>JAUIMM010000446.1:5047500-5647500 GCA_031769625.1 Taudactylus pleione
TATAGGAATAGGCATTAGTAGCAGGAAGAGGGAGGGTGTATTACCACCATAATGGACACAGGTAACATCTCACCCCAAGTACTGTGTATAGGAAGAGGTATTAGTAGCAGCAAGAGGGAGGTTATATTACCACTATATAGGACACAGGTAACACATCACCCCTAGTACTGCGTATAGGAAGAGGTATTAGTAGCAGGAAGAGGGAGGTTATATTACCACTATATAGGTCACTGGTAACATCTCACCCCGAGTACTGTGTATAGGAAGAGGTATTAGTAGCAGGAAGAGGGAGGTTATATTACCACTATATAGGTCACTGGTAACACCTCATCCCGAGTACTGTGTATAGGAAGAGGTATTAGCAGGAAAGAGGGAGGTTATATTACCACTATATAGGTCACTGGTAACATCTCACCCCGAGTACTGTGTATAGGAAGAGGTAT
The DNA here is from genome assembly GCA_031769625.1 of Taudactylus pleione. Lineage (NCBI taxonomy): Eukaryota > Metazoa > Chordata > Amphibia > Anura > Myobatrachidae > Taudactylus > Taudactylus pleione. Next base: position 5,047,944 of record JAUIMM010000446.1, read on the forward strand.
TAGTAGCAGCAAGAGGGAGGTTATATTACTACTATATAGGACACAGGTAACACCTCATCCCGAGAACTGTGTATAGGAAGAGGTATTAGTAGGAGGAAGAGGGAGGTTATATTACCAGTATACAGGACACTGGTAACACCTCACCCCGAGTATTGTGTATAGGACGAGGTATTAGTGGCAGGAAGAGGGAGACTATATTACCACTATACTGTATAGGAGACTCGTAACACCTTACCCCGAGTACTGTGTATAGGAAGTGGTATTAGTAGAAGGAAGAGGGAGGTTATATTACCACTATATAGGTCACTGGTAACAACTCACCCCGAGTACTGTGTATAGGAAGAGGTATTAGCAGGAAAGAGGGAGGTTATATTACCACTATATAGGTCACTGGTAACATCTCACCCCGAGTACTGTGTATAGGAAGAGGTATTAGTAGCAGGAAGAGGGAGGTTATATTACCACTATATAGGTCACTGGTAGCACCTCACCCCGAGTACTGTGTATAGGAAGAGGTATTAATAGAAAGAGGGAGGTTCTATCAACACTTTATACGTCACTGGTAAGATCTCAGCCTGGTTATTGTCTGGATTTCTGGAGGCTCTACACCCAAAAAGATATTAATAAAATAGAGATAATTCAGAGAACCATGAATGGTGCATTTATCATATAACAAACTTCTCAGGAAAGACTCTAAGAGATGGATGCGTCCAGCTTAGAGGAGAGAAGAGACACAGGTGATGCAATAGAAAAATATATTAAACGTATTAACAGAGGTCAGGAAGATCATGTATTTATAAATAAGAGCTTTTCTGTAAGAAGGGGACAATGTGAGGTAGGAGGAGGAAGACTGAAAGTAACATAAGGCAGAACCTTCTCTATATAGAAAGTTGATAGATCCATGGAATGGTCTACCGGCTGTGGGAACCCATACAGTCAAATAATTTAAGAGTGAATGGGACAACTATATGGTTGTTAGGGCTTAAACGTAAAAACAAAGAAAATAAGAAGAATAGAACTAGATTCTAGGTCCTTTTCTGCTGATGTAAAGTGTCCATGTGGGACAGGATAAAGTAGATGTGGCTCATCCAGGTACAGACTGAGGACTGAGGCCCTCATTCAGAGGCGCTCGCAAGAAGCGAGCGCTCGTTCTGAATGAGGGCGGCTGCTTCTACTTTTTAGTGCGGCCTCCTGGTCGCTAGCTAAGCTTGGGTGACCACCCACAGCTTAGCGACCGACCAGGGTGATGGTCGCGATGGTCAAGACCATCTCGACCATCGGGGCTTGCGACGAGACCCTAAGGTTGGATCTCGGCAACCGCAAGCCCCAGGGAGCTTCCTGCTCTGATCGAGCAGGAAGCTCCCCACTGACATCATTGCTGATGTCAGTGCGGCCGCCCACAAAACGGCAGGCGTTCCTTAAGGAACGCCTCCGTTTGTGAAACCACCCCCCTGCCACGCCTACAAAACGGGCTGAGCTGTCGATCAACATCAACAGCCGGCCCTTTTGTAGAGAACTCCGGAGCGAGAGAGTTTCTCTCTCGCTCCGGGGCTTGCGCACGAGCAGTGGTTGCGAGCGTGCATCGCTTGCGACCGGGTATGAATGAGGTCCTGAGTCTCTTTTTTTCTGTTTTTTATGTTGAGGAAAATGAAAAAAAAAGAATATATATATATACACATACAGTACTGTGCAAACGTTTCAGGCAGGTGTGGAAAACATGCTGCAAAGTGACAATGCTTTCAAAAATAGAAGTGTTAATAGTTTATTTTTATCAATTAACAAAATGCAAAGTGAATGAACTGAGGAGAAATCAAACTTAAATATTGATTTGATTTACATTTCTCTTCTGTTCATTAGCTTTGCATTTTGTTAATTGATAATAATAAACTATTAACACTTCTATTTTTGAAAGCATTGTCACTTTGCAGCATGTTTTCCACACCTGCCTGAAACGTTTGCACAGCATTGTATATACACTGTATATATATAAATATATAGTTCTCATTTTTTTTTTATATTTCCACCTTATGAATACAAATAAACAGGACGGTATAGCCTGATGTGCTGTTATTCCTTTGACGCCCAGCGCTAATTAGCGGCAGATGAACATAGATGGTATTTTCCCCCTTATTTCCTTGTTACTTGTACTTCACCAACCTCCAGCTTTCTCAGCAAACCAGTAAATTATGGGTCATAGACAGAAGCTCGAACATGTGAGGTTACAGTCATGGTAAGTGGTGTAACTAGAGGGGGGGGGGGTTGGACGTGGCACGCGCCCTGGTCACTGGCAGCGCAGGGGGGGGGGGCGCCGCTGGCCGTGGTCCAGGTCAGTGGTTTCAGCAAGTGTAGTGCGGAGCGCACTTACACAGGAAAGCAAACACACCGCCGCCGGGTACCACACTCACTGATAGTGGGTGAAGGGAGAGTTGTCATGACGGAGCACTACTAGCTGGGGGCACTGTATAAGAGGCACTACTGGGGGCACTGCATAGCTGGCACTACTGGGGGCACTGCATAATGGGCACTACTGGGAGGCCCTGTATAAGGGGCACTTCTGGGGGCACTTTATAATGGGCAGTGCATAGGTGGAACTACTGGGGGCTCTGCATAATGTGCACTACAACAGAGGGCATTGCATAAGGGGCACTACTACTGGGGGCACTGCATAAGGGGCACTACTACAGCGGGCATTGCAAGAGGGGCACTACTACTAGGGGAATTGCATAAGGGGCACTAAAACTGGGGGCAGTAAGGTGCATATGGAATGGAAAGGAATGCTCCCAGAGCGACGAGAAACGGTGGTGTGTAATGTTGACACGCCTCCTTTTTCAGTGCCACGCCCACTTTTCGGCGTGTGCACATACTTGGTGGGGGTTCTCTATTTTTTAACTTACGGAAAAAGCGGAAATTCAATGCAATGTAATAGGCGAAAAAGTTTCGCCTATGAAAGGGAGGCGGAAAAAAGTGCAGAATTGGGGTTTTGGGGTGCAACGTTGCGGCAACCCCTATGCAGCCTTCAGACAGTCTTCAGACTTTTCGGGTCTCATGTCCCTATTTGAAAAATAGGGGGGCACCAATGCTCTTTCTGGCACAGGGCACCAAAAAGTCTAGTTACGGCTCTGGATCCCTCATAGAAACCACAGAAAATATTGAAGATAATACATATGGGGAATACTTCATATTTGCAGGTATCTCCTGACAGCGGGTGTTTTGGGGGAATATGCTGCAAGTATTCAATGAAAAATAGGCCCCTTGGTGAGGAGATCCAGACAATGGTCTCTGTTCGTTTAGTAATAAGTATCAGCTAACATAAAGCTTACCAAGGTGGAAGGGCAAGCAATTTTCCTTTAGCCTTTATAATACGTGGTGTATCAGTGTATCCCCCCCTCTCACCCCTAGCCCCTGTTTACCAGGAACGGCCTTGGGGTACAACAAATGCCTCCAAATACTTCATGCAGTGAGGGGGTCACATCAGTATGAGGTTATCAGACAGCAGACAGTAGTTCCTTTAGCCAAAACAGCCAGGGTCCCAGGGTCAAATGTCAGAGGTCATCAGCCACCAGACCCTCTTGTGGCATGGACTTAATCACAAAATTATCTTTAGGTGGCATAGCAGCAGTCTGCAGAGGACATTCATCAGGGGCCCCAGACCCTCCGAGCATAAATCAGAGATGACATTGCAAACTCTCAGCTCAGCTTTATACTGATTTAATACATAATAAACGTGAAACAAGCAGTGGCGTGACCTTTTCTTCTCAAACACTGCGCATCATGTTTCAGATCTTGTGGTAAAGTGGCCAAGATAAGAGGCCGAGCCGCCATTCTGCAGGGCAATAGGGACTTTTATCAGCTGCAATCTCAGAGCTTAACTGAATTAATGTCACTTTGTGCAAAGCCTTATCTTAATGCAGACTCGCGTAAATCAAACCGCAGACCTCAGTCCAGGAATAGTTGGTTAGTACAAATTATATATTTTATATTCATTTGATCCTTCTTATATTACCATATGGATGTCGTAGCTAAAGTTCATATATAATATAATATTGGATTCAAAATATACTGAACAGCAGCCAAGAAGAAAACAAAAACATTTGCTGTCTTTATTTATTTATTTTCTAAACAAACAATAAATATGAAAACACATAAAAATCTTAGATTCATGGATATTTCACTATTTAAACAAGTCAATAGCAATTTATTTTGATTTCATGGGAAGGTGGGGGTGGGTTATTTTCACATTCATTTTAAACACAAGTTCGAAATATTTCAGGTCCAAATTTGTAGGCAAATTATTTGGACAGTGTATCCAGCGAGAACTGAGCTATAATAGTGTTTGTAACAATTTTGCAGCAGAGAGGCGCACCTGCCCAAACTCACCAGTGGGTGGCAGCATCATTTTTACATAATACAAAAAAATCTCTTGTTTTTGAACTAGATTTTACATTTAAATTGAAAATGCATTTTGGAAAGTAGGTGCCTGCAAAGTATGTGTGAAGGATCTGGAGTGAGGAGACAGTCCTTTGTGTCTCCAAGGAACAGAAAGTAAAATTTCCAAATTACTGTAATGCTTCATATAATACCCTGTGAAATCTGCTCAGATCATTTTGTGGTCTGTCCTTTACATGAACAGAGATCTCCTCTTGCCAGAAATTACATCAGACTGACTAATTTACAATGAAGTAACCACAACATGCAATAAAAACAGACTGTATTGGCAATGAGAGGCTGCAGTTTAGTTGCAGTTGGTTTTAAAGTAGGAAAGGCTTGTGGTTATAACTAATATTATTATTGTCGTACTCCATATAGCACCAACATATTCCATGGTGTTGCACTTTTATTACACATCAGCAATAGGGGACTGATCGATCGATCGATCGATCGATCGATCAATCGATCGATCTATCTATCTATCTATTTCATATCTATATCTATCTATCTATCTATCTATCTATCTATCTATCTATCTATCTATCTATCTATCTATCTATCTATCTATCTATCTATCTATTTCATATCTATATCTATTTCATATCTATATCTATCTATCTCATATCTATCTATCTATCTATCTCATATCTATCTATCTATCTATCTATCTATCTATCTATCTATCTATCTATCTATCTATCTATCTATCTATTTCATATCTCTATCTATCTATCTATCTATCTATCTATCTATCTATCTATCTATCTATCTATCTATATCATATTTATTTATCTATCTATCTCTTATATATCTATTTATCTATCTCATATCTATCTATCTATCTATCTATCTATCTATCTATCTATCTATCTATCTATCTATCTATTTCATATCTATATCTATTTCATATCTATATCTATCTATCTATCTATCTATCTATCTATCTATCTATCTATCTATCTATCTATATCATATCTATCTATCTCATATCTATCTTCTATCTATATATATATATATATCTATCTATCTATTTTTCTTTTTATCTATCTTATATCAGCCTATCCTTTATGTATCATTTCTTGTCTAACTAAATTTACATACAAGTCTCTGGATATAGCCTGTTAACTTAACATGAACTAATCATCTATATTATCCCATAAATGATATAATCACACACATACATACACACATTGTGTACAGCTTTGATTAGAGTGAATGAATGAGCAGATGTCTGAGAGCTTGCCGATGTTTTCACAGTTGAGTGTTTATCGTCTGTCTGCGCCTGTGTCTGCATCACACTGCGCATGCATCAAGGTACATTACCGTAGTCGCTCGCAGAGAGTATATTCGCAGTGTGATTGACAGGCAGGGAGCGTTTGGGGAAGGTGACCGCTAAAAACGCAGGCGTGTCGCAATCCTGTACGCAACAAATATATCCCTCCGTCGTGCACATGCGCAGTGGGGACCATCGACCCACTTGCGAGCGGACAGCCGCTCGCGAGTGGGTCTGAATGAGGGCCATTATTTCTTATAATACCAGAATAAAGCCAGATGCTTTAGGGGAGCCCTTTCACACTAAGGGCTCTATTTATTAACATTATTATTACTAAAATAAAGTGATGAAGGCTGTTTTGTGCTTTCACACCCTTTTCACATTATTTTAGTTTCACCTGAATTTACTAAAGGGCAATTGGTGTAGAATTTGTATAAAATTCTACTCCAAGCCCTAATTATCACATATTTTTAGTAAGCAGATCGCATTTCCCATAATTGTAATGGGAAATGCGATCTGCCTGAGATTTACTAAAAATAAAATGTGAAAAAAAATACCGGTCGGCGCATGCGCGGCACCTTGTCACCTTATCTTTTCCGAAAAATACAGTGATAAGGCTGCAGAGGGGATTGTCAGGGACAGAGATTTATCACAAGCTCCTTGCCTGCAATTTTTAATAAATCCATGTGATATTGCCTGAATTGTCGGTAATATCACACTACAATCTGCATTTTAATGCGGATTGTAGTAAATAGAGCCCTAAGGGGCCTATTAATCATCGGAAGCAGGGTGGCGTCCTAGAACTACATATTCAACTCACGGTACGTTTTGCTCCAGTGTGGGGACAGCTGCTCCGAAAAGAAGCTGTCCTCCCGATTACCGCCACCGAAGTAGCGGTGAAAACTTACCACTGTGTTGCCGGCTGACTGCACATGCGTGACCTAAGATTACGCGTGTACACAGTCACTGGGCGGTGGGGCATACCTGCCTACCCTCCCGAATGCAGCGGGAGACTCCCGCTTTAAGGTGGGAGCTCCCGCTGCCCCGAAAAGTACAGAGAATCCCCCAGTTTCACCACTGCCCCATTAAAATATGGACTGCGCATGCGCGAGTCCCGATGTAGAAGGGGCGGGGCCAGGGCTCGAGGACGTCCTGACTACATCCCGTTAATACTATAGGCCGGCCACCGCGGGGTTATGGATAGCGGTGGTCGCCCAGCCCATCACGCAGTCGCACCACTGACGCATTGCCTACCCGCCTAGTGGCATCGACTGGCGCAGCAGCTGCATCCTCTTCTCCCCCAGGCTGCCGGCCCAAGCTCAAGCCATGCGCCCTGGACACCAGTGTGGGGCTTTTGATCAGCGTTGGACCAGCCTGCTTCCCTCCACTCTGTTTGCAGTGCAGAGTGATCTGAGGACAGTCTGCACCAGGGCTGGAGCATGGAAAAGGTGAGCCCACATTGTCAGTACTAGTGTCCCTGTCTGAGATATATATGTATCTATATATATCCACAGCATAAGCGGCGGCACTCAGGTCAATAATCAGAACAATAGAAGCAGAAGATACACCAACGTTTCGATGTTTATTACAACTTTTTCAAGGTCTTATTACATCTTGAAAAAGATGTAATAAACATCGAAACGTTGGTGTATCTTCTGCTTCTATTGTTCTGATTATTGACCTGAGTGCCGCCGCTTATGCTGTGGATATTGTGGACTCCTTGACGGAACTCCTGCGGAGGGCACCAGGGACTGTTGATACTTTTATTGCGAGTGTGCCGCCTGACTGGTATATATATATGTATATATATATATATATATATATATTTCAGTACACACATCATTGTCATGCATGGCAAGCTGCAATTCATTAAGGTCAAGCCGACTACACATATATATATATATATGAGCAGTCCTGTATAGATACCAATACATGTATTGTATACTATACAATAGGGGTAGACATGCCCTTTTGGGCAGAGATGGCCACACCGCCTCAACGCCGTGTTACACTCGGCGCATTCTGATACAATCTTATGTCTCCCTGAAACCAGTTTTCAAAAGTAGGCAAGTATGCGGTGGGGAGATCTGCTCAGAGCCTTGTACTACGTTCCCATAGGAAGGAACGGGGCTCCGGGAATAACACCATCTGTACACGGCAGATGTTTTCAGTTTTCGGAGTTTGCTGAATACTAGGCGGCCACATCGGGCCCCTAATAATGAATGGGCTTATTACGTAAAAACTGTCCCATTAAGGATGATGAATAGCCTCTAAGTGATGTGACATCACTAAACTCCAAATATAAGTGATGACGTCATCAGTAACCCCATATATTTTTGCGCACTCACAGTAGTAAGAAATCACTCAACTCCGTGAACATCGGCATTGCCTGCGAGTATGACCCTATATTTGTAAATCTGAACAATTTCTTCAATCTCCTCTTTTGACAGTGGGGTAGACATTTGAAGGAATATGGCAGCTGACAGTGACTAATGTGGCCCAGACATCTACAAATCGATTGGGGAAATTCCCCGCTCTGCGCGATGACTGGGTTGGGATATTGTGAAAATCCAACATGTTGGACAATCTCAATTCGCTGACTCCGACGCAAAAAATGATCGGAACTGGCGAGTCAGGGATTTTTTGCATGTTGTATTTTCTCGATCCTCCGAGAAATTGACGGTCATCAGAGGCCACCGATTGGCAAATCAGATCACCAACTAGACCGGCATCGGAGAATTGTCCGGCAGATGTGTGGCCCGCATAACTCATAAATATGATTTATATCGTTCATCTCATTATGCAGATTCCTGTGACTGGTGTAAAAGGCCGCGGACATTACAGACCCGCAGAGACTATCATATTGTCTTTATCCAAGTTTTACAGCTGAGGTCACTGCGGAAAATAGCATGTCTATATGTGAACGCAAGGTGAAACGATGCCACATAAAGCTGGGCCTGATCGCCGGATGAAGCCAAGCGCAGAACCCTCTCTGCTGGGAAGATCCAGAGAAATGTCGCTGGACATCTGGATTCCATGACAGTTCCAATCACTTTACTAGGAGAGAGTGAAGTGACAACAGAGACATGTTCCTTACTGCCGACAGACTAATTAGGGCGCAGCTGGATGTAATTAAACATGGAGTCCCTGACGGTGAGGGCAGCGTTCTTATCAAATCTCTGGACAGGAGGGAAATCGCTGCTCTGTCTGGGCCGGGTAATGAAATGAAAGCACTTTAACTAGCGGCGTTATTGCCAGTTTAATGGGTTTGCTACATAAAGTCTGACTCAGCTAATGGAAAGTGACTAACGTTACAGAGAATCATTGACGGAGTTATATAAAGATTAATTCCACGTAGCCGGCCTGTTATGATGGAAATTAGATACAACAACTTACATAGTATTGTTCTGGCCCATAACTTTTATTGCAGGAATAGTACGGACTGTCTAACTTTTATGGGGATTTCTGTCGCTGCATATGACACTTCTACAACCACTTTAAAAGGTTACTCTACTTGTAAAAAAAAATTATATATATATTTATTTAAAACTTAAAAACAAAGGGCCTGATTCAGAGCCACTCGTAAGCGGCAGCTCGTTCGCTCCGAGCGATGTTTGGCCAACTGCGCATGCGTACGGATCGTTATACGCATGCGCGAACCAGTCAGTGCGGTCGAAATTCATGTGCTCGCAAAATAGCGAATTCCTGCTAATTTGAGTGACAGAATGAGGCGTATGTGGGTGGTAACGGGGGAAGGTGCTTGAAAATGGGGAGTGGAGATCAGATCGCAGGCGTGCTTAAAGGTCAAAACGGGCGTTTTATGGGTGTGCATAATTAAAACAGCAGCGTCATTAACCACGTCACTGGGTTATTTTATAGACAGAACTGCTCGCAAAATTGTGGTAGCAAAAACCGACCACAAGAATAGCGAGCAGTTCATACCCTGTTCGATGTACTCGATTAATCTAATAAATAGCGGACATGACGTAGGATGCGAGCGGCCAGGGGGCGTAGTTTCCCAAAAAACGACCGCAAGTTTTGTTCGCTCGTTCAGACCTAGAGGCGTGAACAGACCGCAAACAGCGAACGGTTCATTTGAATAGCCACCCCTATTTTCAGGACGAGCGAGCGCTAATTGCGTCCGGCTCTGAATGAGGGCCAAAACCCACTATGGTAGATACTACTGGATATATTTACTAAAGTGAGAGTTTTTAGAAGTGGATCTGTTTCCCATAGCAACCAATCAGATTCTAGCTCTTATCTTAAGTTAAATATTAAGTAGAATCTGAATGGTTGCTATCGGCAACATCTCCACTTCTAAAAACTCTCACATTAGACAATATACCCCTACAACTTCATGGAAGAGCTCATGATACTTGATTAACTTTGCTGCCTGTTGAAAACTCAGAAACACACTGTTGCGTCCGTTTAACTTATAGGTTTTGAAAAACAAAAGCAATATCTGTAAATAGGTGAAAAACGTACTGCTGGGGTTTGTTCCCATGGTTACAGATAGTCAGCTCTTCCCAACCCATCTATGAAGTGGCAGCCACTTTTGCGTCTCGGACCTGATGAAGAGCTTTGGGGGAGTCAGCCACAAACGATGCGGCTGCATTGTGTCTCCGCCTGTGTTCAGAGTAGGCCGCATTGCCCCAATATAGCAGCTTATGACCGGCACCGCTGTCACTATCAGTGCACATGTGCACCAGTCCTAGTGCAAGAGGTCCGAGACAGAACTGTGAATACCCTCAAATCTGAATGTCCTGCAATTCCATCTACACGTCTGCGATGCGCTCGCAGAACACACGGGTTAACAACCACTGACGCCCTCTCAGGCAGAAGTGCACAACTCTGCATCAGCTGCTGAGTTTTCAACAGCCAATTTCGGGCAGTGCTGTCTGAACTATGAAAAGATACCACAGGCAACTAAAATATGCAGCATAATGAGTCTAAATAGGTGACATCATTGGCTGGAGTAACATGTTAATAGAGAGATCATTATGGCAGCTCCCAGCCAGTAAGACCCTGAGAATGTAGAAAAATTAATAGATAAAGGACTATTTCTAATATGCAGAAATATATATATATATATATATATATATATATATATATATATATATATATATATAGATATATATCAGCTGAGGGGATTCAGAGCCATCATGCATCCTGTAGGAGGACCCTGTGCTGTTCCTATCTATAGAACGAGCCCGTGTACTGCAGGCAGGGAGAAGGGAATGCATACCAGTGTGCGACTTAGGGAGATGGAGGAAATATTTATAGACTGCACCCATTAGAATGCTGGGAAGTCACATTGTCCCTTTATAATGTGGGAAAGGAAATGATAAGCTGTAGAGAAAATGACATCAGCAGGACAGAATGCTACACACATAATTGGGCAGTTTGCTAATGGTACATTTTCATGTAAAAAAAATAAAAAAAAATATATATAAATAATATATATATATGTATATATATATATATATATATATATATATATATATATATAATGACAGTTTCAGCATAATTCCACATGAAGTGAATGTGGAATGTCCAGATATCCCAGGTTTGGTAGAGCTAAAGCAGTAGGACTGAAGGGTCCAGTTCAGGAGTTGCCTCAATTAGAGTCTGGAAAGGTAGATGATTACAGACACCTGTGTGAGGCTGGAAAGGCGGCTGATTACAGACACCTGTGTGAGGCTGGAAAGATAGCTGATTACAGACACCTATGTGAGGCTGGAAAGGTAGCTGATTACAGACACCTGTGTGAGGCTGGAAAGGTAGCTGATTACAGACACCTGTGTGAGGCTGGAAAGGCGGCTGATTACAGACACCTGTGTGAGGCTGGTAAAAGCGCTGCAGAGACACTGGGAACTGATCCTGATGGTGAAATAGTCGCCCAGGTTATAAGCCTGGGGGTGACTAGTGTTAGGGATCCTGGACCTGTGAATCCACTAAAAGAACTACATTACTGTTTGGAAGATTCTGTGCACCAGCCTGTAACATTTTGCCTGTGAAAGCTGCACTGTCCTGTATTCCTGCCTGTGATGAGAAAATAAACATATGCTGGATTTTACCCTGTCTATATGATTCTTGTCACTATATAACATTGAAGATAAAGTACTGTAATAAATTGAATTGTTACAGGTTCTCTACCAAGAACATGTTATGCTTATATATGTAGGGCTGCATGGTGGCACAGTGGTTGGCATTGCATAATTGAGGGACAATTCCAACCAAGGTGCTGTCTACAGGGTCACTGAGAGCTCAGGTGGGGAGGTGTGCCCATGTAAGAAGCTATGGCCCTCATTCAGAGCCGTACGCTCTGAGCAGAGCGCACGCTCTGAATGAGGGCCGGCCTCCATGAAAAAGGAGCGTTCTCCTGGACGCTCGTATAGCTGTGGGTGACCACCCACAGGCTATACGAGCGTGCAGTTTGATGGCCGCGATGGTCTTGACCATCGCGACCATCGAAACTGCGAGCCGGAGCCTGCGGTTGAGGTTTTCAACCGCAAGCTCCGGAGTGATTTTGGCTCTATCAGAGCCAAAATCACTCCCACTGACATCACTAGTGATGTCAGTGGGCCGGCTTCTGACGGGAAGCGTTCCCGTGGGAACGCCCCCGTCAGGGAGGCACGCCCCCGGCACGCCTACCAAAGGGGGCGTGCTGTCAATCAACATCGACAGCATGCCCCCTTTGATCAGACACAACGAGTGAAGGACTTTCCTTCGCTCGTCGCGTCTGGCGCATGCGCACGACGGAGCTCCCTCCGTCGTGCGCATGCTCAGTCCAGAACATCGACCCACTTGCAAGCGGACAGCCGCTCGCGAGTGGGTCTGAATCAGGCCCAATGTGCCATCTAATGTAGTGATCACTTGGGGAAGCCTCTCCGAGCCCCTGGTGGTCACAGGCCAGCAAGATACCAGCAGGCAATGTTAGTGTGGGCGAGAATACACACTGTAACCACTGCGGCTTACGAATAAGAAAATATTCTCCATTACACAATGCATAATATAAATAAAGCTATATCCTTCTGTGTAAAACTGATGTTTATGATACTGCCCTATTTATTAGGACACCTTAATGAATACAGTATATGTTGTATTATAGATTTTTTTGAAGGGTCTTTTGTATAATGGAATAAAGGGCGCCTGGGATCATCGTTCCTGGGGAGTGGGGGGCCAGGAAGGAATAGATATATCATTTTGCAGCCCTGGAAATCTCTAAGGGATGTCTAACCCTCAATTGGAGACATAAATGTACAACATGTTTCAGAGGCAAATGGGTGAGCTGGGAAACAGAAGGTGAAAGTGGCCCCCAAACTCCCCCCTCTCAAAAGTGGAGGAGGATTTATTTGATTTGAGTTAGTAAATAGTATCAGTGTTGCTGGATTGTGGAGGCAGCGTTGTGCTATTAGTTGCAAATGCCTGAAATATAATTAGGAAGAGGTTGTTTTACCATAGAGATACTAACTATGATCTAGGTAAGTGCACATAGACAGACAGCCCTGCGGTCACTTGCTGGCGTGGAGGTCGTGGATTTAGGACGCACTTTGCCATTTTCATTCTATGTTCCTCATCCACCCCCCCCCCATCCTGCAATAAGAAATGAGGTTACTGGTTCTGTTTACTACCTGCTAATCTCTGACGTGTTGCTGGATGCCACCTGGCACAAGGGACACGCAGTGATTGATGCGCCGGGTAGATAGTGAAGATCTCGAAAGTCAAACAGGGTCTTCATTGCCATGTAGGGGTCATTCGGTGGCTCTCTATCTCTGAGGGGACCATAAGATCACAACTCCAGACCCTCCCATCATCCTGTCCTCTCATTTATCTTCTTGTCCAAAACCTGGGACATGGGTAAAACGAGGCGCAAGCGTTAGTCATTGAAGACGGAGGTTTTCTGATGTACTGACAAAATGCAACAGTACCAGATGCCAACTATTTGGGGAGCCAGCAACTTCCGCCTCAATAGTCCCCTACTGCTTATCCCAGTCACTTCTTGGGGTCTATTTAATAAAGGATTAGGGGATTATTTACTAAGCATCGGCTTCTAAAATCTGGAGCTTCCAATCGTATGTATGCCTGAAATCTAAAAGGACAATGCTATTACAAGCCATGTTTTGCTAGACTGTCCTTCTAAATTTCAGGCATAAACACAATAGAAGCACCGGGTTGTAGAACCTGACACTTAGTAAATAAGCCCCTACAGTTAGTGGTGTTTCCTCCATGGTGAGACACTTTGGCATTAATTGCGGATCTATGGGCCCGACTCAAACCCGCTCGCTAGCAAGCGTTGGCTCGTAGCTGGTGATGTTCAGCAATGTGCTCATGTGTATGCACAAACTAGTCCGAGCGATCGGGAAGCGTACGCTCGCCGAGCATAGACAGCCCACCAGAGTGAGTGACAGGAGAATCCTTTTGTGGGTGGTGACAGGGGCTGGCAACTAGAAATGGGAGAGCGGAGGTGCGAACGCAGGCGTGCCTGAGCGTCTTAACACCGTTTTCAGAGGCGTGCATAATTAACAGGCAGCATCTTTACACTGAAGTGCTCGCAGTGCTTGTGGTAGGGTATAGTCAACCTCAAGAGCTCCGTTCGCTTCCGATGGTACCCGATGTACCAATGGTTGCATACACTTCCTGGAGATGACGTGCACAAGTGGGCGTCTTAAGACAGGCTGGTGGGCATCTGCATACACAAAGTGATCACATGCCAAGACAGAGTGGGCGTGCCTATGCCATGCCGTGTGATCGCCTGCCTTGCTGGGTGTGTGCCAAATTTGCATACGCTGACTGCGAGCCTAGGCGTCTGGTGAGCGGATCTGAATCGAGCCCTATGTGCCATAATGCATTGCAAACATCAATCTAAAAAATGATTTATAGTTCTTTATTCGTTTATTTTGTAATTATTATTATTATGTTAAAAAAATTCTTCCTCCTGGCAAATAAAATTGTAAGTGAATAATTTCCTATTTTGATCTTCACTAAACAGATTATTGTACAACTATAGCATAGTATTTGAGATGATACATTATTGGGTCTAATCAAAGTTCTTGGGAAAGGAGTGCGCCATTATGTTATACCTCCATCCTGGGTGACACAAGTACAGGATGAGCCTCATTGTTCTCTGCTGAAATATTAGCTCTTTAGCACAATAAATTGTTTGATAACGCAGCCTGTTGCATTCATTACAGTGGACTTAAATTTGATTTTTAATAATAATAATAATAATAATAATACACTACAGACACAAATAAGACATATGTATGTGAACCACAAAACTCAGCGACTTTGCTAAAATATTATACCATCACTATTTACTACCTTCCCATAACCCTAACAAAAACATTGGAACAAAATTGATGCATGTCCGGTCCAGGTATTGCACCAGAGCCACACCTACTGTATGGCCAAATTTTCCTGTGACCACGCCTTTAAACCCATAAGCCACACCCCTTTTCCTGCTGTAACTTGCGATTGTTCACTAAAAGACAATTTGGAGTTTTTTTTATCTGATAATATAATTTCCTCTCCAAATTCACAACTTCTTGTTCTGGGTTAATGGTATTGAGTACACAACGGTTGTCAGTGATTGTGAGGGGGCACTAAAAACAGCCTTGGGGGCCACTTGTTGGACAGCCCTGCCCTGTCATATATATGGGCCTATTTATCAATGAGTTTTATCATACGCAACAAGTGATAAAACTCACTGTGTATGATAAATGGTGCTCCAGCCAATCAGCACCCAGCTGTCATCTGTTTGAAAAATAACAGTTGGGAGCTGATTGGCTGGAGCACCATTTATCATACGCAACGAGTGATAAAACTTGTTGTGTATGATAACATTTGTTGATAAATAGGCCCCTAATAGTTTAATAACGGAGCCTCGTGGTGTGTTTACCCAAGCTTCATCTGCCTGCAGAGACAATGAAACCTGAACATGTTTATTCATGACTCAAACACCCGATCCCCTATAGGTACCGGTATGATCTGCAGAAACACACGTACGACAAAGGTCCAACCTACCAGTCTGTGCCTATAGAAATGGTGGCCCGGGTAAAATAAATCTCTCCTCTGTAAAGAAAACACGGTCAGTAACACTGGAGGGCAATTGGTAAATAAGGTCTTGTAATTCCCCAGCTATCCTAACCGCCTGGGAATGTAATAAGCACGGAAAAACCTTTACAGATGGAAAAAGGCAAAATTGTTTGTGCAATTTAGGCCAGTTGCATGGGGAAGAGCATGGCTAAAGGTACCATGGTGGCAAATGAAAATGTACATTAAGGGCCACCGAGGCATAGGGGGTGCTCATGTAGTGTGGGGGGAATGCAGGGGGGGGGCACTGGAGGGGGATCAGCTACACCTTGTCATCGTGTACATTACTATAGTGACCTGTATAAAGGAGGGCTTGGTTTTGGCATCTCACAGAGGGGTGATTATGCCTTCCGTACACACCTTTTTCCCTATAGAAGAGTGTGTCTGGGTATTCTGTTCCCCCATTCCCTCTTGGAGCCCTTGTGTACAATGATGCAAAGAGCTGTGTGGATTGGAGCCTTCCTCAATGAATGCTATTAATGCACCAAATATTATATCCAATGAAAAAAATCTGATTTATTGGCAACATATGTAAATGGCGTGGAAACTGAATATTTTAATTGGGCACTGCTGGCTCATGTATCATCCGGGACATGCAGGGACACGGACTCCGAAAGGAGTCTGCCCCTGCGATGTCCCCGGAGAGCTGCCGGCCGGCCACTGCAGGGGGTGGTGCGCATGCATAGTCCCGTGGACTGAACATGCACGTCTGCCTTAGCTGGGGAGGGTTCCAACGGATCCCTCCGCCAGCTAATTATGGCCCTCATTCAGACCCACTCGCAAGTGGGCGCACGTACGTTAGGCGTACGTACAAAATTATTTAAATTCAATGGCTCGCTCGTATTTTCGTTCGCATCTAAAATTCCTCCCTAAACTCAGGCGACCCCTCCTCTAACTAACGAGCGTGCGAAATAGCGAGCGTACATCCCCGAAATGGCTTGAAGGGAAAGCACGCACAAGTGAAACCGGAAGTGGCCTTGTCAGATGTCGATTACCTGCTCCTTTATTCTGCCTACCTCCCTCAATCGTATCATGCCAATCAATGTATCAATTAGCTTAATTGTTTTTTTTTTTCAACACAATGCAAGAAACTTTACTCTTGTCCGTGTTTGTGTTTACCCGCAGAATACGTACGGATGGAACATTCGCTTTTATTGTTCAAAAAACATGTGAACCACAATTAAACAATTGTTCTATTGCTGTGGATCCCCGCATATTTTCCGGGGTTCATTTCTTTATTTAAATTTGCAAACGCATGTCACTGCATCAAGCCTATCATAACTCTCCAGAGATTTCTGGCCCTGTTGAACACATGACTCATACACTAACCAATAAAATTGCTCCTGTTAATTTCCAAAATACATTAGCCAATCAGAAATTTTTTGCACACTTTATCAAAAATGTTTTGTATGAAAAACTCCATTGCCATCATGAGAGCCTCCGCATTCACCAGGCGCGAGCTGCTGGTGCTTACGGAGGTGATGGATCGCCGTATCGCCAGCCAGACTCCACCCATCACCAACCGGCAGAAGCGCACCGCGTATGCGGAGGCACGGTCCCGCCTGCGGTCCTTGGGTTCACGCCACAACATCGGGCAGCTGGAGCGCAGGTGGTCAGACCTGCAACGGCGAACGCCCCGCTTGCTGGCATGCTTTCGCATGCAGATCCTGGAAAGTAAGTGTTATGTATTGTGGTTTTCATGTTTGTGTTTGTGGGGCAAACTGCGTGTGCATGTTTTCCTGTCTGTCCTATTTATTATTTGTCCTCATATCTGCGTGTGCATGTTTTCCTGCCTGTCCTATTTATTATTTGTCCTCATATCTGCGTGTGCATGTTTTCCTGTCTGTCCTATTTATTATTTGTCCTCATATCTGCGTGTGCATGTTTTCCTGTCTGTCCTATTTATTATTTGTCCTCATATCTGCGTGTGCTTGTTTTCCCTCTATTTCTGTTTT
This sequence comes from Taudactylus pleione, assembly GCA_031769625.1. Lineage (NCBI taxonomy): Eukaryota > Metazoa > Chordata > Amphibia > Anura > Myobatrachidae > Taudactylus > Taudactylus pleione. Next base: position 5,065,695 of record JAUIMM010000446.1, read on the forward strand.
TTTCATTCTACTCCTATTTGCATGTTTTTTGTTGGTGGTTTTTTTTTTTTTATTTGGGCCCCGGATTTGCCCAGAAACTAACCTCAATTTGTTTGACATATTTTAGGAGGACAGCCAAGACTACGCCGTCACCGTCCGGCCAGACGGCATTCCCGGCCACTATCCCCAACCCCCAGCCAACACTCCACCCCAAATATTTCCCCTATACCCCACTCCTCCCCAGCCTTCCAAGACCCTCTCCCGGAACTGTCGGGCCTCCTTCCCCTCCGTCCCACTTCCCCCTCTCCTCCACCCACCCCTCTTCCAATTACCCCCTCCCCGGAGTCCGTCATTACCCCTCCCCGTTCTTTGGGGAATGAAGGCTCCTCCGAGGAAGAACATGGAGGGACTTCCGGAGCTCCCGTTTTGGCTCCCGGTATGTTTTTCTTTCACATTTTTTTTAACCACAAACTGTTTGTATGTAATCATGTGTCGTGCCTTTATTCGTGCTTGTTTGGTTTACTTTTGGTGATTTAGCAGTTTGCCTTTACCTCTTCCTGCTGATTTCAACATACACATATCACACCTGTGGGAATTTGTACATAGGCCTTGTATTTTTGGCAGCACCCCCTTTTTGTTTTGGTTTTTTTTTTTAGGTTTAGGAGTGATTTCGTTGTGTTTTGGTTTTTTTAATGTGGATTCCCTATTGTTTTATTAATCCACACACTTTTCTCACCCACAGAGGAACAGAGGCATCGACAAGAGGTGGACGAATGTGTTGGCCAGATGCGCCAACATGTCATTGGCATTCTTGTGGGCCTTGACCGGCTGTCTGGCATCCTTCGCCAGTAGTTTTTTTTGTTTATTTTCGTTTTCTAAATAAATTTTTTAGTTCTAATATACGTTCTGGCTCATTCTTTTTTTCCAAAACAAAAATAGTTTTCCCTGACATAAGTAGACTGTTCCTGCAAGGATTTCCCTTTTTTAAAAGTTAGATTGTATTTTGTATTTGTATGTTAAACAGCCACAAGAAACACATAACAGTAACAATGTCATTTCCCTTTTTGGGTGTAGTGTCAATTAGATATTTCGACATTTTACAGGTTCCTAGTTGGTGTGCAAGCTGCTTAGGCCAATCTTCAAAATCCAAAGGTTTGGACAGGCTTCCTTTTGGTGTGGGTTGGGAACCTGAAAACATATTTCAGTTTACATCAACTGGTGTCAGTACTGGATTACCCCTTAGTCAAATGTAAGGTGTGTTAACCTGGTTACACTTGCTGTTAACGTCCAAAAAAAGGAAGACCATTTCACTCTCCAAACATTTATTCACAACATAAATGAGAAATCAAAGTGGTCACTCCCAAAAAAAAAAAACAGTGATAATCTCAAATACAACACATACAAATAAAATATTTAAATAAAAAAAACAATCAAGAACTGGTTGACGAAGGACCATGCCAACATGATTCCACAAACATGGCGTTGCGATATGGGTTCCAGAATATATGCCCAAAATCACCAGATCCAGGTTTGGTAAGGGTAGCAGGAAGTAGTGAGCGTTGGAGTGGCAAAGATTATGTGAACAAACAGAAGATGGTGAAAAAAATAAAAATAAATTAGATGTTCGCAAACAAACACAAACACATTAGGTATAAACACTGTAGTTTTGGTCAAACTTACCTAAAAAATCTGGCCACCACATCATCGCGTATGGCCCCCCCACATACTGACCTCCGACCAACCTCGGGGGGGCCATCCTCAGGTAAGGCATCCTCTGGCTGCATTGGGACACCACTCCTTATGGCGATGTTGTGAAATATCCCACACAGGACCACAATTTTCGACACCATATCCGGCAAATACATGAGCTCGCCACCAGAGCGGTGGAGGCATCTGAATCGGCCTTTTAAAAGGCCGATACAGCGCTCCACCACTTGCCTGGTGGCTGTAAGTGCGGAATTATACTCACTTTGTGGGCCTGGTGTGGGAGCCAAATAAGGAGTGAGCAGCCAGGACATGCAAGGGTATCCACTGTCTCCTGTGAAAAATAAGAGACAACATCAGGAACACTGTGTATCAAGCTTAACATTGTTATGTACTAAAGGTCTCCACTTACCCAGAAGCCACGCATCACCAGCTTGTAGGTTGGTTAATTTCTGCCATATCCCTGATTGCCGGATGACGAAGGAGTCATGTGCACTTCCTGGTAATTTAGCATTCAGGGACAGGATCTGGAGGGAGGCATCACATACCACCATTACATTCAGGGAGTGATAGTGTTTCCTGTTTCTAAATATTGCCTCCAGCCGTGCTGGAGGCTGAAGTGGTATGTGAGTACCATCCACAACCCCTATGATGTGTGGGAAGCCAGCTATTTGGTAAAAATTGGCCTTGGCCACACTAAGGGCACCCATATCCAAAGGCATTTGAATAAAATGATGGAGGTGCTTGAAAAGTGCCTCCATCACTGCCCTCAGGATCCGGGAAAAGGAGGATTGGGAGATGCCCGCCACTATTCCCACCGTTGTTTGAAACGATCCTGAGGCACAGAAATGTAACACCGCCATAAATTGTGTCAGTGGTGGTATTGCTGTTGGACTGTCAATTTGCCGCTCAAGATCACTTTCTATTAATGAGAGAGTGTCTATGATGATTTTGGGAGGTAGACGGTAGCGTCTTAAAACCTCATCATTGGGCATTCCAAAAAGGGTGACACGTGTTCGAAATATCTGGGGCCTTGCATGCCTACGATGCCTACGCCTGGGATGAGATTGAGGTTGGTCGGCTTCCGGGAGCATGGCCAGAACAATCCGCCCCAGATCAACCTGAAATTCAAAGATTTCAAAGTAAGGCTTTTGACCCACCCCAAAACTATATTAAAACAACTTAGCTTGATGATACCATCCATTGCTGCTTACATGCCGGGGTATTGTCATGATACGTCCAAACTGAAAATAAACACCAAAATTACTTGACACATTTCACTCTGTGCATTTTTGTTTATAAATTTTGTGCTAGACCAAAGTTAAAATATGCCAAACACCCATTTAGCAAAACCGCAAAGCGACATTTAACACAGTACATCAAAACGGGTCGAAATGTTGGCTCAAAAAGCGAAAGATAAACCACCAAAAAGTTAGAATGATTATTAATCTGTTTAAAATGCGCTAATTAGTTCGCTAATACAAGTCACAAGAGTAACTACTAAAAATGCGCTAATTAGTTCGCTAATACAAGTCACAAGAGTAACTACTAAAAATGCGCTAATTAGTTCGCTAATACAAGTCACAAGAGTAACTACTAAAAATGCGCTAATTAGTTAGCTAATACAAGTCACAAGAGTAACTACTAAAAATGCGCTAATTAGTTTGCAAATACAAGATAAAAAATGGACTTACCAAGAGCAAATATCTAAGATGCAAAATCAAAAGGTCTTTGGGGTCGAAAATAAACAAAATCTAAAATAGAAGAAATTAGGGATCCAAAAATTACAAAATATACGAAACACAATGAAACAACAATTGAACAAAAGTTAGACTTCACAAAACTTACCAAATCAAGAAACGAGGTCCCAAAAATATAAACCAACAAAGATAACGGAAAAAAACGCAAATCTAACCAACAAACGAATCTCCAACCTCCAACTCCTTTCTACGCAATCAATAAACTCCAGCCAAGATAACCTCCAACAATCCAAAAACGCCACCTCGACTTGAGACACACCAAGCCATAAATAGTGTTTCGTTTCCCGCACAAATTAAGGAGGGATCATAGGGCCGCACAATCAATGATGCGGCCGCAAAATAAGGACGCATGTATAAATACGTCACGAAAACACATTCAAATTCTGGTGTATTTCTTGTTTGGACCTCAGACATGGCGACAGACCAGGGAAAAAATGCCCAAGAGTCAGGCGGTAAGTCTTTCATGCATTTTCTATCAACGATTAATTTGAAACATAAGATTAGGCAAGTTGTGATTTTGTGAATTCTGTAAATTTACACAAATAGGTGAGGAGGATGACATGGAAGAGGCTGCTAGGGCCCAGTATTCCGGCCAAAGCGGCCAAAAAAAAAAGGCAGCCACATTTCACAAGAAAGGAGATGGAGGTTTTGATCCAGAAGTGTGTGGACATCCTGCCACAGGCAGACAGGAATATGAGTCTAAGCCAGAAGTGGAGAATGTGGGAAGAGGTAGCCGTTGCTGTCAATAGAGTGGGTGATTATGTCCGTCTAGCCCGGGATGTCAAACGGCGGTAAGTAAACCCTTGCCCCCCCTAAAAACAAACCCCATGTTAAACCAAAGGATAATGGCTTCCATTTTTCCCCACAGATGGGGCGACTTCAAATATCGCCTAAAGCAAAAACTCGCGGACAGGGCTAGGCATGCAAGGGGGACAGGTGGGGGTCCCACCCCTGTGTCATTGGAGTTGACGGATTTAGAAGAGCTGGCACAGGGGTGTGTGCAGCCTGTGGAGGTGTTTGGCGTGTCCAACATGGATACGGACATGCCAGACTTTGCGGCTCCTCATGTTGGCCCAGGTAAGTATTGTGATGTCACCAACTCTGAAATGCTATTGTGCCAATATGTAGATTCTAATGTGACTCTTTTCTCATTTTTCCAACAGAGACACAGGCGGATGAGTCTGCTCCAGAGGGAAGCCTTGGCCGCAGAATTTCTGCTGGCTCTGCAGGGGAGGAACCAGTACATCCGGCTGAGGACCCTGCAGAAGCCAGTCCAGGGCGTGCCCCCTCGCAGGCAGTGGGCCTCCTCACAGAACTCAATTTAAAATCGGATTTCCATACGGAGATTCTGCAGAGGATGGACGCCAGTCTGATACGGGTGGCTGAGGCCCTGGAGCAAAATGCTGCGGCCAACGTGACCATTGGTCAGGCCCTGGCGGAAAATACCAGGGCCAACATCCGCATCGCCGATGCCCTGGAGCAGCTCGTTCGCCAGCACATGGTGGAGCCGACCTCCCTTCCTGCCGGAACATCAGGATCCTCCACCTCTGGCACAACATCAGCCAATCCTCCAAATGTGCCTAGCCCTGTGCCTAGTCCAGAGGCCACAACATCTGCCTCTGGACAGGCCAGCCCGATGGCATCCCGGACCCGGTCTGGCGCCCACCCTCCCCCATCCAAACGGGCGAAAAAACGGTGACAGCAATGGCGACTTTTCCCACACTCCTTCTGTGCTTGGCTCATATTCCTTTCTGGTCAAAACTTCCCTCTCCTTTCTTGTGAAATGTTTTTAATTTATTTTTGTACGTTTATGTTATCAGTTATTGATTATTTATTTTTGATAAAAAGTATCTTTGCCAGAAAAAAAGAAAACAAAATATTAGGCCAATTTGTTTGTGTTTAAACAATAAATTTATGATAAAAATCTGACATTGTACTGTGACATTATTGTACAAATGGGTTACATTTAATCCTGGCCCTAAAGACAAAAAAGGACACAAAAAACCATTTCATTTGTAAAAAAAAAGGCCTCTTGAAGGAACGTTTAAAAAATCACATAACGATGCAAATTCCACATTAAAAAAAAAAAGGGGAGCTAATTAAAACATGATGATATTATTGTCACAATAGGCCATAAACAACAAATTGAGGCCAAAAAAACCACCCAAAAATGTACGCCAATTGATTGTGTAATCCTGACATTAGCAGGTATGATTTCCACCTGCGTACGGTTTTGTGCTATCCCAATAAACTGCTTGCCAAACACATACCAAGCCGGTTTTCAATACAACACTAATTGCTTTTGTGACCACCCGCGATTAATCGCTGCAACATCATGGAGTCCCGGGACGGAGGAGAAGGCCATCGCCAATGTGGTCGAGTAATCCAGACCCTAAACTGTGCGAGCATTTTGAAGGGAAAGAGGATGTTCCAGTGACGTATGTGACGGTCCGAACACATTTGACGTTCGCATCTGCTAATGTATGTACGCCCCAAAAACGCCTCGCCACGCCTGCGTTTTTCCATCTCCACCCCCGTCAACACCCAAAAACGCCCTGTTCTGTCAATCACATTTGACATGTCACTTCCTGTACGCTATTTTAGGAACGAGAGAAAAAAAGCTCGCAATCTGCCGTACTAACATGCGCAGTGTAACACCGACGCATGCGCGGTTAGTCAACATCGGAACGCAACGAGCGTACTGTTGGTAACGTGCGGCTCTGAATGAGGGCCTATGTGCGGTGTAACCCATAAGCTAGAGCGGCTAACGCCACCTTCAAATGGCATTAGCTGCAGGGAAACCTATGGGGGAGGCAGCTGTCAGCGGCAATGTAGGGATCACAGCACGTATCGGAGATACCTGCTGCGGTCCCTCCTTCATACGGTGGATACTTAGTATTTGAGGTAAAGCCCCAAAAACGGGTTATAAATGGGGCCTAGAGTCTACAGACTTCAGCCCATACATTCGACGGGATGCAAAAATCAGGTGCATTTTACATGGAACAAAACATTTACATGCAAACGAAGACCGGGCGACTGTCTGTGACTGCGAGCCAGGCTCAAAAACTAAATAAATAAAAGAACACTGAAAAGTTACTAAAATTTTCAAATAAATAATTATGATACCTGTTTAGCAAATATAGCAACATTTGGAAATAAAATCCCACTGTCCTTTTCCAGTACATTCTCACTCCATGCTAAACTGGACGCTTTGTGTTCTGCAGAGATTAATTCCTTACTGGAGCATGAATCCTCAAATATTAGCTTTCCCCTATACTGCCATCCAGACGTAGAGAAAATACCTCTCTGTTATTCGTAGCCGGTGCAGGAAAGCAATAAGAAAAATGTACAACAGGCAGATCTGGGCTGACATTGTTCCGCAATGAATGTGACCATTTGTGGATCAGACAGCCCAAAAAAACCAGGCTTTAAAAATTCTCATTCTTCAATAAAATACCCCACTAAAAAGAATCCACATACGTAGATATATCTGTTTTTCTACCAATGCACATAAACATATGTTGCGCTTTCCTTCACGACTTGAAAGTGGGACATCATATCCGTCTGACGTGGTCTCCGCTGACCACCCACAGCTCCCAGCTCTCCAAACAGCATCTATCATAGTCTTAGACCGGTCTTAAGAAGTTCAAAATGGACTTCGTCCAAAACAAGGGGAGGATGATGTAAAATGCTGAGATTACGAAAAGAAAATACACTAATCAAGGAGAAATGGACAAAAGAATTTCCTTGGAGATGACTCTTGTGTCTTCATGTGGCTGAGCTCCAGTCATCGCAGGTGTTAGTGAAGGGCCGTCTCTCAATACCTGCTTAATCCCGCACATTGTTAGTGACCCTCTGAGACCTGTTATGGTGTAATCCCCCTTACATCACTGGGTGAGTCCATTGTCCCACCCTTATCATCACATACTAACAACATCCACTGCTGCGATCAGTTTGTTTGTAAAAGGGAACTAATGACTTAATGTAAAGTTGGGTTAATATGACTTTAATAGTGACTGGACACAATCACACTGATGTAACAGTTGTGTGTAGGTGATGACGAGGCTGTCCGTTCCCTTACAGAGAGTGTGTAACATCAGGGTAAGCTATTGTTCTCGGGAGAGGAAGCCATGTCTGGGAACCCCAAAATTAAAGCCTTTGGGCCTAATTCAGAGTGGCGCACAATTCCGATGCTCGCGTAGTTGACATTTCGCTACCGCGTTTGTGTGAAAATCACCAAATACTGATACGGTGCAGCGTTCCTGCGCCCTGCCCGATTTTAAAGTAGTAAAATGCACCCTGATCACATGCTGACCTCAGAGGCCCGTAGCGCCCTGCCTCCAGCTGTGCTGCTGGTGTACGCGCCGGGGATCAGGGGGCTGGTGTGCCTCTCCCTGTTCCTCCGTATCTCTGTGGAATGCTGCGGGGGTGCAAAGTTGTGGGTGAACATTCTCAGCGTCAGTTGAACGGATGCCATGCGCATGGCATCTGTTCACAATGCGGGAGAGCTTGGGGGCAGCCCAGCATCTCCATGAGTGCTGGAGACGCCCCTAGAATGATGGATAGGGGGCATACTACAGGATCGCACACCTCCCAGAGAGGCCACAACCCCTTTACGGACACAGACGCCGGTGGCGCACGCAGATATGCCCCAAATAGACCCTAGAGCGAATACTGCGGCATATGCGTTACACAGAGCATACACACAGAGGCGCTGCTGCGATCAAGACGCACTATCAGAAAAGTGCCGGGCGTTCCTGGATAGTGACGGGGAAGCGCCTTAGCGCGCATGGAGATGGACGTCTTATGGGCCGTGTCATAGGAGTTTTGCGGGAGCGTGTTGGCAAAAGTGGTTGTGTACACAGACGCTCAACCTCTCAGTGGGCGTCTCAGTCCTGGCACGGTCGGACACACGGATGTGCACCAGGGAAGGACTTTGTAGCCACTTTTGCATAAAGCCGCAGCCGGAAAACCACCAACAGATGCAGCCGCGTCTCCCTCCACCGCTGACCATTAGGCCATTTATTGCAAATACTGTAAACAGAAATGTACAAAGATTTTCTGGGATTTGTGGATTTCATGCAGTGTTTGTCTGTCCATCCCTGACATGGTGGTATATACTGTATACAGTGAATCCAGTTCTTGGTGCCCCTCCAGCCCTTGGTTTCTCCATACATCCAGGGCTGACAAGGCTATTTTGGGGCCCAAGTGCGACAGTTTGTTGTCCTCATGGCAAAAGTCAGTGCTGTGGGTGCAGCCTAGGAAGCTATTGGTCTGCGCTGTCTCTATCCCCGTCTGCAACACCACTCAGATGGGAAGGGAACCATCTGCCTACTCACCAACACCACCCCTACCTGCCTACTCACCAACACCACCCCTACCTGCCTACTCACCAACACCACCCCTACCTGCCTACTCACCAACACCACCCCTGCCGAGCCTCTGTCGGAGGCCCTAGAAGTTTGTACTCGTACCACTCCTGTCAGTACCCTGGCATACATCCTTGGGCCAGTGGTTGGGCCAAGCTTGCCTACCCTCCCGATTTGGTCGGGAGCCTCCCGAATATCGGGTGCCGCTACCCCGGAAAGGCAGGCAAGCCTCCCGGCTGCCGCCTGCCCCTCGCACAACTACTAGAAACCCCCACAGCGGGGATGCCCGATGACGCGATTTGCGTCATCGTGGCTCCGCCCCCTGCTTCACAATGCCTTTATTTTTGGCATTGTGAAGAGGGGGCGGGGCCATGATGACGCATTCGTGCGGTCACGCCCTGGCCCTGCCCCCAAAACATTGTCATAGCCGGCCACGCCTCCCCCTCTATGCAGGCATTCAGCTCCCTCCCGGAAGGAGGGAGCTGAATGTCGGCAAGTATGGGTTGTGCTAAGGCCCTGATACACAGCCGCTCGCTAAGCTGTGGGAAGGGTCTCATTCCCGCAAGCCCCAGTGAGCTTCCTGCTCTAATAGAGCGGGAAACTCACTACTGACATCACGAGTGATGTCAGTAGGGCCACCCACCAATGGCAGGCGTTCCTTCAGGAATGCCTGCGTTTGACTAGCCACTCCCCCTCCCCGCCTACAAAACGGGGCGAGCTGTCGATCAACATCGACAGCCGCCCCGTTTGTAGCGAGCCTCGGAGCGAGTGAATTTCTCGCACATTGCGCACGCCGCGCGTGTGCAGTGCCCCACCATCGACCCGCTTGCGAGCGGGTCCGAATCAGGCCCACTAAACTTGCTAGGGTGTTTAAAAATGCCGTGCTCTGCAGACACTTACTCCCAGTGCCGCACCCAGTTCCACACGACGGAACACGTTGGAACTACTAAAGTGGGAGCGAGAAGGTGAAACTTCCCATAGAGAACTCAGCGTCCCGGCATAAAATTATTCCGCAATCTCCTTCACCGAGATTCTTCTGTAAAATCCTTGAAGTCTCACAGTCTGACAAACAGAAAGTCATTTGTCTAGCGTTTACACGCAGGTATTATTTATATACGGCATCATTTCCAGGTTACAATGTTCAGTTCTGGCACAATCTCAAAGAGTCCTGTACGAGTAACACGGAAAAGGTACAGAGTTGAATCTTGAAAGAAAACAGAGAATTTTTTTTTCTATTCTGTTTTCGTCTGAAAGATTTATCTCTGTAATTCCCTGCTCCAAGCCTGAAGCAACCTGGATATTTTCATTATCATGTTATTATTTCATAATATGTCAGAATATTCCTGAAAACATGATTTTATTTTCTTCCTGAGGAGCTTTCAATCACTGCTCTTGTACTTAATTGCAAGTTTCCCTATTTATCAGAAAACATTCTGCATCAATCATCTCCCTTCTCCTTTCCTGTTATCACTAATAACCCGGGCGCAGGAGACATCACACAGCTTTCCGTACACTCCCACTCTGCCACCCTCACGCTGAACGCAGTGCATCGGCGCAGACTATCTCCTCCGCATTATGTTTTGACAACTCTCCAAATCTCGATTTAAGGTTATATTTGTGCCGTGTACCTCACCCCGCACCGTCTGAAATGATTTATAATTGCCCGTCACTGGATACATTGGCGTCTAGTCACTTCCAGACGTCGCCTGTCTAATCTGTACATACCTTGGCTTTGTTGGGTCTCGAGATTTGTAATCAGAAAGTTTTTGATGACTATGCAGGTTGTTCCTGGCGCTAATAAATATAAAATATGAAAATATATTTATGGGTTTATAAACCTGAGCGGCTGGTTTCTATGGGTGCCAATCCACAAACTAAAAATGGTCGAATAAAAAAAAAGGGGGTCGGTTGGGACAGGGCTCATACGATGACCATAAATGTGACTGAATGCGTTTGCCCCAGGAAAATACAAGAATATTCTATGGCCACACGTAAACGGAATCGGTATGATTTACCGCCGAACCCATGCCCGGCGGTTGGAATCCCGATATCGGCATCCCGGCAGAAGAGGAAATCCCGATCGTCAAAGGTAAGTATATACTAACCTATTTCTACGCCCAAACCCTAACCCTCCATTAGGGGTGCCTAACCCTAACCTTCCCCCCCAGTGCCTAACCCTAATCCCCCCACTAATTGCCTAAACCTAACCCCCCCCTTCCCTGCCGCCTAAACCCTCGGGAGGGGGTGCCTAACCCTAAGTCCACCCTGGGGGTGCCTAACGCTAACCCCCCCTTTCCCCTAGCCTAAACCTAACCACCCGGGGGGTGCCTAACCCTGTCCCCCCTGGGAACCCTAAACCTAACCCTCCCCCCCATGGCTATCCACGCTCGGCGTCCCTTCGATCGGGAAGACGGGCGTCGGGCACACGGCGTATGTCTAATGACAGGCATCGGCATATTGACGCCTGTCTTTAGACCCTTGCCGGGATATGACAGTCGGGAAGCCAGCTGTCGGGATTAGGTCCGCCGGCTTCCCGACTGCATACCCGCGTAAACACAAAAGAACGTTATCAATACAATTGATTATCAATATAACAATTGAAAAATGGAGTAAAGTAAATAAAACATAAATAAAAAAGTGGTACCGCGAGATAAAAGTACAATAAACACAACACAAAGCAATTCATGTGACCTTATAAATGGATACATGCTCAAGGATAAAAGTTCTGCTACATATATGTCACAATGGAGTAGTCAGTGGATCAGTGAATAAGGGGTCTATTCATGTAGCAGACTGTGTGGCGAGTGTTCTTTATCACTATATATCGCATCATATCAATGCAATATAAAGTGCTTCTAAGCTGTGATTCATAAATACTTTTCTGTCCAGCAAAGTGGTCCAAAATGCAGCCCCCTCCCCACACCACGATCCAGGACAGAGGTGCGGTGCAGCTTTCTTGGCAAGTATGTGCTGACAGGCGAAGCAGCGGACACTGACACATTCTGCAGCCTGACCGACGACCAATGATCCAGGCTGTGCATTGGAATCAGCAGAGAGAGCCAGAGACTTTGCACCATCCAAGCGACCCTGAGATTGAGTCTTCAGCGAGTGTAGGGGACCAGTAGCAGAGGTGCCAGTGTCAGGGACATATAGGGCGGGAAGCATCAAAGCAGATTTTGCGGTCAGACTTCCGAAAATGATGCGCAGAAGGACTTCCGGGTCCTAAACCTGGGCGTCCTTCTACCGCAAAGGACAGATCTTACCGGGAGAGCTGTCCTTTGTGAGTTTCTTCAAGCATACAGCGTTAGTAAATGTCATTATGCTTTTGACGAGTGGCGGAGTGCAACCCGCCCATGGAGAGCAATAGTCCGGGAATGGGCAGGGAGAGGAGAGTGGGGTGTAGGTGAAGCACAATAACTGGCAGGGGTGCAGGAGCCCTCTCTATTGTTGGCAGGAGGTAAGAGATAGGCATGGGAGGTGTAAACAGCAGTGACGTTCCCACCCACGCCTGTAAGTATGTAAGGGAGACTTTATCTCCGTAGTGTGCACAGATGGTGGGGGAGAGGAGAGAGGGAGAGGACGAGAGAGAGGTGAGACAGAGAGGAGAGAGAGGTAGGGAGAGAGAGGACGAGAGAGAGAGGAGAGAGACAGAGAGGAGAGAGGGAGCAGGGGAGAGACAGAGAGGAGAGAGAGACAGAGAGAGAGAGGGAGAGAGACAGAGAGGAGAGAGAGGTAGGGAAAGAGAGGATGAGAGAGAGGAGAGAGAGAGATGGAGGGAGAGAGAGAGAGAGGAGAGAGAGACAGAGAGGAGAGAGAGGTAGGGAGAGAGAGGACGAGAGAGAGGAGAGAGAGGTAGGAAGAGAGGACGAGAGAGAGGACTAGAGAGAGGAGAGAGAGAGAGGGAGAGAGAGGAGAGAGAGAGAGAGCAGGAGAGAGAGAGAGAGCAGGAGAGAGAGGTAGGGAGAGAGAGGATGAGAGAGAGGACTAGAGAGAGGGAGAGAGAGAGGAGAGAGAGGTAGGGAGAGAGAAGACGAGAGAGAGGAGAGAGAGAGATGGAGGGAGAGAGAGGAGAACGAGACAGAGAGGAGAGAGAGATAGGGAGAGAAAGGACGAGAGAGAGGAGAGAGAGAGATAGAGAGGAGAGAGGGAGGGAGATAGAGAACGAGAGAGAGGAGAGAGAGGGGGAGAGACAGAGAGGAGAGGGAGAGAGAGGAGACAGAGGGAGAGAGAGAGGGAGAGAGAGGACGAGATAGTGAGAGGGAGGGAGAGAGAGAGAGGAGAGAGGACGAGAGAGAGGAGAGGGAGAGAGAGGAGACAGAGAGAAGAGAGACAGAGAGGAGAGACAGAGAGAAGAGAGAGAGGAGAGAGGGAGAGGAGAGAGAAAGAGATAGAGAGAGGGAGGGGAGAAAGACAGAGAAGAGAGAGTGAGACAGAGAGGAGAGAGAGACAGAGAAGAGAGAGGAGAGGGAGGACAGAGAGAGAAGATAGAGAAAGAGAGAGGAGACAGAGAGGAGAGAGAGATAGAGGAGGCAGAGGGGAGAGAGAGAGGAGAGAGAGACAGAGAGAGGAGACAGAGGAGAGAGAGAGGAGACAGAGGGGAGAGAGAGAGGAGAGAGAGAGACAGAGAGGAGATACAGGGAGGAGAGAGAGAGAAGAGAGAGGAGAGGAGAGAGAGAAGGAGAGAGAGACAGAGGAGAGAGTGCATAAATGCAAGAAAGCGTTACTGTTACTTTATGGCAACGCTAGACTTTTGGACATACTGATACAAGGCCCCACATCAAAAATCAACATTTATTGTATGCTTCTCACAAAGCGAGCAGGTACACCAGAGAACAGCATGTCAAGCAGAACTCAATACTGACAACTCTTACACTAGAAAACAAAAACAGATTGTATAGGTGGACATTTCCAAATACTTGATTTAATTTGTTTTATGGGAGGATGGGGGGTGGGGGGGAGACAAACTTTTTTCAGTCATACAGGTGAAATCGTGTCCAGTTGATAGTGTCCATTAATGGAAAAATGAATATGACAGAGCTGTTAGTGTGGGCGGAATAGCTGAGATAACAAGCAGCATCCCGGATCCTAGTGTTGAATTATGGAGTGTGCTACTTCGCTGCCTCCATGAAAGCTCCTTAGCTGAAGCATTCTACCTAACCAAGATGGCCACCATTTGGTCTTCTGCGCACGCGCTGTGCCTTCTTGTTACTGTGTACGAGCACATCAGTGGGACACGGAAATGTTCCTCTTAGCGCCACAGCCCCTGTAACATTATACTGTATATACTGCATATCCTGCATATACTAGCTCTGCTATCAACATACATCACCGGCTGGTGCTCTGTGTGTTCCGCTCAGGCTCCACCCTATTCAAATTATCAAGTGTGTAACAGTGAGTACAGCTGTACCAGTAACTAATACTTCAATAACCCTGACACATGGGTAAGCACCTGGACTGTTTAGTGTATCTGCAATCTCTGCATGCCACCGCCACATAGTACACACATATCAGCACCTTGTAAGCAAGTGTTCAGCTCACCTCCTCATCAGCGTACCCATTATCCTCCGTCAACATAATTATTAACCCCAATTAGTTTCATTATTAACCCACCATCAGCATAGTCATTAACTCCTCTGCTGCCAGCATAACCATTACGTACCCCATCAACATAATCTTTAAACTCCCCCTTCACAATCAACACTAACCTCCCCATCAGTTTAATCATTAATTCCCCTTGTCCACTTACCGTACCATAATTTGTAGCCTTGGTGGTCTCCTAACTCCTCCTCTTTGGGAGATGTAGCCTGATCCACGCACAGGCTGCAGCATCTACTGCTCAGTCATCAATTAATACTGCCTGATGCACCTGGATTCCAGGAGGGAGGGAGAGTGGGCGACTCCTGTGACTGATACTTGGAATCGGTATGTAATACTGCCGGACCTAAGCCCAGCGGATGAAATCCCGACGCCGGAAGGCCGACAGATGAAGATCCCGACTAAGGTAGGTAAGTCCCCTAACCCTCCCTTAGTGGTGCCTTACCCTAACCTCTCCCTCTAGTGCCTAACCTTAACCTCCCCCCAGGGTTGCCTAAATCTAACCCCCCCTCCCCGCACCCTAACCCTCCCGGGGGAGGTGCCTAACCCTAATCCCCCCTTTTCCTGGCCTACCACTAACCCTCCTGAGGGGTGCCTAACCCTGTCCCCTCCGGGAGTCCCTAAACTAAACCCTTCCCCCCTGCTCAGCTAAGAGCTCCTGACACCTGGCTTACCTGTTTGGTATGCCGGGAAATGGGATTTCGGCATGGGATTGATAATAGGCTTTGGTATTTAGACGCCTATCTTGAGTCCCATGCCAGGCTTTCACTGTCAGAATTTTGTTGGTCGGCATTTCGACCGTCGTCATACTGACAACATCCCTGATTGTCACCATGTCTCTTTGTAAGTCACGCCCCCACAGTCTGCACCAATGTTCGCCCCTACAGAGCCTACTGCTGGTCAGTATGTCTCTCTCCCTCTCTGTAAGCCACGCCCCTGCAGAGCCTGCACCATTGACCAGCCTCTCTGCCATTCTGTAAGCCACGCCCCCACAGAGTTTGCACCAATGTTCAGCCTGTCTCTCAACCATTCTGTAGGACATGCCTAAGGTAAAATGATGGATAGTGGCTTTAAAAGTGTTGGTAACAATTTTGGCCATTAGTTTATGAGACAGCTTGTGGTATCCATCACTCATGTAATAAAGGGAATGGTAAACCAGCGCTTCACACAATATTTATTTTCCACAATCGTAGTATCCTAAAGAAGTTGTCACTGCACTACTTTAGCATACTACAATTGTGGAAAAAAATATAAGAAGGGTGAAGAGCTGGACTACCATTCCCTTTTTTTTAATGTATTACTAGTTTGGTTTGAGGGGCGTACCTTTATTTGGGTTTTACTAGCAGGGCTGAATAGTTTTAATACTTGTTTTAATTTCCTTTACTCATGTGCACAACCTGCACCCATGGTTGACACACCACTGCCATTGGGATGTGTTATTCTGTGTATGTTACAAGCGCACCTTCATTGGAAAAAAATAAACCAGTACACCCCTATGTAAGAAGAAGTTCACAGGTAAGGAAAAGCCCCTAGCACCGCCAAACCCGTTTTATTTTTGACATAACACACATTTAATAGGTTTAAAAAAAAATAGGCCGTAATGTGGACTCATGGGACTGCCACGCGCAGCGAGAAAACTTCTAGGGTGGCGTCATGCACGATATGCAGCAGTTACCGGTAGGTGTGAACGCTTTTGTTGTCGGTACAGCTGTTCTACGATTTTTGCCACAAGATTTAAAGCGGTGACTTTTAAAAGCAAAAAGCAGTATGAGGTCAGACCTCGATGTGACATTAACACTGTTAACACTGTTGGACATTGCGCCTGCACAAAACAAAGGACCTGATTCAGACCCGCTCGCTAAGGCGCAATCGCTCTCTCTGAACGATTTTTGCCCATCTGCGCATGCGTATAATTCGCAGTGCGCATGTGCAAGCCAGTCTTTGCGATCAGGTCGCTGCTTTGAGTGACAGATAGCGCCGTTTGTGGGTGGTAACAGGGGAAGGTGCATGTGAACGGCGGAGTGGATGTGCGAACACAGGCCGCCAAAACGCCGTTTAAAAGGCATGCATAACTAGCAAAGTAGCGTCATTGTACACGTCACCTGCATGTATTTCAGCCAGCGCTGATCGCTGTGCTTGCGGAAAGGGCTGCGAGCAGCTCCAATGGCTCACGATGGTCCCGATTTATCCTACATTTCCCGGAGATGACGTGTGTTGCGAGTGGGAGGTGGCGACTTTAGACACTTGCGAGCGCATTCTGCCGTAGCTTGCTAATACATAGTGGGAGTCCTTACACGACGCAGTGCGAGCACTTCATTTAATTAACTAGCCCCTTTTTGCCAGCGAGTGACCGCAACTTGCGAGCGGGTCTGAACGAGCTCCAAAGTGTTTTGCGCTGCTCATTCTGCGCGTCCTGTGAATGAGGTCCAATGTCAGTAGGAATATTTTAGCTGTAAGCTATGCTGTGTGCTGGAAGTGAATAACATAGGCACATGCTTTCTGTCAGCATACTAAGACCTAAAGTTACCGCTGCATGGTAACTCCTGACAGGATGAATTCTAGAAATAAATTCAAGTTAAGCCCATTATTAAAATGTGATTTGTAGGTGGGTGACTGAGGATTAATCCCCTGATCTCTCCTCCCGCTCCCAGCACACAGCACCATGACTCATTAGTGAAATATTCTGACATTTAGCTTCTATGCGTTATCAGCAAAACAATATATTCCTCTCCAGCAATTAGCTATCACAGAGATAGACAGTATTAATTGGGGAGGATGTGGGCTATGGTTAATGGCCCTAATTAAGGCTGTAATGAAATGTGGGTGAAGCTGTGGAGAGTATGGAACTACTAAAACTACAGTAACTACTGTAATGTGCTCCCCCTGGGTCTCGCAGCATAAGGAGTGCAGCGCTTGCAGCTGGTACAGAATGCAGCAGCAGCACCCGGGCTTGTTACCTACCCAGCCCGGTTCCTGTCACCTATCACCCATTCTCTACTCCCCTCACTGCCTGTAACATAGGAAATCTGTTTCATGGCTGGCTCACTGACAATAAATCCCGACATAACCAGGGTCCAAGGTACCTGGCGCAGCGTCTGAGTCCTTACACCCCCACCCGCTTACTTCCACCAGCAGAGGAAGGACTATTAGCAGTACCAAGCGTCTCCCATTCCCCAATTTATTTGGAGGTTGAGCTTTTACCTTTGAGGCTCTGGGCAAATTTTACTAAGCGGCAGGTTCGAAACCCCGGCGGTTTAGCGGCAGGAAATAAATGACAGCTCTGTTCATTCTATTCTAAAAAAATTTTGACTGCGGTTTTGCAGCGGTTTTGGCCTTAGTAAATCTGGGATAGCAAAACCGCCGTAAAACCGCCACCAAAGCGCCGGGGTTTAGAACCCGCCGTTAAGTAAATTTTGCCCTCTGGCTCACTGGTACTGGCTTTCTTGTGCAGTATGAGAGGCTTTCACCCTACAAACCTTCAAAGCAAACCGAAGGCTGATCTGTTTTTTCTCACGCGTTTCATTAATGTCCCTTTAGATAAAAAGAAAATACTCCCAAATACTTAGTACCAGTGGCAGTTGGTGTGACTCCCCTATTTGAATTTGAACGGCACTGTAGCCCCACCCCTGGAGCATACCCTCCAACTATACCGTTTTAGCCGGTACAGTACCGTTTTCTAATGGTCTGTACTGGCAAACGGGGCTGTACCGTTTTGTACCGGGTTGGTACACTCACCAGATTTGTTAAGCAGCGCTGCTGGGACATAGGACTCCCGCAGCGCTGCTGAGTGACAGCCGACCTCCGTGATTCTCTGCCCTGACCGCCAGCGCCGGTATACAGAACATGCAGTATATTACTGCATGTTCTAAACTAGCCAGCGTCCGATGCCTCCAGCCCCCATGGACATGCCCCTTTACCGATTACCACGCCCCTTTATCTGCGGTCATGCCCCCCCATGTACCGGGTTCTTACTAGGAAATGTTGGAGGGTCTGCTGGAGCCGCCACTGCTTAATTCTCTTTTCTGTAGTCTATTAATTACTGTAAGTTAAGTTTTTATTTTTTAAATACAAATGTAAAGCACTTCAAGTCCTGTGAAGAGAAAAGTGCTATATAATTCTTATTATAAATTGTAAAATCAAAATCTGCACGAAGCCATTTTGCGAATGGCTAGACGACGCCATTTTGCGTATGGCTACACAGCAATATTTTGCGTTCCCCACACAGTATCAGTAATATACGGCGCTGTGTTATTATTTAGCGTCGTGCGTTTCCCACGCAATAGAACACTGTCAAAAGTTCTGACAAAAACAATACGTACATTTATTACTGCATATAATATGAACCCAGCAAAGCATGTACCACGGTGTACTTCTCAAACACGTAGACGCACAACGCATACTAGCGTCTTTTCTTAATATCCCCACACCTATACATTGCATACTTACACTGAAAGGATCCCTAGCATTAAGGTTAATATTAAAGGTTTTATTCGTTATCAACTCTATTGTGAAATACATATATTTGGTATTTAAGGTTTAATACACGATAAGCAGACCGTGTTTGGTGCTATTCTAAACCACTGTTTATTTGCAGATTTCTGGTTCCATCGGCAAAGAAATCGCAACATGCGTTTGCAAGTTATGGATCATAGAGAGATAGGCATTGAAATGTACTCTGTAATGTAATGTTTATTAGCCAGTTTAGACTTGTTCTTCGGCGGGAAAACGCACACAAAGAGCCGTTGGAGGCTGAACTATTACAATACAAACTGACCTATGAACTGTTTCGTAACAGAAGAACCAGGAGGAAGAACCAATGGGGTTATGCCAACTCGTTCTATTGTATTGGCTATCTCTGCAAGGGTTTATATGCATGCACTCTAGATCTGGTAGTCAGTCATCTTTTTGTTTCTGTTGGTGGAGGTTTCACATTTGATGCCGGGAAATCTGGATGCAGAGCGCATACGTATGTATCGACTGTACCTTGTATATGTATAATCTTTTGTGCTAAATTGTGTTTAGATCAAGGTATGTAACTGAATGCTTTTTATATAATAATAAGTTTTGTGCTTTGGAACCACATTCAAAGTGTGGAAAGCAATGATTTCTGCCCTGAACACACACTGACCTGTCTGCAGTATGCACTGCCTGCCTCTCATCAGTCAGTGTACTTCAAGCATCCAGAATCCGCGGTGACGCCACGCAATGTCAGCAGGTGGGAGGAGCCGGCTGTCTGTCTGTGGCTGTCTGAGGCATATGAACTGGGGGCACTGTATGCCATAATGTGAACTGCATGCACTGTATGGTATAATGTACAGTGGAGGAACTTTGGCCCTGATTCAGAGCCGGACGCTCTGACCAGAGCGCTCGCTCTGAATCAGGGCCCTCCTCCATTAAAATGGAGCATCCTCCTGGACGCTCGTATAGCTGTGGGTCACCACCCACAGCATATACGAGCGTGCAAAATGATGGTCGCGATGGTCAAGACCATCGGACTTGCGAGGGAAACCCTGCGGTCGGGTTTCCCAGCCGCAAGGCCAGGAGTGATTTTGGCTCTATCAGAGCCAAAATCACTCCCACTGACATCACTAGTGATGTCAGTGGGGCCGGCTTCAGACGGTAGGTGTTCCCATGGGAACGCCTCCGTCTGGCAGGCACGCCCCCAGCACGCCCACCAAAGGGGGCGTGCTGTCAATCAACATCGACAGCACGCCCCCTTTGGTGCGAGACCCCGAGCGATGGAAAGCCCGTTGCTCGCCGGGTCTCGCGCATGCGCACGACGGAGCTCCCTCCGTCGTGCGCATGCGCAGTGGGGAACATCGACCCACTTGCGAGCATACTGCCGCTCGCGAGTGGGTCTGAATGACCCCCTTTGTGCCATAATGTGAACTTGAACACTGTGTGACAATGTGCACTGGGGGCAATGGACCTGATTCAGACCAGCTCGCTAAGGGGCGATCGTTCGCTCTGAGCGATTTTCCCCCCTCTGCGCATGCATATAATTCACAGTGCGCAAGCCACTCATTGCGATCTGCTTTTGGTAGCTCGTAAGCCACCATCAGGTTGCTGCTTGGAGTGACAGATAGCGCCGTTTGTGGGTGGTAACGGGAAGGTGCATGTGAACGGGGGAGTGGTGTTGCGAACGTGCATAATTAGCAAAGTAGCGTCATTGTACACGTCACCTGCATGTATTTCAGCTGTGCTTGCGGCAGGTTAAGGCAACCACAAGGGCTGCAAGCAGCTCCGATGGCTCACGATGGTCCCGATTAATCATACATTTCCCGGAGATGACGTGTGTTGCGAGTGGCAAGGGGGCATCTTCAGACACTTGCGAGCGCACTTTGCCATAGCTCGCTAACACACAGTGGGCGTCCTTATGCGACGCAGTGCGAGCGCTTAATTGTCATATCTAGCCCCATTCTGCAAGCGAGCGATCGCATCTTGCGAGCGGGTCTGAATCAGGTCCAATGTCTGCCGACTTTCCTGATCTGGTAGGGCAGACCTGATACTGAGTGATGGCTTTGCCCCTAGTGTTGGTATAACACAGGTGGATAAATGAGGAGCAGATGGCACCCTAGAGAAAAACTTCAGGTTACAAATTGAGCAAGGGCTGATTATGAGAGAATTCTAGGGAGACCTGACTTCATGAGAGGAAACAAAAGGAGATACTGGTAATATATATTGGGTCTGATTTATCAACGAGTTTTAGAATTCACTACGAGTGATGAAACTCTTTGTGTATGATAATGGGGCTCCAGCCAATCAGCTCCAACTGGCATCTGCTTAAAAAATGACAGCTGGGAGCTGATTGGCTGGAGCACCACTTATCATACACAACAAGTTTTATCACTCGTTGTGAGTGATAAAACTCAGTGATAAATCAGTTATGCCAGCAAAACGTTACCACTTTTTCATTTTAGTGGTCCTGAAATTAGTTACATATCTGGCCATTCTAGCCCATCATATCTGTGTAAAATATCCCCTCTAAAGTAATGAAATACAGCGGCAATCATGTGACCTGTGAGAGCAACACACACACACACACGCACACGCACACACACACACAGGGGATCTACGATGATTAATGGCTGCACCAGCGCTGAGTGTGTGGTGGTGAAATTCATGGTCTGTGCAAATAATCAGAGCAGTGGCCTGATACTCATAGCAATAACACTATGATAAAGCCGTCTTTCATCTGACTGCAAACATATCTGACATGGGCGTCCATGTAATCACTTGCAGATCTCCCCCCATCTCACACCCTATTGTTCTCTCAGTGCAGTTGCTGGAATAAACCTTCAATATTGGCCGCTAGGTGACTCTTACAGGAATAAAGAAAGAAAACTGCTAATAAGTACATTTATTTTCTTTACTCTTAAGGTTCATTAAATATCATAGATATCAGTTGTTCTGCACAGAACAGACCCGATGCTTAGACAGTCACCCCTCTGCTTAATGCAGCTACACAGCCCTTCCCTAGTGTACATCCGGGCATCCGAACGTGCAAGGACTGAGGCGCCCGCTGTCAGCATCCGTAGACGCCGAAATACCGATTGGTGTGTCACCATCAGTCGCACCATTGCAACGTGCACCTATGTCAGGGGCACATTCTCCAGCCGAGCAAGGCCTACTACACGAGTGTTTGATTGTCTCTGTACGCAAATGTTTTTACAGCGACATACCCGCGACAGTCCGTACCACACCCATAACACGGACATCTCTGCACATCCTTTAAAGCCACCTCCCCATCACCACCAAGGAATGCCACATTTCTGAGACTGTGCGTCCCCGTGCGCTGAAACGCAACTCTGTCCAGAGCAGAATTAGGAGGAGTGCGATGCCTTAAGCCTCCTATTCTCTCAGGTGTCCCCCCCTGGCTGGACACAGAGCATGCATATGCCACGCACCCCTGATGGACTCACTGCCTGCCTCCCAGCCATCAGACACAAGTAGGGTGGTAAGATCATTGCCCAGATGCTGTGCCAACCCTGCTTCTCCTCTCGCAATCAGAGAGGTGTGCACAGTGTCTGACGTGCTGCCTCATACAGAGACTAGCTGGGGAGGTCACAGAGGCAGCTCATCCAATCAGAGAAGGCGGAGGGGAGAGTCTGCTCTCCCACCTTCTGTTTCTATTCTGCCTCTACCTGGGATCCAGCAAAGTAAGTGCAGGAGAGCTCAGCTGCGTTATATTTTGTAGAAGACATAAGGTAGTGTCCCGGCTAGGCTGTTTTAGTGGGGGCCGCGCCCTGCCTGATTTTAAAAGGACAAAATGCGCCCCGCTAAAACAACCTGCCCTGAGCCTTCTCCACCTGTGGGCCACAGTGTCCCGCGGGTGGGAAAAGTTGTGGTGACCAATCACCGATGGGTGAATAGACGTTGTGCGCATGCGCACGGCATCTACTCAGAGTGAGGGGAGGGCTTGGGAGAGATTTCAATCCCGTCACCTCCGTAAGTGCTGGGCACGCCCCCAAGTGTGACGGTTTGGGGGCGTGTTTGGCCACGCCCCCTTTTCAGAGGCTCCTGGTCGGCAACCCTAGTGCCCTGCCCGCTTTCTAGCGGGAACACTAAGAAGGCATAGAGTTGTGGCCCAACGGCCCCAATAAATACCCTATGAGATAATAAATCAGTCAACGGCCACTAGATGTGCCAAGCTGCCAATTTGTTTTAGTCCCTCCTGAAGATTATTATTATTGTCCTTTATTTATAAGGCACCACAAGGAGTCCACAGCTCCCTACAAAGTACAGAAACAGTATGAACAAAGCAAGAAAAGAGAGACTAACAGTACAGAACGTTGCAGGACATGGACAATTATACACATTGCTGCAGCCAGCAGCAGTCATAGCACCCAGATACACAGCAGGGCGGCAGTACCCAAAGCTTTGGTGCCGTTGTAGGCAGTGTGGAGGAGATGATGGCGTAAGTGAGGTAAGAGGGCCTTGCTCATGAGAGCTTACAATCCAATACTTACACCGTTTAGTTGTCCGATAATCGCTCATCTGCGTAAATATCGGAATGGCGTACATCTGTTTCAAGCTCGCTGGCCCCTGGCCCCCTGTATACTGTACACTGACGAGGCAAGGCAGTCACACAGACGATGGTAACATGTGCAATTCCTTTATGAGTCTTTCGGGATTACAATAATTTTTATTACATCTGCGGTTTCCTCTGCGTCCTCTCCCCACACCTTGAAATAATGAACAGTAGCTATAGGGTCATTATGCAGCCAGACTTTCTCTAGCAGAATAATCCCGCGCATTGGACTACATCCCATGTAAATACCAGAAGGACACACTTTCGACACAGCTATGATTTAGCAACCTGGTCCTCTAAAAATATTATGGTTCCCTGTTGTTATACTCGTAAAAATAACATCATCTAGAAAATGAATCCTGTTTTGTTGTTTCAGAGCGCAGGGAACATATTCCAGACCTGCCCTGCGATGTAACAATCTAGTGTTTTGGAAGTGGAAGTAAAGTAATTCTCATTACAGCACTGGAACGGCGTCGTACGGAGATCTCACTCAAACTGGTATTGACTTAAAAAGGAGATGATCTTTTGGTGGTTAAATTAGAATTTCTACAAATATCGTGTTTTCCTTGCTGGCAAATTGTGTGGTGGAAATCGAGCTGAAAAAGGAGAGTTATGGTAAAACTACCCTTGTTAACTTTCTTTGAAGTCCATAGGGTCCACAGGGAGACAATGGGGTGTAGGTGATACTTTGAGAACCTGACACCAACAGCAAAGCTTTTTTCTATCCCAGGATGCTCCGGTCCTTCATCCTATACCCCGCCCACAGCCTGAGGCAACTCAGTTTTGTTAACAAGCCCAAGGCAGGAGCAGGATAGGAGAGAAGGAAGACTGGTACACTGAGGAATCACACTCTCACACAGAGAAGGAAACAAATGACCAAGAGAAGAAACCCAGAGAAGCCAGGTGCGTCAGGGCAGGTGCCCTGTGGACTCTATGGACTTTGAAGAGAGTAAACAAGGGTAAGTTTTACCATAAATCTCCTTTTCTTCTTCAGGGTCCATGGGGCTACACAGGTAGACAATGGGAATGTCCCAAAGCAGTTGTTCAAGGACGGGACGCTCCTGAGCTGAGAGGAGAACCCAGCGCCCGAAGGAAGCACCCTGAGTGGCAAATGTATCAAAGGCATAGAACCTAAGAAAGGTGTGGACAGAAGACCACATGGCCACCCTGCAGAGATGTTCGGCAGACGCGCCACAGCGGGCTGCCCACTAGGGACCCACAGAGCGAGTGGCCAGAGTCTGTTTGTTAGCTGGCCATCCCTTCTTGTGGAATCCATAGAGGACAAAGAGGGAGTCCGATTTCCTGGTGGAACTAGTACGGTCCATGTAGATCTTCAAAACAAGGACCACATCCAAAGAGGCCTCACCTGCTGAGAGGTCTGGTGATTGAAAGGCCGGAACAATAATTTTCTCATTAAGGTGGAGACAAGAGACCACCTTGGGAAGGAAGCCAGGATGCGTACGAAGAACAGCCCTGTCCGGATGAAAGATCAGAAATGGGGAGCGACAGGAGAGTGCCCCTAAGTCCGATACCATATGGGCAAATGCTATAGCCAGAAGAAAAAGTCTTTGCAGTGAGCCATTTGACTTCTACTGAATCGAGGGGTTCAAATAGAGTTTCCTGAAGTGCGTGGAGAACCACTGACAAATCCCACAGAGCCACAGGAGGGACAAAGGGAGGTTGTATACGGAGAACACACTGCGGGAAGGTGTGAACATCCGGCAGAGAAGCATTGGAACCAGATGGACAGAGCAGAGACGTACACTTTCAGAGAGGCTAGGAGTCTGAGATCCAATCCAGCTTGAAGAAAGGCAAGAAGTCTAGAAACCCTGCAAACCTGAGGGTCGTAGTTTCTAGTAGCACACCACTGGAAATAAGTATGCCACACCCAGTGATAAATCCGGGCAGAGGCGGTTTACGCACTCTCAGCATGGTCTGGACCACAGAGCTAGAAAACTCTTTAGACTTTAGAAGGGATGTCTCAAGAGCCAAACCGTCAAAGACAGATGGGCCAGGTCCGGGTGTAGTCAGGGACCCTGAGACAACAGGTCCAGTCATAGAGGAAGTTGGAGAGGAGCGTCTATGGAGAGACTTTGAAGATCGGAGTACCAATGGCATCTGGGCCAAGCCGGAGCTACCAACAGGACTGGGCCCCCTTCTTGCTTGAACTTGCAAAGAACCCGCGGAACAAGAGAGACTGGAGGTAAGAGGTACCACAAATATAAGGTCCACCTCACAGATAATGCATTCACAAAGGCTGTGTCGGGGAACCTTGTCCTGGACCCGTACACTGGAAGCTTGTGGTTGTGTCGTGAGGCATTGAGATCGATGTCCGGTAAACCCCATTTGTTCACCAGGAGCTGAAAGACTTCTGGATGTAGAGAACACTCCCCTGCATGCACGTCGTGACAGCTGAGGAAATCCGCTTCCCAAATGAGAATCCTCATGATGAATACTGAGCAGATGGCTGGGAGATGGCGTTCAAAAACTAGAGAGGAGGGAGATGGCGTTCAGCCCATGTGAGAATTCGGGACACTTCTGCCATTGCTGACCTACTTCGAGTGCCTCCTTGGTGGTTGAGGTAGGCCACTGCCGTGACGTTGTTGGACTGTACTTGTACTGGCCTGCACTGAAGAATATCCTGAGCCAGAGTGAGGGCTCTATAGATGGCTCGGAGTTCCAGGATGTTGATTGGTAAGATCTCCTCGGCTGGAGTCCAGCATCCTTGGAAGGAGTGCTGTCCAGTCACTGCGCCACACCCATGGAGGCTTGCGTCCATGGTGAGGAGTGACCAGTCTGGGATCCAAAAGGGGCGACCCTTGTTTAAGTAGGATGTCTGTAGCCACCAGGATAGGGACAGGTGAACCTCTGGAGAGAGGCCCATCATCTGGGATCTGAGCAGATGGGGAAGCACATTCCACCTGGAGAGGATCAGGTGTTGTAGGGGTCTGGAGTGGAACTGTGCAAACTCCACTATGTCGAAGGTGGACACCATGGATCCCAAGGTCTGCATTGCAGAGTGAATTGACACTCAGCGACTGTGGAGTAACCTGCTCACTCAGTGCTGAAGTGCAGATATTTGGTCTGCTTTCAGGAAGATTCTCCCAGATGTACCATTCTTTGAGAAGGGGTCAGAGAAGACTCTTTCCAGCTGATAAGCAAATCGTGCGTTTGTAGAAAGGCAATGGTTACTTGTAGATGGCGGTGAAGAATCTCAGGAGAGCTTGCTAAGAGCAAGAGATCGTCCAAGTATGGAAGAAGTCTGATCCCCTGACGACGAAGATAGGCCGCCATAACTGCCATGATCTTGGTAAAGACCCGAGGAGCTGTAGAAAGCCCAAAAGGCAATGCTTGAAATTGGTAATGTTGCTGTAGGACAGCAAACCGGAGATATCGCTGATGAGAGGGCGGTATAAGTACATGTAGGTAAGCCCCCTAATGTCCAGAGACTCCATAAAGTCCCCAGGCTCCATAGCCAGAACAATAGAGCGTAGGGTTTCCCTACAATACCTGGGCACCCTGATAAACTTGTTCAGAGACTTGAGGTTGAGGATAGGCCGATGAGACCCGTTGGGCTTCTGAACCAAGAAAAGGGTAGAATAATAACCCATCCCTCAATGTGATTAGGGGACCGGAATTATTACCCCTGAGAGCAAGGACTGAATGGCCTTCTGGAGAAGCAGGACTTTGCTTGTCCGATGGAGGTCCTGTGCAAAAGAACTGCTTTGGGAATGAGAGAGAATAACCACTTTTTGTACCCTCTGTGGTGGTCTGAAGCCAGAACTGGGTGAACTGCAGAAGTTGGCCTCCCATCCTGGGAACCCCCAGGGAGAGGCCCACCCCGTCAGGCTGAAGGCTTGTCCTCAGATTTGGTAGATGGACGTCTAGTAGCCCAGGCCTGTTTGGTCCTAGGCTTGAAGGCCTTTGCGGATGCCGACTGTCGTGGAAAAGATTGACCTTTAGCTTAAACCTGGGGACAAAAGGACCGAAAGGATGACATCCGAGGCTTCGTAGTAGATGCAGAGGGATAGTTTGTCGCCTAGAAGCTGCCAAGGTAGTCACAATCTTGTCCAATTCTGGGCCAAACAGGATCTCCCCAGAGTAAGGCAGAGACTCCAGAGTCCGAGTCTGCCTTCCATGAGCGAAGCCAAACGATACGGCGGGCTACCACGGAAGTAGCAGATGCCTTGGAAGCTAGGAGACCAGTATCCAAAACCACTTCTCCTAAATAGGAGGCTGCATCCCTAATATGATAGATGTAGGACAGCTGTTCCCTCGAAGCATCAGAGGGAAATGTATCTTCTAGGGCCTCTGCCCAACTCTCAATGGCTTTTGCCACCCAGGCCTTAGCCCTGGCAGGATGATACTGTAGCTCCTGTAAGAGAGTATATAGACTTCAGGCAAGCTTCAATCCTTCTATCTCCTTTAAGGAGGTTGCTTTATGGATAGGTAAGGTAGTGTTCTTAACCAGGCGTGTCACGTGGGAACCCACTACAGGGGGAACTTGCCATTTAATGTAATCATTAGCTGGAAGAGGGTAAAAGAAATCAAGCGTTTGGGCAGCTGAAACTTTTGATTTGGCATATTTCATGCTTTTCACTCATTAGATCAGAGAGCTGATCAGAGTAAGGAAACTGGCAAAACTACCTTCTGTCACTTAAATAGTGACTCTTTTGCCTTAGGAGTGGGTTCTACATCTTCTATTTGAAGAATTGATTTTACAACTCTGACAAGTGCAGGTATATTCAATTTAGAGGGGGGCTCAGTCTCTCCCGTGGGGGAGTCAGAGGGCCATATTCAAATTAGAAGTGAAAAGCCATTTTCAGCGAAAAAGTTTCGCCAACGAAGTCATTTCGCCAGGCGTAAAAGTGTCGCCGTATTCGATGCCAAATAGTTTTTGCGGACGCGAAAACGCAATGCAATGTAATAGGCGAAAAAGATTCGCCTATGAATAGGTGGTGAAAAAAAATGCAGAATTGTAGTTTGGGGGTGCAAACGTCGGGAAACCACTCAGCACCCTAACAGCCCCCCAAAAGTATAACTGCGTCAAAAAAATCCTTAAAAAAAAAAAAACACCCCAAAAAATTATTTTGGAAAAGGGGATGAAAAAATTCAGTCGGGGTACAAACTTAAAAACTAGCGAAATAAGCTTTTGGGGGTCTATGAGTATGGGGCAGGTGTTTTTTTGATTGCAGGTGCTTGCTGAAGGTGCGTTTTTTAAAACTTCATTTTTGCTGTTTTAACCATGCCTTCACCCATTTTCATGTACCCCAAATTTGCTGGGACTAGTTATTTTCACCCCAAAAAACTGCTAAATTCTATTCTTCACCACTTGTGCAAAGACGCTAAGCTATTTAGAGCATTTAAGTATCCCAAATACCTTCAGCAGGGCTATTCGGGGGCATTTAGATTGATCCCCAATGTTAGTGCATCTTTTGGGGAGTGTCAGGATGATTTCCCCAAATTTAAGAGCACTTTTCGCCTGTTTGCGTTTCACCGGGTCCCGTTTTAGCGTCCTTTGGATTTGAATAGGGCGAAAAGTTTCCACCTCCAAAACACGAGACGTAGGCGAAAAGTACATTTCGCCGACTGCGGCGAAATTATTGCGGCTAATTGAATATGGCCCACAGTGAGAGAGGTCTGCGTCTTCTGCCTCCCCAGATGATAACTCAGAATC
This sequence comes from Taudactylus pleione, assembly GCA_031769625.1. NCBI lineage: Eukaryota > Metazoa > Chordata > Amphibia > Anura > Myobatrachidae > Taudactylus > Taudactylus pleione. The sequence goes on from JAUIMM010000446.1 coordinate 5,094,810, forward strand.
TGACTCCTGCTGGGTGGACTGGGAAGATAACACAGAACGCTTAGTAGGGTTACTGGGTAAGGGTGTCTCTTTTTGCAACAATTGTTGAAAAGCTGTAGAGGTAGCCGCCAGACTCTGCACTGAGGTAGAAAGTACATCTACCAATGGAGGAAGCAAAGGATTTGAAGGGAGTACCTGCTGTGGTCATCTCATAGGGGGAACTACCACAGGGACCGCTAGGTGGTCCGCAATTTTTGCCAACACCTGTGAGATAGAAGTCCGAGAGGGGGGGGTCCTGAGAGGTTGCAGGGGCCGATGGGCCAGGTGCTGTATAACAAGATGCACAGAGGCCATCTTGAATGAGATCCTCTGAAGCTAAGCCTGCTAAACAGGACTTACAAGAAACCATATTGGGAGCAGCAGGCTGCTTGTTATTCTTGACTGTGCTGCACATAGCAAGGATAATATAGCACACAATCTGGCACAGTGCAGTGAGCAACACAGATATATGTACAATATGGCACAGTGTAGTGCGCAACACAGATATGCAGTATGTAAACAGCCCTCACAAATACAGGTAGATGTGAGGTGCAGTGAATCCCCTATACCTCAGTATTCCAGGATTATAATGAAAGAAAGTGAAAGGTATAAGCTGATAGTTGAGATAAAAATAAATAGACAACAGCGCTAGCACAAGTCACATACAATGCAGAGCATACAGTATAACTACACAGACAGCAGCGCTAGCCCAAGTCACATACAATGCAGAGCATACAGTATAACTACACAGACAGCAGCGCTAGCACATGTCACACACACTGCAGGGTATACAGTATAACTACACAGACAGCAACGCTAGCACATGTCACACACACTGCAGGGTATACAGTATAACTACACAGACAGCAGCGCTAGCACATGTCACACACACTGCAGGGTATACAGTATAACTACACAGACAGCAACGCTAGCCCAAGTCACATACAATGCAGAGTATACAGTATAACTACACAGACAGCAGCGCTAGCACAGGTCACATACACTGCAGAGTATACAGTATAACTACACAGACAGCAGCACTAGCACAGGTCACATACAATGCAGAGCATACAGTATAACTACTAGAGATGAGCGGTTCGGATTCTGTGGAATCCGAACCGCTCCGAACATTGGGGATCCGAGTCCACCCGAACCCTGTTCGGGTGTTCACCGCCTGACTCGGATCCCCGTTCGGGGCCGAACGGCGGCCGCCTGATGTCGGATTCTCACTAGAGAATCCGACATCAGGTCTCCTCGCGTGTAGGGCAGAGCGCAGTGATAGCGCTCTGCCCTACACAGACACAGACACACAGCCGCCAGCGGCAGCTGTGTGTTTGTTACAGCAGCCAATGAGAGTCACACAGACTCTCATTGGCTGCTGCACGGAGGGAGCCGGCTGGAGCTCACACATGAGCTCCGTCTTCCGGCTCCCTCCTCAGCGTGTGACAGAGCGGACGGCGCGGGAGCGGGGATACAGGTAAGTTTTATATTTTTTATTTTTTTACTTGTCAAAGGTCCGGGGGCGCTACTGGGGGGGGGTCTGCACTACTGGGGGGGTCTGCTACTGGGGGGGGGCTATACTACTGGGGGGGCCATACTACAGAGGGGCCTGCTACTGGGGGGGCTATACTACTGGGGGGGGGTCTGCACTACTGGGGGGGGGTCTGCTACTGGGGGAGGCAATACTACTGGGGGGGCCATACTACAGAGGGGCCTGCTACTGGGGGGGGCTATACTACTGGGGGGGGGTCTGCTACTGGGGGGGATCTGCACTATTGGGGGGCCATACTACAGAGGGGCCTGCTACTGGGGGGGGGCTATACTACTGGGGGGGTCTGCACTACTGGGGGGGGTCTGCTACTGGGCAGGGCTATACTACTGGGGGGGCCATACTACAGAGGGGCCTGCTACTGGGGGGGGCTATACTACTGGGGGGGGTCTGCTACTGGGGGGGCCATACTACTGAGGGGCCTGCTACTGGGGGGGGGGCATACTACTGGGGGGGCCTACTACAGGGGGGGCCATACTACAGGGGGGGGCCCATACTACAGGGGGGGCTACTACTGGAGCAGCCTACTACTGGGGGGGCCTGCTACTGGGGCAGCCTACTACTGGGGGAGCCATACTACTGGGGGGGCATACTACTGGGTGGCATGCTAATGGGGGGCATACTACTGGGGGGGCCTGCTAATGGGGGACATACTACTGGGGGGGCCTGCTAATGGGGGGCATACTACTGGGGAGCATTCAACTGGGGGCACTGCATAGTGGACCGTACTACTAAGGGGACTGCATAGGGGGCACCACTGCTGGGGGACATTGTGTAAGGGACACCGCTACTGTGGGCATTGTGTAAAAGGGTCACTACTGTGGGCATTGTGTAAAAGGGGCACTACTGTGTGTCGTAACATAAATAAGAGACACTACTTTATGGTGTAATGTGAATCAGGCCCTATGTGCGGTGTAATGCTAATAAGATTGTGCACTGTGACTCCTAGGGCCGTAGCCCACTTTGTAAACAAGTACTGTGACTCTGCTGGCCGTACCCCACTGGGTGGGTGCACTACTTTTCATTTCTGCCACTGCTGTGTGGCAATGTGTCATAGATGTGCTTTATACTGTGGTGTCTGTGTCGTTGTGCCGCTGCTTTGTCGCTTAGTAACCAGTCAGCTCACTGCAACCTTTGGCCAATAATGTTGAAAACAATATTATAAGCTGTGATATGGTCTAAATTGACTGGAAATTAATGTTATTGAGGTTAATAATACTCTAGGAAGAAAAAAAATACCAATTTATGTGATTTTAGCTTTTTTTGTCAATTTTTGTAAAAAAATCCAAATCCAAATCCAAATCCAAAGCCAGTCACCGCAGCTTGGCAAATCCAAATCCAAATCCAAAGCCGGACGACGAATTAGAACCAAATCCAAATCCAAATCCGGCAAAAATGGTCCGGCGCACATCCCTAATAACTACACAGACAGCAGCGCTAGCACAAGTCACATACAATGCAGAGCATACAGTATAACTACACAGACAGCAACGCTAGCCCAAGTCACATACAATGCAGAGTATACAGTATAACTACACAGACAGCAGCGCTAGCACATGTCACATACAATGCAGAGTATACAGTATAACTACACAGACAGCAGCGCTAGCACATGTCACATACAATGCAGAGTATACAGTATAACTACACAGACAGCAGCGCTAGCACATGTCACATACAATGCAGGGTATACAGTATAACTACACAGACAGCAACGCTAGCACAGGTCACACACACTGCAGAGTATACAGTATAACTACACAGACAGCAACGCTAGCCCAAGTCACATACAATGCAGAGTATACAGTATAACTACACAGACAGCAGCGCTAGCACATGTCACATACAATGCAGAGTATACAGTATAACTACACAGACAGCAGCGCTAGCACAGGTCACATACACTGCAGGGTATACAGTATAACTACACAGACAGCAGCGCTAGCACAGGTCACACACACTGCAGAGCATACAGTATAACTACACAGACAGCAACGCTAGCCCAAGTCACATACAATGCAGAGCATACAGTATAACTACACAGACAGCAACGCTAGCACATGTCACACACACTGCAGAGCATACAGTATAACTACACAGACAGCAGCGCTAGCACAGGTCACACACACTGCAGGGTATACAATATAACTACACAGACAGCAACGCTAGCCCAAGTCACATACACTGCAGAGCATACAGTATAACTACACAGACAGCAACGCTAGCCCAAGTCACATACAATGCAGAGCATACAGTATAACTACACAGACAGCAGCGCTAGCACAAGTCACATACAATGCAGAGTATACAGTATAACTACACAGACAGCAACGCTAGCACATGTCTCATACACTGCAGAGCATACAAAATAACTACACAGACAGCAACGCTAGCCCAAGTCACATACAATGCAGAGCATACAGTATAACTACACAGACAGCAACGCTAGCACAGGTCACACACACAATGCAGAGCATACAGTATAACTACACAGACAGCAGCGCTAGCCCAAGTCACATACAATGCAGAGCATACAGTATAACTACACAGACAGCAGCGCTAGCCCAAGTCACATACACTGCAGAGCATACAGTATAACTACACAGACAGCAGCGCTAGCACATGTCACATACACTGCAGAGCATACAGTATAACTACACAGACAGCAACGCTAGCACAGGTCACACACACTGCAGAGCATACAGTATAACTACACAGACAGCAACGCTAGCACAAGTCACATACAATGCAGAGCATACAGTATAACTACACAGACAGCAGCGCTAGCCCAAGTCACATACAAAGCAGAGCATACAGTATAACTACACAGACAGCAACGCTAGCACAAGTCACATACAAAGCAGAGCATACAGTATAACTACACAGACAGCAACGCTAGCACAGGTCACATACACTGCAGAGTATACAGTATAACTACACAGACAGCAACGCTAGCCCAAGTCACATACACTGCAGAGCATACAGTATAACTACACAGACAGCAGCGCTAGCACATGTCACATACACTGCAGGGTATACAGTATAACTACACAGACAGCAACGCTAGCACAGGTCACATACAATGCAGAGCATACAGTATAACTACACAGACAGCAGCACATGTCACACACACTGCAGAGCATACAGTATAACTACACAGACAGCAACGCTAGCCCAAGTCACATACAATGCAGAGTATACAGTATAACTACACAGACAGCAGCGCTAGCCCAAGTCACATACACTGCAGAGTATACAGTATAACTACACAGACAGCAGCGCTAGCCCAAGTCACATACACTGCAGAGTATACAGTATAACTACACAGACAGCAGCGCTAGCACAAGTCACATACAATGCAGAGCACACAGTATAACTACACAGACAGCAGCGCTAGCACAAGTCACATACAATGCAGAGTATACAGTATAACTACACAGATAGCAGCGCTAGCCCAAGTCACATACACTGCAGAGTATACAGTATAACTACACAGACAGCAGCGCTAGCCCAAGTCACATACAATGCAGAGTATACAGTATAACTACACAGACAGCAGCGCTAGCCCAAGTCACACACACTGCAGAGCATACAGTATAACTACACAGACAGCAGCGCTAGCACAGGTCACACACACTGCAGAGTATACAGTATAACTACACAGACAGCAGCGCTAGCACAGGTCACATACACTGCAGGGTATACAGTATAACTACACAGACAGCAACGCTAGCACAGGTCACATACACTGCAGAATATACAGTATAACTACACAGACAGCAGCACTAGCCCAAGTCACATACAATGCAGAGCATACAGTATAACTACACAGACAGCAGCGCTAGCACAGGTCACATACAATGCAGAGCATAAAGTATAACTACACAGACAGCAACGCTAGCCCAAGTCACATACAATGCAGAGCATACAGTATAACTACACAGACAGCAGCGCTAGCACAAGTCACATAATGCAGAGCATACAGTATAACTACACAGACAGCAGCGCTAGCACAGGTCACATACAATGCAGAGCATACAATATAACTACACAGACAGCAACGCTAGCACAGGTCACATACAATGCAGAGCATAAAGTATAACTACACAGACAGCAACGCTAGCCCAAGTCACATACAATGCAGAGCATACAGTATAACTACACAGACAGCAGCGCTAGCACAGGTCACACACACAATGCAGAGCATACAGTATAACTACACAGACAGCAGCGCTAGCCCAAGTCACATACAATGCAGAGCATACAGTATAACTACACAGATAGCAACGCTAGCCCAAGTCACATACAATGCAGAGCATACAGTATAACTACACAGACAGCAGCACTAGCACAGGTCACACACACTGCAGAGTATACAGTATAACTACACAGACAGCAGCGCTAGCACAGGTCACATACACTGCAGGGTATACAGTATAACTACACAGACAGCAGCGCTAGCACAGGTCACACACACTGCAGAGCATACAGTATAACTACACAGACAGAAGCGCTAGCACAAGTCACATACAATGCAGAGCATACAGTATAACTACACAGACAGCAACGCTAGCACAGGTCACATACACTGCAGAGTATACAGTATAACTACACAGACAGCAGCACTAGCACAGGTCACACACACTGCAGAGCATACAGTATAACTACACAGACAGCAGCGCTAGCACAGGTCACATACACTGCAGAGTATACAGTATAACTACACAGACAGCAGCGCTAGCACAGGTCACACACACTGCAGAGCATACAGTATAACTACACAGACAGAAGCGCTAGCACAAGTCACATACAATGTAGAGCATACAGTATAACTACACAGACAGCAGCGCTAGCACATGTCACATACACTGCAGGGTATACAGTATAACTACACAGACAGCAGCGCTAGCACATGTCACATACACTGCAGGGTATACAGTATAACTACACAGACAGCAGCACTAGCACAGGTCACATACACTGCAGGGTATACAGTATAACTACACAGACAGCAGCGCTAGCACATGTCACATACACTGCAGAGTATACAGTATAACTACACAGACAGCAGCGCTAGCACATGTCACACACACTGCAGAGTATACAGTATAACTACACAGACAGCAGCGCTAGCACAAGTCCTATACAATGCAGAGCATACAGTATAACTACACAGACAGCAACGCTAGCACAGGTCACATACACTGCAGAGTAAACAGTATAACTACACAGACAGCAGCGCTAGCACAGGTCACACACACTGCAGAGTATACAGTATAACTACACAGACAGCACATGTCACACACACTGCAGAGTAAACAGTATAACTACACAGACAGCAGCGCTAGCACAGGTCACACACACTGCAGAGTATACAGTATAACTACACAGACAGCAGCGCTAGCACATGTCACACACACTGCAGGGTATACAGTATAACTACACAGACAGCAGCGCTAGCACAGGTCACATACACTGCAGGGTATACAGTATAACTACACAGACAGCAGCGCTAGCACAGGTCACACACACTGCAGGGTATACAGTATAACTACACAGACAGCAACGCTAGCACAGGTCACACACACTGCAGAGTAAACAGTATAACTACACAGACAGCAGCGCTAGCACAGGTCACACACACTGCAGGGTATACAGTATAACTACACAGACAGCAACGCTAGCACAGGTCACACACACTGCAGGGTAAACAGTATAACTACACAGACAGCAGCGCTAGCACAGGTCACACACACTGCAGGGTATACAGTATAACTACACAGACAGCAGCGCTAGCACAGGTCACACACACTGCAGGGTATACAGTATAACTACACAGACAGCAGCGCTAGCACAGGTCACACACACTGCAGGGTATACAGTATAACTACACAGACAGCAGCGCTAGCACAAGTCACATACAATGCAGAGCATACAGTATAACTACACAGACAGCAGCGCTAGCACAGGTCACAAACAATGCAGAGCATACAGTATAACTACACAGACAGCAGCGCTAGCACAGGTCACACACACTGCAGAGTATACAGTATAACTACACAGACAGCAGCGCTAGCACAGGTCACATACAATGCAGAGCATACAGTATAACTACACAGACAGCAACGCTAGCACAGGTCACATACACTGCAGAGTATACAGTATAACTACACAGACAGCAGCGCTAGCACAGGTCACATACAATGCAGAGTATACAGTATAACTACACAGACAGCAGCGCTAGCACAGGTCACATACACTGCAGAGTATACAGTATAACTACACAGACAGCAGCGCTAGCACAGGTCACACACACTGCAGGGTATACAGTATAACTACACAGACAGCAACGCTAGCACAAGTCACATACAATGCAGAGCATACAGTATAACTACACAGACAGCAGCGCTAGCACAAGTCACATACAATGCAGAGTATACAGTATAACTACACAGACAGCAACGCTAGCACAGGTCACATACACTGCAGAGTATACAGTATAACTACACAGACAGCAGCGCTAGCACAGGTCACATACAATGCAGAGTATACAGTATAACTACACAGACAGCAACGCTAGCCCAAGTCACATACAATGCAGAGCATACAGTATAACTACACAGACAGCAACGCTAGCACATGTCACACACACTGCAGGGTATACAGTATAACTACACAGACAGCAGCGCTAGCACAAGTCACATACAATGCAGACCATACAGTATAACTACACAGACAGCAACGCTAGCCCAAGTCACATACAATGCAGAGCATACAGTATAACTACACAGACAGCAACGCTAGCACATGTCACACACACTGCAGAGTATACAGTATAACTACACAGACAGCAGCGCTAGCACAAGTCACATACTCTGCAGAGTATACAGTATAACTACACAGACAGCAACGCTAGCACAAGTCACATACAATGCAGAGCATACAGTATAACTACACAGACAGCAGCGCTAGCACATGTCACACACACTGCAGAGCATACACTATAACTACACAGACAGCAACGCTAGCACATGTCACATACACTGCACAGTATACAGTATAACTACACAGACAGCAGCGCTAGCACAGGTCACATACAATGCAGAGCACACAGTATAACTACACAGACAGCAGCGCTAGCACAAGTCACATACAATGCAGAGCATACAGTATAACTACACAGACAGCAACGCTAGCCCAAGACACATACAATGCAGAGCATACAGTATAACTAACTACACAGACAGCAGCGCTAGCACAAGTCACATAATGCAGAGTATACAGTATAACTACACATACAGCAGCGCTAGCACAGGTCACACACACTGCAGAGTATACAGTATAACTACACAGACAGCAGCGCTAGCACAAGTCCTATACAATGCAGAGCATACAGTATAACTACACAGACAGCAGCGCTAGCCCAAGTCACATACAATGCAGAGCATACAGTATAACTACACAGACAGCAACGCTAGCCCAAGTCACATACAATGCAGAGCATACAGTATAACTACACAGACAGCAACGCTAGCACAGGTCACATACAATGCAGAGTATACAGTATAACTACACAGACAGCAGCGCTAGCACATGTCACACACACTGCAAAGTATACAGTATAACTACACAGACAGCAACGCTAGCACAAGTCACATACACTGCAGAGTATACAGTATAACTACACAGACAGCAGCGCTAGCACAGGTCACATACAATGCAGAGTATACAGTATAACTACACAGACAGCAACGCTAGCCCAAGTCACATACAATGCAGAGTATACAGTATAACTACACAGACAGCAGCGCTACCACATGTCACATACAATGCAGAGTATACAGTATAACTACACAGACAGCAGCGCTAGCACAGGTCACATACACTGCAGGGTATACAGTATAACTACACAGACAGCAACGCTAGCCCAAGTCACATACAATGCAGAGTATACAGTATAACTACACAGACAGCAGCGCTAGCACATGTCACACACACTGCAGAGTATACAGTATAACTACACAGACAGCAGCGCTAGCACAGGTCACATACAATGCAGAGTATACAGTATAATTAACTACACAGACAGCAGCGCTAGCACAGGTCACATACAATGCAGAGCATACAGTATAACTACACAGACAGCAACGCTAGCACAGGTCACATACACTGCAGAGTATACAGTATAACTACACAGACAGCAGCGCTAGCACAGGTCACACACACTGCAGGGTATACAGTATAACTACACAGACAGCAGCGCTAGCACAAGTCACAAACAATGCAGAGTATACAGTATAACTACACAGACAGCAGCGCTAGCACATGTCACACACACTGCAGAGTATACAGTATAACTACACAGACAGCAGCGCTAGCACAGGTCACACACACTGCAGGGTATACAGTATAACTACACAGACAGCAGCGCTAGCACAGGTCACACACACTGCAGGGTATACAGTATAACTACACAGACAGCAACGCTAGCCCAAGTCACATACACTGCAGAGTATACAGTATAACTACACAGACAGCAGCGCTAGCACAGGTCACACACACTGCAGAGTATACAGTATAACTACACAGACAGTAACGCTAGCCCAAGTCACATACAATGCAGAGTATACAGTATAACTACACAGACAGCAACGCTAGCCCAAGTCACATACAATGCAGAGCATACAGTATAACTACACAGACAGCAACGCTAGCCCAAGTCACATACACTGCAGAGCATACAGTATAACTACACAGACAGCAGCGCTAGCACATGTCACATACACTGCAGAGTATACAGTATAACTACACAGACAGCAGCGCTAGCACAGGTCACACACACTGCAGAGCATACAGTATAACTACACAGACAGCAGCGCTAGCACAGGTCACATACACCGCAGAGCATACAGTATAACTACACAGACAGCAGCGCTAGCCCAAGTCACATACAATGCAGAGCATACAGTATAACTACACAGACAGCAACGCTAGCACAGGTCACATACACTGCAGAGTATACAGTATAACTACACAGACAGCAGCGCTAGCACAGGTCACACACACTGCAGAGTATACAGTATAACTACACAGATAGCAACGCTAGCCCAAGTCACATACAATGTAGAGTATACAGTATAACTACACAGACAGCAGCGCTAGCACAGGTCACACACACTGCAGAGTATACAGTATAACTACACAGATAGCAACGCTAGCCCAAGTCACATACAATGCAGAGCATACAGTATAACTACACAGACAGCAACGCTAGCCCAAGTCACATACAATGCAGAGCATACAGTATAACTACACAGACAGCAACGCTAGCACAGGTCACATACACTGCAGGGTATACAGTATAACTACACAGACAGCAGCGCTAGCACAGGTCACACACACTGCAGAGTATACAGTATAACTACACAGACAGCAGCACTAGCACAGGTCACACACACTGCAGAGTATAAAGTATAACTACACAGACAGCAGCGCTAGCACAGGTCACATACACTGCAGAGTATACAGTATAACTACACAGACAGCAACGCTAGCACAAGTCACATACAATGCAGAGCATACAGTATAACTACACAGACAGCAACGCTAGCCCAAGTCACATACAATGCAGAGCATACAGTATAACTACACAGACAGCAACGCTAGCCCAAGTCACATACAATGCAGAGCATACAGTATAACTACACAGACAGCAACGCTAGCCCAAGTCACATACACTGCAGGGTATACAATATAACTACACAGACAGCAACGCTAGCCCATGTCACATACACTGCAGAGTATACAGTATAATTACACAGACAGCAACGCTAGCACAGGTCACATACAATGCAGAGCATACAGTATAACTACACAGACAGCAACGCTAGCCCAAGACACATACAATGTAGAGTATACAGTATAACTACACAGACAGCAGCGCTAGCACAGGTCACATACACTGCAGGGTATACAGTATAACTACACAGACAGCAACGCTAGCACATGTCACATACACTGCAGAGTATACAGTATAATTACACAGACAGCAGCGCTAGCCCAAGACACATACAATGCAGAGCATACAGTATAACTACACAGACAGCAACGCTAGCCCAAGTCACATACAATGCAGAGCATACAGTATAACTACACAGACAGCAACGCTAGCCCAAGTCACATACAATGCAGAGCATACAGTATAACTACACAGACAGCAGCGCTAGCACAGGTCACATACACTGCAGAGTATACAGTATAACTACACAGACAGCAGCGCTAGCACAGGTCACACACACTGCAGAGTATACAGTATAACTACACAGACAGCAGCGCTAGCACATGTCACACACACTGCAGAGTATACAGTATAACTACACAGACAGCAACGCTAGCCCAAGTCACATACAATGCAGAGCATACAGTATAACTACAAAGACAGCAGCGCTAGCACAAGTCACATACAATGCAGAGCATACAGTATAACTACACAGACAGCAACGCTAGCACATGTCACACACACTGCAGAGTATACAGTATAACTACACAGACAGCAGCGCTAGCACATGTCACACACACTGCAGGGTATACAGTATAACTACACAGACAGCAACGCTAGCACAGGTCACACACACTGCATAGTATACATTATAACTACACAGATAGCAACGCTAGCACAGGTCACATACACTGCAGAGTATACAGTATAACTACACAGACAGCAGCGCTAGCACAGGTCACACACACTGCAGGGTATACAGTATAACTACACAGACAGCAACGCTAGCACAAGTCACATACAATGCAGAGCATACAGTATAACTACACAGACAGCAACGCTAGCACAGGTCACATACACTGCAGGGTATACAGTATAACTACACAGACAGCAGCGCTAGCACAGGTCACACACACTGCAGGGTATACAGTATAACTACACAGACAGCAACGCTAGCACAAGTCACATACAATGCAGAGCATACAGTATAACTACACAGACAGCAGCGCTAGCACAGGTCACATACACTGCAGGGTATACAGTATAACTACACAGACAGCAACGCTAGCCCAAGTCACATACAATGCAGAGCATACAGTATAACTACACAGACAGCAACGCTAGCCCAAGTCACATACAATGCAGAGCATACAGTATAACTACACAGACAGCAACGCTAGCACATGTCACACACACTGCAGAGTATACAGTATAACTACACAGACAGCAGCGCTAGCACATGTCACACACACTGCAGGGTATACAGTATAACTACACAGACAGCAGCGCTAGCACAGGTCACACACACTGCAGGGTATACAGTATAACTACACAGACAGCAACGCTAGCCCAGGTCACATACAATGCAGAGCATACAGTATAACTACACAGACAGCAACGCTAGCCCAAGTCACATACAATGCAGAGCATACAGTATAACTACACAGACAGCAACGCTAGCACATGTCACACACACTGCAGAGTATACAGTATAACTACACAGACAGCAGCGCTAGCACATGTCACACACACTGCAGGGTATACAGTATAACTACACAGACAGCAGCGCTAGCACAGGTCACACACACTGCAGGGTATACAGTATAACTACACAGACAGCAGCGCTAGCACATGTCACACACACTGCAGGGTATACAGTATAACTACACAGACAGCAGCGCTAGCACAGGTCACACACACTGCAGGGTATACAGTATAACTACACAGACAGCAGCGCTAGCACAGGTCACACACACTGCAGGGTATACAGTATAACTACACAGACAGCAACGCTAGCACATGTCACATACAATGCAGAGCATACAGTATAACTACACAGACAGCAACGCTAGCACAGGTCACATACACTGCAGAGTATACAGTATAACTACACAGACAGCAGCGCTAGCACAGGTCACACACACTGCAGGGTATACAGTATAACTACACAGACAGCAGCGCTAGCACAGGTCACACACACTGCAGGGTATACAGTATAACTACACAGACAGCAGCGCTAGCACAGGTCACACACACTGCAGAGTATACAGTATAACTACACAGACAGCAACGCTAGCACAGGTCACATACACTGCAGAGTATACAGTATAACTACACAGACAGCAGCGCTAGCCCAGGTCACACACACTGCAGGGTATACAGTATAACTACACAGACAGCAACGCTAGCACAGGTCACATACAATGCAGAGCATACAGTATAACTACACAGACAGCACAGGTCACACACACTGCAGAGTATACAGTATAACTACACAGACAACAGCGCTAGCACAGGTCACACACACTGCAGAGTATACAGTATAACTACACAGACAGCACAGGTCACACACACTGCAGAGTATACAGTATAACTACACAGACAGCAGCGCTAGCACAGGTCACACACACTGCAGAGTATACAGTATAACTACACAGACAGCAGCGCTAGCACAGGTCACATACAATGCAGAGTATACAGTATAACTACACAGACAGCAACGCTAGCACAGGTCACACACACTGCAGGGTATACAGTATAACTACACAGACAGCAACGCTAGCACATGTCACACACACTGCAGGGTATACAGTATAACTACACAGACAGCAACGCTAGCCCAAGTCACATACAATGCAGAGCATACAGTATAACTACACAGACAGCAGCGCTAGCACAGGTCACACACACTGCAGAGTATACAGTATAACTACACAGACAGCACAGGTCACACACACTGCAGAGTATACAGTATAACTACACAGACAGCAGCGCTAGCACAGGTCACACACACTGCAGAGTATACAGTATAACTACACAGACAGCAGCGCTAGCACAGGTCACATACAATGCAGAGTATACAGTATAACTACACAGACAGCAACGCTAGCACAGGTCACACACACTGCAGGGTATACAGTATAACTACACAGACAGCAGCGCTAGCACATGTCACACACACTGCAGAGTATACAGTATAACTACACAGACAGCAACGCTAGCCCAAGTCACATACAATGCAGAGCATACAGTATAACTACACAGACAGCAGCGCTAGCACAGGTCACACACACTGCAGAGTATACAGTATAACTACACAGACAGCACAGGTCACACACACTGCAGAGTATACAGTATAACTACACAGACAGCAGCGCTAGCACAGGTCACATACAATGCAGAGTATACAGTATAACTACACAGACAGCAACGCTAGCACAGGTCACACACACTGCAGGGTATACAGTATAACTACACAGACAGCAGCGCTAGCACATGTCACACACACTGCAGAGTATACAGTATAACTACACAGACAGCAGCGCTAGCACAGGTCACACACACTGCAGGGTATACAGTATAACTACACAGACAGCAGCGCTAGCACAGGTCACACACACTGCAGGGTATACAGTATAACTACACAGACAGCAGCGCTAGCACATGTCACACACACTGCAGAGTATACAGTATAACTACACAGACAGCAGCGCTAGCACAGGTCACACACACTGCAGAGTATACAGTATAACTACACAGACAGCAGCGCTAGCACAGGTCACATACACTGCAGAGTATACAGTATAACTACACAGACAGCAACGCTAGCACAGGTCACACACACTGCAGAGTATACAGTATAACTACACAGACAGCAGCGCAAGCACAGGTCACACACACTGCAGAGTATACAGTATAACTACACAGACAGCAGCGCTAGCACAGGTCACACACACTGCAGGGTATACAGTATAACTACACAGACAGCAACGCTAGCCCAAGTCACATACAATGCAGAGCATACAGTATAACTACACAGACAGCAGCGCTAGCACAGGTCACATACACTGCAGAGTATACAGTATAACTACACAGACAGCAGCGCTAGCACAGGTCACACACACTGCAGAGTATACAGTATAACTACACAGACAGCAACGCTAGCCCAAGTCACATACAATGCAGAGTATACAGTATAACTACACAGACAGCAGCGCTAGCCCATGTCACACACACTGCAGAGAATACAGTATAACTACACAGACAGCAACGCTAGCCCATGTCACACACACTGCAGAGAATACAGTATAACTACACAGACAGCAGCGCTAGCACAGGTCACACACACTGCAGGGTATACAGTATAACTACACAGACAGCAACGCTAGCCCAAGTCACATACAATGTAGAGCATACAGTATAACTATTAACTACACAGACAGCAGCGCTAGCACATGTCACACACACTGCAGAGCATACAGTATAACTACACAGACAGCAACGCTAGCACAGGTCACATACAATGTAGAGCATACAGTATAACTACACAGACAGCAGCGCTAGCACAGGTCACATACAATGCAGAGTATACAGTATAACTACACAGACAGCAGCGCTAGCACAGGTCACATACAATGCAGGGTATACAGTATAACTACACAGACAGCAGCGCTAGCACAGGTCACATACACTGCAGGGTATACAGTATAACTACACAGACAGCAACGCTAGCACAAGTCACATACAATGCAGGGTATACAGTATAACTACACAGACAGCAGCGCTAGCACAGGTCACACACACTGCAGAGTATACAGTATAACTACACAGACAGCAGCGCTAGCCCAAGTCACATACAATGTAGAGCATACAGTATAACTACACAGACAGCAACGCTAGCCCAAGTCACACACACTGCAGAGCATACAGTATAACTACACAGACAGAAACGCTAGCCCAAGTCACATACAATGCAGGGTATACAGTATAACTACACAGACAGCAGCGCTAGCACAGGTCACACACACTGCAGAGTATACAGTATAACTACACAGACAGCAGCGCTAGCACAGGTCACATACACTGCAGAGTATACAGTATAACTACACAGACAGCAGCGCTAGCACAGGTCACATACAATGCAGAGTATACAGTATAACTACACAGACAGCAGCGCTAGCACAGGTCACATACAATGCAGAGTATACAGTATAACTACACAGACAGCAGCGCTAGCACAGGTCACATACAATGCAGGGTATACAGTATAACTACACAGACAGCAGCGCTAGCACAGGTCACACACACTGCAGAGTATACAGTATAACTACACAGACAGCAGCGCTAGCACAGGTCACATACAATGCAGAGTATACAGTATAACTACACAGACAGCAGCGCTAGCACAGGTCACACACACTGCAGAGTATACAGTATAACTACACAGACAGCAGCGCTAGCACAGGTCACACACACTGCAGGGTATACAGTATAACTACACAGACAGCAGCGCTAGCACAGGTCACATACAATGCAGAGTATACAGTATAACTACACAGACAGCAGCGCTAGCACAGGTCACATACACTGCAGGGTATACAGTATAACTACACAGACAGCAACGCTAGCACAAGTCACATACAATGCAGAGCATACAGTATAACTACACAGACAGCAACGCTAGCCCAAGTCCCATACACTGCAGAGCATACAGTATAACTACACAGACAGCAACGCTAGCCCAAGTCCCATACACTGCAGAGCATACAGTATAACTACACAGACAGCAGCGCTAGCACAGGTCACACACACTGCAGAGTATACAGTATAACTACACAGACAGCAACGCTAGCACAAGTCACATACACTGCAGGGTATACAGTATAACTACACAGACAGCAACGCTAGCCCAAGTCACATACAATGCAGAGCATACAGTATAACTACACAGACAGCAACGCTAGCCCAAGTCCCATACACTGCAGAGCATACAGTATAACTACACAGACAGCAACGCTAGCACAAGTCACATACAATGCAGAGCATACAGTATAACTACACAGACAGCAACGCTAGCACAAGTCACATACAATGCAGAGCATACAGTATAACTACTCAGACAGCAGCGCTAGCACAGGTCACACACACTGCAGAGTATACAGTATAACTACACAGACAGCAACGCTAGCCCAAGTCACATACAATGCAGAGCATACAGTATAACTACACAGACAGCAACGCTAGCACAGGTCACATACACTGCAGGGTATACAGTATAACTACACAGACAGCAGCGCTAGCACAGGTCACACACACTGCAGAGTATACAGTATAACTACACAGACAGCAACGCTAGCACAGGTCACATACACTGCAGAGTATACAGTATAACTACACAGACAGCAACGCTAGCACAAGTCACATACAATGCAGAGCATACAGTATAACTACACAGACAGCAACGCTAGCCCAAGTCACATACAATGCAGAGCATACAGTATAACTACACAGACAGCAACGCTAGCCCAAGTCACATACAATGCAGAGCATACAGTATAACTACACAGACAGCAACGCTAGCCCAAGACACATACAATGTAGAGTATACAGTATAACTACACAGACAGCAGCGCTAGCACAGGTCACATACAATGCAGAGCATACAGTATAACTACACAGACAGCAACGCTAGCCCAAGTCACATACAATGCAGAGCATACAGTATAACTACACAGACAGCAACGCTAGCCCAAGTCACATACAATGCAGAGCATACAGTATAACTACACAGACAGCAACGCTAGCCCAAGTCACATACAATGCAGAGCATACAGTATAACTACACAGACAGCAGCGCTAGCCCAAGTCACACACACTGCAGAGCATACAGTATAACTGCACAGACAGTAGCGCTAGCACAGGTCACACACACTGCAGGGTATACAGTATAACTACACAGACAGCAACGCTAGCCCAAGTCACATACAATGCAGAGCATACAGTATAACTACACAGACAGCAGCGCTAGCACAAGTCACATAATGCAGAGCATACAGTTTAACTACACAGACAGCAGCGCTAGCACATGTCACACACACTGCAGAGTATACAGTATAACTACACAGACAGCAGCGCTAGCACATGTCACACACACTGCAGAGCATACAGTATAACTACACAGACAGCAGCGCTAGCACAGGTCACACACACTGCAGGGTATACAGTATAACTACACAGACAGCAACGCTAGCACAAGTCCCATACAATGCAGAGCATACAGTATAACTACAGAGACAGCAGCGCTAGCACAGGTCACACACACTGCAGGGTATACAGTATAACTACACAGACAGCAACGCTAGCACAAGTCCCATACAATGCAGAGCATACAGTATAACCACACAGACAGCAGCGCTAGCACAGGTCACACACACTGCAGGGTATACAGTATAACTACACAGACAGCAGCGCTAGCACAGGTCACACACACTGCAGGGTATACAGTATAACTACACAGACAGCAGCGCTAGCCCAAGTCACATACACTGCAGGGTATACAGTATAACTACACAGACAGCAGCGCTAGCACAGGTCACACACACTGCAGAGTATACAGTATAACTACACAGACAGCAGCGCTAGCACAGGTCACACACACTGCAGAGTATACAGTATAACTACACAGACAGCAGCGCTAGCACAGGTCACACACACTGCAGGGTATACAGTATAACTACACAGACAGCAACGCTAGCACAAGTCACATACAATGCAGAGCATACAGTATAACTACACAGACAGCAACGCTAGCCCAGGTCACATACAATGCAGAGCATACAGTATAACTACACAGACAGCAACGCTAGCCCAAGTCACATACAATGCAGAGCATACAGTATAACTACACAGACAGCAACGCTAGCACAAGTCTCATACACTGCAGGGTATACAGTATAACTACACAGACAGCAGCGCTAGCACAGGTCACACACACTGCAGAGTATACAGTATAACTACACAGACAGCAACGCTAGCACAGGTCACATACAATGCAGAGCATACAGTATAACTACACAGACAGCAACGCTAGCACATGTCACACACACTGCAGAGTATACAGTATAACTACACAGACAGCACAGGTCACACACACTGCAGGGTATACAGTATAACTACACAGACAGCAGCGCTAGCACAGGTCACACACACTGCAGAGTATACAGTATAACTACACAGACAGCAACGCTAGCACAAGTCACATACAATGCAGAGCATACAGTATAACTACACAGACAGCAACGCTAGCACATGTCACATACACTGCAGGGTATACAGTATAACTACACAGACAGCAGCGCTAGCACAGGTCACACACACTGCAGAGTATACAGTATAACTACACAGACAGCAGCGCTAGCACAGGTCACACACACTGCAGAGTATACAGTATAACTACACAGACAGCAGCGCTAGCACAGGTCACACACACTGCAGAGTATACAGTATAACTACACAGACAGCAACGCTAGCACAAGTCACATACAATGCAGAGCATACAGTATAACTACACAGACAGCAACGCTAGCCCAAGTCACATACAATGCAGAGCATACAGTATAACTACACAGACAGCAACGCTAGCCCAAGTCACATACAATGCAGAGCATACAGTATAACTACACAGACAGCAACGCTAGCCCAGGTCACATACAATGCAGAGCATACAGTATAACTACACAGACAGCAACGCTAGCCCAAGTCACATACAATGCAGAGCATACAGTATAACTACACAGACAGCAACGCTAGCACAAGTCTCATACACTGCAGGGTATACACTATAACTACACAGACAGCAACGCAAGCTCAAGTCACATACAATGCAGAGCATACAGTATAACTACACAGACAGCAACGCTAGCACAGGTCACATACAATGCAGAGCATACAGTATAACTACACAGACAGCAACGCTAGCACATGTCACACACACTGCAGAGTATACAGTATAACTACACAGACAGCACAGGTCACACACACTGCAGAGTATACAGTATAACTACACAGACAGCAGCGCTAGCACAGGTCACATACAATGCAGAGTATACAGTATAACTACACAGACAGCAGCGCTAGCACAGGTCACATACACTGCAGAGTATACAGTATAACTACACAGACAGCAGCGCTAGCACAGGTCACATACAATGCAGAGTATACAGTATAACTACACAGACAGCAGCGCTAGCACAGGTCACATACAATGCAGAGTATACAGTATAACTACACAGACAGCAGCGCTAGCACATGTCACACACACTGCAGGGTATACAGTATAACTACACAGACAGCAGCGCTAGCACATGTCACATACACTGCAGAGTATACAGTATAACTACACAGACAGCAGCGCTAGCACAGGTCACATACAATGCAGAGTATACAGTATAACTACACAGACAGCAGCGCTAGCACATGTCACACACACTGCAGGGTATACAGTATAAGTACACAGACAGCAGCACTAGCACAGGTCACACACACTGCAGGGTATACAGTATAACTACACAGACAGCAGCGCTAGCCCAAGTCACATACAATGCAGAGCATACAGTATAACTACACAGACAGCAGCGCTAGCACAGGTCACATACACTGCAGAGTATACAGTATAACTACACAGACAGCAGCGCTAGCACAGGTCACACACACTGCAGAGTATACAGTATAACTACACAGACAGCAGCGCTAGCACAGGTCACATACAATGCAGAGCATACAGTATAACTACACAGACAGCAGCGCTAGCACAGGTCACACACACTGCAGAGTATACAGTATAACTACACAGACAGCAGCGCTAGCACATGTCACACACACTGCAGAGTATACAGTATAACTACACAGACAGCAACGCTAGCACAGGTCACACACACTGCAGAGTATACAGTATAACTACACAGACAGCAGCGCTAGCACAGGTCACATACACTGCAGAGTATACAGTATAACTACACAGACAGCAGCGCTAGCACAGGTCACACACACTGCAGAGTATACAGTATAACTACACAGACAGCAACGCTAGCACAGGTCACACACACTGCAGAGTATACAGTATAACTACACAGACAGCAACGCTAGCACAGGTCACACACACTGCAGAGTATACAGTATAACTACACAGACAGCAACGCTAGCACAGGTCACATACACTGCAGAGTATACAGTATAACTACACAGACAGCAGCGCTAGCACAGGTCACACACACTGCAGAGTATACAGTATAACTACACAGACAGCAACGCTAGCACAGGTCACACACACTGCAGAGTATACAGTATAACTACACAGACAGCAGCGCTAGCACAGGTCACATACACTGCAGAGTATACAGTATAACTACACAGACAGCAGCGCTAGCACAGGTCACACACACTGCAGAGTATACAGTATAACTACACAGACAGCAACGCTAGCACAGGTCACACACACTGCAGAGTATACAGTATAACTACACAGACAGCAACGCTAGCACAGGTCACATACACTGCAGAGTATACAGTATAACTACACAGACAGCAGCGCTAGCACAGGTCACATACAATGCAGAGCATACAGTATAACTACACAGACAGCAACGCTAGCACAGGTCACACACACTGCAGAGTATACAGTATAACTACACAGACAGCAACGCTAGCACAGGTCACATACACTGCAGAGTATACAGTATAACTACACAGACAGCGGCGCTAGCACAGGTCACACACACTGCAGGGTATACAGTATAACTACACAGACAGCAACGCTAGCACAGGTCACACACACTGCAGGGTAAACAGTATAACTACACAGACAGCAGCGCTAGCACAGGTCACACACACTGCAGAGTATACAGTATAACTACACAGACAGCAGCGCTAGCACAAGTCCCATACAATGCAGAGCATACAGTATAACTACACAGACAGCAACGCTAGCACAGGTCACATACACTGCAGAGTATACAGTATAACTACACAGACAGCAACGCTAGCCCAGGTCACACACACTGCAGGGTATACAGTATAACTACACAGACAGCAGCGCTAGCCCAGGTCACACACACTGCAGGGTATACAGTATAACTACACAGACAGCAGCGCTAGCACAGGTCACACACACTGCAGGGTATACAGTATAACTACACAGACAGCAACGCTAGCACAAGTCCCATACAATGCAGAGCATACAGTATAACTACACAGACAGCAACGCTAGCACAGGTCACACACACTGCAGGGTATACAGTATAACTACACAGACAGCAGCGCTAGCACAGGTCACACACACTGCAGGGTATACAGTATAACTACACAGACAGCAACGCTAGCACAAGTCCCATACAATGCAGAGCATACAGTATAACTACACAGACAGCAACGCTAGCACAGGTCACATACACTGCAGAGTATACAGTATAACTACACAGACAGCAGCGCTAGCCCAGGTCACACACACTGCAGAGTATACAGTATAACTACACAGACAGCAACGCTAGCCCAAGTCACATACAATGCAGAGTATACAGTATAACTACACAGACAGCAGCGCTAGCACAGGTCACATACAATGCAGAGTATACAGTATAACTACGCAAACAGCAGCTCTAGCACATGTCACACACACTGCAGAGTATACAGTATAACTACACAGACAGCAGCGCTAGCACAGGTCACACACACTGCAGGGTATACAGTATAACTACACAGACAGCAGCGCTAGCACATGTCACACACACTGCAGAGTATACAGTATAACTACACAGACAGCAGCGCTAGCACAGGTCACACACACTGCAGGGTATACAGTATAACTACACAGACAGCAGCGCTAGCACAGGTCACATACAATGCAGAGTATACAGTATAACTACGCAGACAGCAGCTCTAGCACATGTCACACACACTGCAGAGTATACAGTATAACTACACAGACAGCAGCGCTGGCACAGGTCACACACACTGCAGGGTATACAGTATAACTACACAGACAGCAGCGCTAGCACATGTCACACACACTGCAGAGTATACAGTATAACTACACAGACAGCAGCGCTAGCACAGGTCACATACACTGCAGAGTATACAGTATAACTACACAGACAGCAACGCTAGCACAGGTCACACACACTGCAGAGTATACAGTATAACTACACAGACAGCAGCGCAAGCACAGGTCACACACACTGCAGAGTATACAGTATAACTACACAGACAGCAGCGCTAGCACAGGTCACACACACTGCAGGGTATACAGTATAACTACACAGACAGCAACGCTAGCCCAAGTCACATACAATGCAGAGCATACAGTATAACTACACAGACAGCAGCGCTAGCACAGGTCACACACACTGCAGAGTATACAGTATAACTACACAGACAGCAACGCTAGCCCAAGTCACATACAATGCAGAGTATACAGTATAACTACACAGACAGCAGCGCTAGCCCATGTCACACACACTGCAGAGAATACAGTATAACTACACAGACAGCAACGCTAGCCCAAGTTACATACAATGTAGAGCATGCAGTATAACTACACAGACAGCAGCGCTAGCACATGTCACACACACTGCAGAGTATACAGTATAACTACACAGACAGCAGCGCTAGCACAGGTCACACACACTGCAGAGTATACAGTATAACTACACAGACAGCAGCGCTAGCACAGGTCACATACAATGCAGAGTATACAGTATAACTACACAGACAGCAGCGCTAGCACAGGTCACACACACTGCAGGGTATACAGTATAACTACACAGACAGCAGCGCTAGCACAGGTCACACACACTGCAGGGTATACAGTATAACTACACAGACAGCAGCGCTAGCACAGGTCACATACAATGCAGAGTATACAGTATAACTACACAGACAGCAGCGCTAGCACAGGTCACACACACTGCAGAGTATACAGTATAACTACACAGACAGCAGCGCTAGCACAAGTCACATACACTGCAGGGTATACAGTATAACTACACAGACAGCAGCGCTAGCACAGGTCACATACACTGCAGGGTATACAGTATAACTACACAGACAGCAGCGCTAGCACAGGTCACATACAATGCAGGGTATACAGTATAACTACACAGACAGCAACGCTAGCACAGGTCACATACACTGCAGGGTATACAGTATAACTACACAGACAGCAGTGCTAGCACAGGTCACATACAATGCAGAGTATACAGTATAACTACACAGACAGCAATGCTAGCACAAGTCACATACAATGCAGAGCATACAGTATAACTACACAGACAGCAACGCTAGCCCAAGTCCCATACACTGCAGAGCATACAGTATAACTACACAGACAGCAACGCTAGCACAAGTCACATACAATGCAGAGTATACAGTATAACTACACAGACAGCAGCGCTAGCACAGGTCACATACACTGCAGGGTATACAGTATAACTACACAGACAGCAACGCTAGCCCAAGTCACATACAATGCAGAGCATACAGTATAACTACACAGACAGCAACGCTAGCCCAAGTCACACACACTGCAGAGTATACAGTATAACTACACAGACAGCAACGCTAGCACATGTCACACACACTGCAGAGTATACAGTATAACTACACAGACAGCAGCGCTAGCACAGGTCACACACACTGCAGAGTATACAGTATAACTACACAGACAGCAGCGCTAGCACAGGTCACACACACTGCAGAGTATACAGTATAACTACACAGACAGCAGCGCTAGCACAGGTCACACATACTGCAGAGTATACAGTATAACTACACAGACAGCAACGCTAGCACAGGTCACACACACTGCAGAGTATACAGTATAACTACACAGACAGCAGCGCTAGCACAGGTCACACATACTGCAGGGTATACAGTATAACTACACAGACAGCAGCGTTAGCACAGGTCACACACACTGCAGAGCATACAGTATAACTACACAGACAGCAACGCTAGCACATGTCACATACACTGCAGAGTATACAGTATAACTACACAGACAGCAGCGCTAGCACAGGTCACATACACTGCAGAGTATACAGTATAACTACACAGACAGCAACGCTAGCACAGGTCACACACACTGCAGAGTATACAGTATAACTACACAGACAGCAGCGCTAGCACAGGTCACATACAATGCAGAGTATACAGTATAACTACACAGACAGCAGCGCTAGCACAGGTCACATACACTGCAGAGTATACAGTATAACTACACAGACAGCAGCACAGGTCACACACACTGCAGAGTATACAGTATAACTACACAGACAGCAGCGCTAGCACAGGTCACATACAATGCAGAGTATACAGTATAACTACACAGACAGCAGCACTAGCACATGTCACATACACTGCAGGGTATACAGTATAACTACACAGACAGCAGCGCTAGCACAAGTCACACACACTGCAGAGCATACAGTATAACTACACAGACAGCAGCGCTAGCACAGGTCACATACAATGCAGAGTATACAGTATAACTACACAGACAGCAGCGCTAGCACAGGTCACATACACTGCAGAGTATACAGTATAACTATACAGACAGCAGCACAGGTCACACACACTGCAGAGTATACAGTATAACTACACAGACAGCAGCACTAGCACAGGTCACACACACTGCAGGGTATACAGTATAACTACACAGACAGCAGCGCTAGCACAAGTCACATACAATGCAGGGTATACAGTATAACTACACAGACAGCAGCGCTAGCACAAGTCACATACAATGCAGGGTATACAGTATAACTACACAGACAGCAGCGCTAGCACAGGTCACACACACTGCAGGGTATACAGTATAACTACACAGACAGCAGCGCTAGCACAAGTCACATACACTGCAGAGTATACAGTATAACTACACAGACAGCAGCGCTAGCACATGTCACACACACTGCAGGGTATACAGTATAACTACACAGACAGCAGCGCTAGCACATGTCACACACACTGCAGAGTATACAGTATAACTACACAGACAGCAGCGCTAGCACATGTCACACACACTGCAGGGTATACAGTATAACTACACAGACAGCAGCGCTAGCACAGGTCACACACACTGCAGGGTATACAGTATAACTACACAGACAGCAGCACTAGCACAGGTCACATACAATGCAGGGTATACAGTATAACTACACAGACAGCAGCGCTAGCACAGGTCACACACACTGCAGGGTATACAGTATAACTACACAGACAGCAACGCTAGCACAAGTCACATACAATGCAGAGCATACAGTATAACTACACAGACAGCAGCGCTAGCACAGGTCACATACACTGCAGGGTATACAGTATAACTACACAGACAGCAGCGCTAGCACATGTCACACACACTGCAGAGTATACAGTATAACTACACAGACAGCAGCGCTAGCACAGGTCACACACACTGCAGAGTATACAGTATAACTACACAGACAGCAACGCTAGCACAGGTCACATACAATGCAGAGCATACAGTATAACTACACAGACAGCAGCGCTAGCACAGGTCACATACACTGCAGAGTATACAGTATAACTACACAGACAGCAGCGCTAGCACAGGTCACATACAATGCAGAGCATACAGTATAACTACACAGACAGCAGCGCTAGCACATGTCACACACACTGCAGAGCATACAGTATAACTACACAGACAGCAGCGCTAGCACATGTCACACACACTGCAGAGCATACAGTATAACTACACAGACAGCAGCGCTAGCACATGTCACATACACTGCAGGGTATACAGTATAACTACACAGACAGCAGCGCTAGCACAGGTCACATACAATGCAGAGTATACAGTATAACTACACAGACAGCAGCGCTAGCACATGTCACACACACTGCAGGGTATACAGTATAACTACACAGACAGCAACGCTAGCACAGGTCACATACAATGCAGAGAATACAGTATAACTACACAGACAGCAACGCTAGCACAGGTCACATACACTGCAGGGTATACAGTATAACTACACAGACAGCAACGCTAGCACAGGTCACATACAATGCAGAGAATACAGTATAACTACACAGACAGCAGCGCTAGCACATGTCACACACACTGCAGGGTATACAGTATAACTACACAGACAGCAACGCTAGCACAGGTCACATACATTGCAGAGTATACAATATAACTGCACAGACAGCAGTGCTAGCACAGGTCACATACACTGCAGAGTATACAGTATAACTACACAGACAGCAGCGCTAGCACATGTCACATACACTGCAGAGTATACAATATAACTGCACAGACAGCAACGCTAGCACAGGTCACATACAATGCAGAGTATACAGTATAACTACACAGACAGCAATGCTAGCACAGGTCACACACACTGCAGAGTATACAGTATAACTACACAGACAGCAGCGCTAGCCCAAGTCACATACAATGCAGGGTATACAGTATAACTACACAGACAGCAATGCTAGCACAGGTCACATACACTGCAGAGTATACAGTATAACTACACAGACAGCAGCGCTAGCACAAGTCACATACACTGCAGAGCATACAGTATAACTACACAGACAGCAACGCTAGCACAGGTCACACACAATGTAGAGCATACAGTATAACTACACAGACAGCAGCGCTAGCACAAGTCACATACAATGCAGAGTATACAGTATAACTACACAGACAGCAACGCTAGCCCAAGTCACATACAATGCAGAGCATACAGTATAACTACACAGACAGCAACGCTAGCCCAAGTCACACACACTGCAGAGTATACAGTATAACTACATAGACAGCAACGCTAGCACAGATCACACACACTGCAGAGTATACAGTATAACTACACAGACAGCAACGCTAGCACAGATCACACACACTGCAGAGTATACAGTATAACTACACAGACAGCAACGCTAGCACAGGTCACACACACTGCAGAGTATACAGTATAACTACACAGACAGCACATGTCACACACACTGCAGGGTATACAGTATAACTACACAGACAGCAATGCTAGCACAGGTCACACACACTGCAGAGTATACAGTATAACTACACAGACAGCACATGTCACACACACTGCAGGGTATACAGTATAACTACACAGACAGCAATGCTAGCACATGTCACACACACTGCAGAGTATACAGTATAACTACACAGACAGCAACGCTAGCACAGGTCACATACAATGCAGGGTATACAGTATAACTACACAGACAGCAGCGCTAGCACAGGTCACACACACTGCAGAGTATACAGTATAACTACACAGACAGCAGCACTAGCACAAGTCACATACAATGCAGAGTATACAGTATAACTACACAGACAGCAGCGCTAGCACAGGTCACACACACTGCAGAGTATACAGTATAACTACACAGACAGCAGCGCTAGCACAGGTCACACACACTGCAGAGTATACAGTATAACTACACAGACAGCAGCACTAGCACAAGTCACATACAATGCAGAGTATACAGTATAACTACACAGACAGCAGCGCTAGCCCAAGTCACATACAATGCAGGGTATACAGTATAACTACACAGACAGCAGCACTAGCACAAGTCACATACAATGCATAGCATACAGTATAACTACACAGACAGCAACGCTAGCACAGGTCACACACACTGCAGAGTATACAGTATAACTACACAGACAGCAACGCTAGCACAGGTCACACACACTGCAGGGTATACAGTATAACTACACAGACAGCAACGCTAGCACAGGTCACACACACTGCAGAGTATACAGTATAACTACACAGACAGCAACGCTAGCACAGGTCACACACACTGCAGGGTATACAGTATAACTACACAGACAGCAGCGCTAGCACAAGTCACATACAATGCAGAGCATACAGTATAACTACACAGACAGCAACGCTAGCACAGGTCACATACACTGCAAGGTATACAGTATAACTACACAGACAGCAGCGCTAGCACAGGTCACATACACTGCAGGGTATACAGTATAACTACACAGACAGCAACGCTAGCACAGGTCACACACACTGCAGGGTATACAGTATAACTACACAGACAGCAGCACTAGCACAGGTCACACACACTGCAGGGTATACAGTATAACTACACAGACAGCAGCACTAGCACAAGTCACATACACTGCAGAGTATACAGTATAACTACACAGACAGCAGCGCTAGCACAAGTCACACACACTGCAGAGTATACAGTATAACTACACAGACAGCAGCGCTAGCACAAGTCACATACAATGCAGAGCATACAGTATAACTACACAGACAGCAGCGCTAGCACAGGTCACATACACTGCAGGGTATACAGTATAACTACACAGACAGCAGCGCTAGCACAGGTCACACACACTGCAGAGTATACAGTATAACTACACAGACAGCAACGCTAGCACAGGTCACACACACTGCAGAGCATACAGTATAACTACACAGACAGCAACGCTAGCACAGGTCACATACAATGCAGAGTATACAGTATAACTACACAGACAGCAGCACAGGTCACACACACTGCAGAGTATACAGTATAACTACACAGACAGCAACGCTAGCACAGGTCACACACACTGCAGGGTATACAGTATAACTACACAGACAGCAGCGCTAGCACAAGTCACATACAATGCAGAGCATACAGTATAACTACACAGACAGCAGCGCTAGCACAGGTCACATACACTGCAGGGTATACAGTATAACTACACAGACAGCAACGCTAGCACAGGTCACACACACTGCAGGGTATACAGTATAACTACACAGACAGCAGCGCTAGCACAAGTCACATACAATGCAGGGTATACAGTATAACTACACAGACAGCAGCGCTAGCACAAGTCACATACAATGCAGAGCATACAGTATAACTACACAGACAGCAGCGCTAGCACAGGTCACACACACTGCAGGGTATACAGTATAACTACACAGACAGCAGCGCTAGCACAAGTCACATACACTGCAGAGTATACAGTATAACTACACAGACAGCAGCGCTAGCACATGTCACACACACTGCAGGGTATACAGTATAAGTACACAGACAGCAGCGCTAGCACAGGTCACACACACTGCAGGGTATACAGTATAACTACACAGACAGCAGCGCTAGCACAGGTCACACACACTGCAGGGTATACAGTATAACTACACAGACAGCAGCGCTAGCACAGGTCACACACACTGCAGAGTATACAGTATAACTACACAGACAGCACAGGTCACACACACTGCAGAGTATACAGTATAACTACACAGACAGCAGCGCTAGCCCAAGTCACATACAATGCAGGGTATACAGTATAACTACACAGACAGCAATGCTAGCACAGGTCACATACACTGCAGAGTATACAGTATAACTACACAGACAGCAGCACTAGCACAGGTCACATACACTGCAGAGTATACAGTATAACTACACAGACAGCAGCGCTAGCACATGTCACATACACTGCAGAGTATACAGTATAACTACACAGACAGCAGCGCTAGCCCAAGTCACATACACTGCAGAGCATACAGTATAACTACACAGACAGCAACGCTAGCACAGGTCACACACAATGTAGAGCATACAGTATAACTACACAGACAGCTGCGCTAGCACAAGTCACATACAATGCAGAGCATACAGTATAACTACACAGACAGCAACGCTAGCCCAAGTCACACACACTGCAGAGTATACAGTATAACTACACAGACAGCACAGGTCACACACACTGCAGGGTATACAGTATAACTACACAGACAGCACATGTCACACACACTGCAGGGTATACAGTATAACTACACAGACAGCACAGGTCACACACACTGCAGGGTATACAGTATAACTACACAGACAGCACAGGTCACACACACTGCAGGGTATACAGTATAACTACACAGACAGCAACGCTAGCACAGGTCACACACACTGCAGAGTATACAGTATAACTACACAGACAGCAACGCTAGCACAGGTCACACACACTGCAGAGTATACAGTATAACTACACAGACAGCACAGGTCACACACACTGCAGGGTATACAGTATAACTACACAGACAGCAACGCTAGCACAGGTCACACACACTGCAGAGTATACAGTATAACTACACAGACAGCACAGGTCACACACACTGCAGGGTATACAGTATAACTACACAGACAGCAACGCTAGCACAGGTCACACACACTGCAGGGTATACAGTATAACTACACAGACAGCAGCGCTAGCACAGGTCACACACACTGCAGAGTATACAGTATAACTACACAGACAGCAGCACTAGCACAAGTCACATACAATGCAGAGTATACAGTATAACTACACAGACAGCAGCGCTAGCCCAAGTCACATACAATGCAGGGTATACAGTATAACTACACAGACAGCAGCACTAGCACAAGTCACATACAATGCAGAGCATACAGTATAACTACACAGACAGCAACGCTAGCACAGGTCACACACACTGCAGAGTATACAGTATAACTACACAGACAGCAACGCTAGCACAGGTCACACACACTGCAGGGTATACAGTATAACTACACAGACAGCAACGCTAGCACAGGTCACAGACACTGCAGAGTATACAGTATAACTACACAGACAGCAACGCTAGCACAGGTCACACACACTGCAGGGTATACAGTATAACTACACAGACAGCAGCGCTAGCACAAGTCACATACAATGCAGAGCATACAGTATAACTACACAGACAGCAACGCTAGCACAGGTCACATACACTGCAGGGTATACAGTATAACTACACAGACAGCAGCGCTAGCACAGGTCACATACACTGCAGGGTATACAGTATAACTACACAGACAGCAACGCTAGCACAGGTCACACACACTGCAGGGTATACAGTATAACTACACAGACAGCAGCACTAGCACAGGTCACATACAATGCAGAGCATACAGTATAACTACACAGACAGCAACGCTAGCACAGGTCACACACACTGTAGGGTATACAGTATAACTACACAGACAGCAGCACTAGCACAAGTCACATACACTGCAGAGTATACAGTATAACTACACAGACAGCAGCGCTAGCACAAGTCACACACACTGCAGAGTATACAGTATAACTACACAGACAGCAGTGCTAGCACAAGTCACATACAATGCAGAGCATACAGTATAACTACACAGACAGCAGCGCTAGCCCAAGTCACATACAATGCAGAGCATACAGTATAACTACACAGACAGCAGCGCTAGCACAGGTCACATACACTGCAGGGTATACAGTATAACTACACAGACAGCAGCGCTAGCACAGGTCACACACACTGCAGAGTATACAGTATAACTACACAGACAGCAGCGCTAGCACAGGTCACATACACTGCAGGGTATACAGTATAACTACACAGACAGCAACGCTAGCCCAAGTCACATACAATGCAGAGCATACAGTATAACTACACAGACAGCAACGCTAGCCCAAGTCACATACAATGCAGAGCATACAGTATAACGACACAGACAGCAGCGCTAGCACAGGTCACACACACTGCAGAGTATACAGTATAACTACACAGATAGCAACGCTAGCACAAGTCACATACAATGCAGAGCATACAGTATAACTACACAGACAGCAACGCTAGCCCATATCACATACAATGCAGAGCATACAGTATAACTACACAGACAGCAACGCCAGCCCAAGTCACATACAATGCAGAGCATACAGTATAACTACACAGACAGCAACGCTAGCACAGGTCACACACACAATGCAGAGCATACAGTATATCTACACAGACAGCAGCGCTAGCCCAAGTCACATACAATGCAGAGCATACAGTATAACTACACAGACAGCAACGCTAGCCCAAGTCACATACAATGCAGAGCACACAGTATAACTACACAGACAGCAACGCTAGCCCAAGTCACATACAATGCAGAGCACACAGTATAACTACACAGATAGCAGCGCTAGCACATGTCACATACAATGCAGAGCACACAGTATAACTACACAGACAGCAACGCTAGCCCAAGTCACATACAATGCAGAGCATACAGTATAACTACACAGACAGCAACGCTAGCACAGGTCACACACACAATGCAGAGCATACAGTATATCTACACAGACAGCAGCGCTAGCCCAAGTCACATACAATGCAGAGCATACAGTATAACTACACAGACAGCAACGCTAGCCCAAGTCACATACAATGCAGAGCATACAGTATAACTACACAGACAGCAGCACTAGCACAGGTCACACACACTGCAGAGCACACAGTATAACTACACAGACAGCAACGCTAGCCCAAGTCACATACAATGTAGAGTATACAGTATAACTACACAGACAGCAACGCTAGCACAGGTCACACACACTGCAGAGTATACAGTATAACTACACAGACAGCAGCGCTAGCACAGGTCACACACACTGCAGGGCATACAGTATAACTACACAGACAGCAACGCTAGCCCAAGTCACATACAATGCAGAGCATACAGTATAACTACACAGACAGCAACGCTAGCACAGGTCACATACACTGCAGGGTATACAGTATAACTACACAGACAGCAGCGCTAGCACAGGTCACACACACTGCAGAGTATACAGTATAACTACACAGACAGCAGCGCTAGCACAGGTCACACACACTGCAGAGTATACAGTATAACTACACAGACAGCAACGCTAGCACAGGTCACATACACTGCAGAGTATACAGTATAACTACACAGACAGCAGCGCTAGCACAGGTCACACACACTGCAGAGTATACAGTATAACTACACAGACAGCAGCGCTAGCACAGGTCACACACACTGCAGAGTATACAGTATAACTACACAGACAGCAACGCTAGCACAGGTCACACACACTGCAGGGTATACAGTATAACTACACAGACAGCAGCACTAGCACAGGTCACACACACTGCAGAGTATACAGTATAACTTCACAGACAGCACCGCTAGCACAGGTCACATACACTGCAGAGTATACAGTATAACTACACAGACAGCAACGCTAGCACAAGTCACATACAATGCAGAGCATACAGTATAACTACACAGACAGCAACGCTAGCCCAAGTCACATACAATGCAGAGCATACAGTATAACTACACAGACAGCAGCGCTAGCACAGGTCACACACACTGCAGGGTATACAGTATAACTACACAGACAGCAGCGCTAGCACAGGTCACACACACTGCAGGGTATACAGTATAACTACACAGACAGCAGCGCTAGCACAGGTCACATACAATGCAGAGTATACAGTATAACTACACAGACAGCAGCGCTAGCACAGGTCACACACACTGCAGGGTATACAGTATAACTACACAGACAGCAACGCTAGCACAGGTCACACACACTGCAGGGTAAACAGTATAACTACACAGACAGCAACGCTAGCACAGGTCACATACACTGCAGAGTATACAGTATAACTACACAGACAGCAACGCTAGCACAGGTCACATACACTGCAGAGTATACAGTATAACTACACAGACAGCAGCGCTAGCACAGGTCACACACACTGCAGAGCATACAGTATAACTACACAGACAGCAACGCTAGCACAGGTCACACACACTGCAGGGTATACAGTATAACTACACAGACAGCAGCGCTAGCACAGGTCACACACACTGCAGGGTATACAGTATAACTACACAGACAGCAACGCTAGCACAAGTCCCATACAATGCAGAGCGTACAGTATAACTACACAGACAGCAACGCTAGCAGAGGTCACATACACTGCAGAGTATACAGTATAACTACACAGACAGCAGCGCTAGCCCAGGTCACACACACTGCAGGGTATACAGTATAACTACACAGACAGCAGCGCTAGCCCAAGTCACATACAATGCAGAGCATACAGTATAACTACACAGACAGCAGCGCTAGCACATGTCACACACACTGCAGAGTATACAGTATAACTACACAGACAGCAGCGCTAGCACAGGTCACACACACTGCAGAGTATACAGTATAACTACACAGACAGCAGCGCTAGCACAGGTCACATACAATGCAGAGTATACAGTATAACTACGCAGACAGCAGCTCTAGCACAGGTCACACACACTGCAGAGTATACAGTATAACTACACAGACAGCAGCGCTAGCACAGGTCACACACACTGCAGGGTATACAGTATAACTACACAGACAGCAACGCTAGCCCAAGTCACATACAATGCAGAGCATACAGTATAACTACACAGACAGCAGCGCTAGCACAGGTCACATACACTGCAGAGTATACAGTATAACTACACAGACAGCAGCGCTAGCACAGGTCACACACACTGCAGAGTATACAGTATAACTACACAGACAGCAACGCTAGCCCAAGTCACATACAATGCAGAGTATACAGTATAACTACACAGACAGCAGCACTAGCCCAGGTCACACACACTGCAGGGAATACAGTATAACTACACAGACAGCAACGCTAGCCCAAGTTACATACAATGTAGAGCATACAGTATAACTACACAGACAGCAGCGCTAGCACAGGTCACACACACTGCAGGGTATACAGTATAACTACACAGACAGCAACGCTAGCCCAAGTCACATACAATGTAGAGCATACAGTTTAACTACACAGACAGCAGCGCTAGCACATGTCACACACACTGCAGAGCATACAGTATAACTACACAGACAGCAGCGCTAGCACAGGTCACATACAATGTAGAGCATACAGTATAACTACACAGACAGCAACGCTAGCACATGTCACACACACTGCAGAGCATACAGTATAACTACACAGACAGCAACGCTAGCCCAAGTCACATACAATGCAGGGTATACAGTATAACTACACAGACAGCAGCGCTAGCACAGGTCACACACACTGCAGAGTATACAGTATAACTACACAGACAGCAGCGCTAGCACAGGTCACACACACTGCAGAGTATACAGTATAACTACACAGACAGCAGCGCTAGCACAGGTCACATACACTGCAGGGTATACAGTATAACTACACAGACAGCAGCGCTAGCACAGGTCACATACAATGCAGAGCATACAGTATAACTACACAGACAGCAGCGCTAGCCCAAGTCACATACAATGCAGAGTATACAGTATAACTACACAGACAGCAGCGCTAGCCCAAGTCACATACAATGTAGAGCATACAGTATAACTACACAGACAGCAGCGCTAGCACATGTCACACACACTGCAGAGCATACAGTATAACTACACAGACAGCAACGCTAGCACATGTCACATACACTGCAGAGTATACAGTATAACTACACAGACAGCAACGCTAGCCCAAGTCACATACAATGCAGGGTATACAGTATAACTACACAGACAGCAGCGCTAGCACAGGTCACACACACTGCAGAGTATACAGTATAACTACACAGACAGCTGCGCTAGCACAGGTCACATACAATGCAGAGTATACAGTATAACTACACAGACAGCAGCGCTAGCACAGGTCACATACAATGCAGGGTATACAGTATAACTACACAGACAGCAGCGCTAGCACAGGTCACACACACTGCAGAGTATACAGTATAACTACACAGACAGCAGCGCTAGCACAGGTCACATACAATGCAGAGTATACAGTATAACTACACAGACAGCAGCGCTAGCACAGGTCACACACACTGCAGAGTATACAGTATAACTACACAGACAGCAGCGCTAGCACAGGTCACACACACTGCAGGGTATACAGTATAACTACACAGACAGCAACGCTAGCACAAGTCACATACAATGCAGAGCATACAGTATAACTACACAGACAGCAACGCTAGCACAAGTCACATACAATGCAGAGCATACAGTATAACTACACAGACAGCAACGCTAGCACAGGTCACATACACTGCAGGGTATACAGTATAACTACACAGACAGCAGCGCTAGCACAGGTCACACACACTGCAGAGTATACAGTATAACTACACAGACAGCAGCGCTAGCACAGGTCACACACACTGCAGGGCATACGGTATAACTACACAGACAGCAACGCTAGCCCAAGTCACATACAATGCAGAGCATACAGTATAACTACACAGACAGCAACGCTAGCACAGGTCACATACACTGCAGGGTATACAGTATAACTACACAGACAGCAGCGCTAGCACAGGTCACACACACTGCAGAGTATACAGTATAACTACACAGACAGCAGCACTAGCACAGGTCACACACACTGCAGAGTATACAGTATAACTACACAGACAGCAACGCTAGCACAAGTCACATACAATGCAGAGCATACAGTATAACTACACAGACAGCAACGCTAGCCCAAGTCACATACACTGCAGGGTATACAATATAACTACACAGACAGCAACGCTAGCACATGTCACATACACTGCAGAGTATACAGTATAATTACACAGACAGCAACGCTAGCACAGGTCACATACAATGCAGAGCATACAGTATAACTACACAGACAGCAACGCTAGCCCAAGACACATACAATGTAGAGTATACAGTATAACTACACAGACAGCAGCGCTAGCACAGGTCACATACAATGCAGAGCATACAGTATAACTACACAGACAGCAACGCTAGCCCAAGTCACATACAATGCAGAGCATACAGTATAACTACACAGACAGCAACGCTAGCCCAAGACACATACAATGCAGAGCATACAGTATAACTACACAGACAGCAACGCTAGCCCAAGTCACATACAATGCAGAGCATACAGTATAACTACACAGACAGCAACGCTAGCCCAAGTCACATACAATGCAGAGCATAAAGTATAACTACACAGACAGCAGCGCTAGCCCAAGTCACACACACTGCAGAGCATACAGTATAACTGCACAGACAGTAGCGCTAGCACAGGTCACACACACTGCAGGGTATACAGTATAACTACACAGACAGCAACGCTAGCCCAAGTCACATACAATGCAGAGCATACAGTATAACTACACAGACAGCAGCGCTAGCACAAGTCACATAATGCAGAGCATACAGTATAACTACACAGACAGCAACGCTAGCCCAAGTCACATACAATGCAGAGCATACAGTATAACTACACAGACAGCAACGCTAGCCCAAGTCACATACAATGCAGAGCATACAGTATAACTACACAGACAGCAACGCTAGCACAGGTCACATACACTGCAGGGTATACAGTATAACTACACAGACAGCAACGCTAGCCCAAGTCACATACAATGCAGAGCATACAGTATAACTACACAGACAGCAACGCTAGCCCAAGTCACATACAATGCAGAGCATACAGTATAACTACACAGACAACAGCGCTAGCACAGGTCACACACACTGCAGGGTATACAGTATAACTACACAGACAGCAACGCTAGCACAAGTCTCATACACTGCAGGGTATACACTATAACTACACAGACAGCAACGCAAGCTCAAGTCACATACAATGCAGAGCATACAGTATAACTACACAGACAGCAACGCTAGCACAGGTCACATACAATGCAGAGTATACAGTATAACTACACAGACAGCAACGCTAGCACATGTCACACACACTGCAGAGTATACAGTATAACTACACAGACAGCAGCGCTAGCACAGGTCACACACACTGCAGAGTATACAGTATAACTACACAGACAGCAGCGCTAGCACATGTCACACACACTGCAGGGTATACAGTATAACTACACAGACAGCAACGCTAGCACAGGTCACACACACTGCAGGGTATACAGTATAACTACACAGACAGCAGCGCTAGCACATGTCACACACACTGCAGGGTATACAGTATAACTACATAGACAGCAACGCTAGCACAGGTCACACACACTGCAGGGTATACAGTATAACTACACAGACAGCAGCGCTAGCACATGTCACACACACTGCAGGGTATACAGTATAACTACACAGACAGCAGCGCTAGCACAGGTCACACACACTGCAGGGTATACAGTATAACTACACAGACAGCAACGCTAGCACAGGTCACACACACTGCAGGGTAAACAGTATAACTACACAGACAGCAACGCTAGCACAAGTCCCATACAATGCAGAGCATACAGTATAACTACACAGACAGCAACGCTAGCACAGGTCACACACACTGCAGAGTATACAGTATAACTACACAGACAGCAGCGCTAGCACAAGTCCCATACAATGCAGAGCATACAGTATAACTACACAGACAGCAACGCTAGCACATGTCACACACACTGCAGAGTATACAGTATAACTACACAGACAGCAGCGCTAGCACAAGTCCCATACAATGCAGAGCATACAGTATAACTACACAGACAGCAGCACTAGCACAGGTCACACACACTGCAGGGTATACAGTATAACTACACAGACAGCAGCGCTAGCACAGGTCACACACACTGCAGAGTATACAGTATAACTACACAGACAGCAGCGCTAGCACAGGTCACACACACTGCAGAGTATACAGTATAACTACACAGACAGCAGCGCTAGCCCAGGTCACACACACTGCAGGGTATACAGTATAACTACACAGACAGCAACGCTAGCCCAAGTCACATACAATGCAGAGCATACAGTATAACTACACAGACAGCAGCGCTAGCACAGGTCACACACACTGCAGAGTATACAGTATAACTACACAGACAGCAGCGCTAGCACAGGTCACACACACTGCAGGGTATACAGTATAACTACACAGACAGCAGCACAGGTCACATACACTGCAGAGTATACAGTATAACTACACAGACAGCAACGCTAGCACAGGTCACACACACTGCAGAGTATACAGTATAACTACACAGACAGCAACGCTAGCCCAAGTCACATACAATGCAGAGTATACAGTAGAACTACACAGACAGCAGCGCTAGCACAGGTCACACACACTGCAGAGTATACAGTATAACTACACAGACAGCAACGCTAGCCCAAGTCACATACAATGCAGAGTATACAGTATAACTACACAGACAGCAGCGCTAGCCCATGTCACACACACTGCAGAGAATACAGTATAACTACACAGACAGCAGCACTAGCACAGGTCACACACACTGCAGGGTATACAGTATAACTACACAGACAGCAGCGCTAGCACAGGTCACACACACTGCAGAGTATACAGTATAACTACACAGACAGCAGCGCTAGCACAGGTCACACACACTGCAGAGTATACAGTATAACTACACAGACAGCAGCGCTAGCCCAGGTCACACACACTGCAGGGTATACAGTATAACTACACAGACAGCAACGCTAGCCCAAGTCACATACAATGCAGAGCATACAGTATAACTACACAGACAGCAGCGCTAGCACAGGTCACACACACTGCAGAGTATACAGTATAACTACACAGACAGCAGCACAGGTCACATACACTGCAGAGTATACAGTATAACTACACAGACAGCAACGCTAGCACAGGTCACACACACTGCAGAGTATACAGTATAACTACACAGACAGCAACGCTAGCCCAAGTCACATACAATGCAGAGTATACAGTAGAACTACACAGACAGCAGCGCTAGCACAGGTCACACACACTGCAGAGTATACAGTATAACTACACAGACAGCAACGCTAGCCCAAGTCACATACAATGCAGAGTATACAGTATAACTACACAGACAGCAGCGCCAACCCATGTCACACACACTGCAGAGAATACAGTATAACTACACAGACAGCAACGCTAGCCCAAGTTACATACAATGTAGAGCATACAGTATAACTACACAGACAGCAGCGCTAGCACAGGTCACACACACTGCAGAGTATACAGTATAACTACACAGACAGCAGCGCTAGCACAGGTCACACACACTGCAGAGTATACAGTATAACTACACAGACAGCAACGCTAGCACAGGTCACACACACTGCAGAGTATACAGTATAACTACACAGACAGCAGCGCTAGCACAGGTCACACACACTGCAGGGTATACAGTATAACTACACAGACAGCAGCGCTAGCACAGGTCACACACACTGCAGGGTATACAGTATAACTACACAGACAGCAGCGCTAGCACAGGTCACACACACTGCAGGGTATACAGTATAACTACACAGACAGCAGCGCTAGCACAGGTCACATACAATGCAGAGTATACAGTATAACTACACAGACAGCAACGCTAGCACAAGTCACATACAATGCAGAGCATACAGTATAACTACACAGACAGCAACGCTAGCCCAAGTCCCATACACTGCAGAGCATACAGTATAACTACACAGACAGCAGCGCTAGCACAGGTCACATACACTGCAGGGTATACAGTATAACTACACAGACAGCAACGCTAGCACAAGTCACATACAATGCAGAGTATACAGTATAACTACACAGACAGCAACGCTAGCCCAAGTCACACACACTGCAGAGTATACAGTATAACTACACAGACAGCAACGCTAGCACATGTCACACACACTGCAGAGTATACATTATAACTACACAAACAGCACAGGTCACACACACTGCAGAGTATACAGTATAACTACACAGACAGCAGCGCTAGCACATGTCACACACACTGCAGAGTATACAGTATAACTACACAGACAGCAGCGCTAGCACAGGTCACACATACTGCAGAGTATACAGTATAACTACACAGACAGCAACGCTAGCACAGGTCACACACACTGCAGAGTATACAGTATAACTACACAGACAGCAGCGCTAGCACAGGTCACACATACTGCAGGGTATACAGTATAACTACACAGACAGCAGCGTTAGCACAGGTCACACACACTGCAGAGCATACAGTATAACTACATAGACAGCAACGCTAGCACATGTCACATACACTGCAGAGTATACAGTATAACTACACAGACAGCAGCGCTAGCACAGGTCACACATACTGCAGAGTATACAGTATAACTACACAGACAGCAACGCTAGCCCAAGTCACATACAATGCAGAGTATACAGTATAACTACACAGACAGCAGCGCTAGCACAGGTCACACACACTGCAGAGTATACAGTATAACTACACAGACAGCAGCACTAGCACAGGTCACATACACTGCAGAGTATACAGTATAACTACACAGACAGCAGCGCTAGCACAGGTCACACACACTGCAGAGTATACAGTATAACTACACAGACAGCAGCGCTAGCACAGGTCACACATACTGCAGAGTATACAGTATAACTACACAGACAGCAGCGCTAGCACAGGTCACACACACTGCAGAGTATACAGTATAACTACACAGACAGCAGCGCTAGCACAGGTCACACACACTGCAGAGCATACAGTATAACTACATAGACAGCAACGCTAGCACATGTCACATACACTGCAGAGTATACAGTATAACTACACAGACAGCAGCGCTAGCACAGGTCACATACACTGCAGAGTATACAGTATAACTACACAGACAGCAACGCTAGCCCAAGTCACATACAATGCAGAGTATACAGTATAACTACACAGACAGCAGCGCTAGCACAGGTCACACACACTGCAGAGTATACAGTATAACTACACAGACAGCAGCACTAGCACAGGTCACATACACTGCAGAGTATACAGTATAACTACACAGACAGCAGCGCTAGCACAAGTCACATACAATGCAGGGTATACAGTATAACTACACAGACAGCAGCGCTAGCACAAGTCACATACAATGCAGAGCATACAGTATAACTACACAGACAGCAACGCTAGCACAGGTCACACACACTGCAGGGTATACAGTATAACTACACAGACAGCAGCGTTAGCACAGGTCACACACACTGCAGAGTATACAGTATAACTACACAGACAGCAGCACTAGCACAGGTCACATACACTGCAGAGTATACAGTATAACTACACAGACAGCAGCGCTAGCACAAGTCACATACAATGCAGGGTATACAGTATAACTACACAGACAGCAGCGCTAGCACAAGTCACATACAATGCAGAGCATACAGTATAACTACATAGACAGCAACGCTAGCACATGTCACATACACTGCAGAGTATACAGTATAACTACACAGACAGCAGCGCTAGCACAGGTCACATACACTGCAGAGTATACAGTATAACTACACAGACAGCAACGCTAGCCCAAGTCACATACAATGCAGAGTATACAGTATAACTACACAGACAGCAGCGCTAGCACAGGTCACATACACTGCAGAGTATACAGTATAACTACACAGACAGCAGCACAGGTCACACACACTGCAGAGTATACAGTATAACTACACAGACAGCAGCACTAGCACAGGTCACACACACTGCAGGGTATACAGTATAACTACACAGACAGCAGCGCTAGCACAGGTCACACACACTGCAGGGTATACAGTATAACTACACAGACAGCAGCACTAGCACAGGTCACACACACTGCAGGGTATACAGTATAACTACACAGACAGCAGCGCTAGCACAAGTCACATACAATGCAGGGTATACATATACAGTATAACTACACAGACAGCAGCGCTAGCACAAGTCACATACAATGCAGAGTATACAGTATAACTACACAGACAGCAGCGCTAGCACAGGTCACACACACTGCAGGGTATACAGTATAACTACACAGACAGCAGCGCTAGCACAAGTCACATACACTGCAGAGTATACAGTATAACTACACAGACAGCAGCGCTAGCACATGTCACACACACTGCAGGGTATACAGTATAACTACACAGACAGCAGCGCTAGCACATGTCACACACA
The DNA here is from genome assembly GCA_031769625.1 of Taudactylus pleione. Classification (NCBI taxonomy): domain Eukaryota; kingdom Metazoa; phylum Chordata; class Amphibia; order Anura; family Myobatrachidae; genus Taudactylus; species Taudactylus pleione. Next base: position 5,138,987 of record JAUIMM010000446.1, read on the forward strand.
CTGCAGAGTATACAGTATAACTACACAGACAGCAGCTCTAGCACATGTCACACACACTGCAGGGTATACAGTATAACTACACAGACAGCAGCGCTAGCACATGTCACACACACTGCAGAGTATACAGTATAACTACACAGACAGCAGCGCTAGCACAAGTCACACACACTGCAGGGTATACAGTATAACTACACAGACAGCAGCGCTAGCACAGGACACACACACTGCAGAGTATACAGTATAACTACACAGACAGCAGCGCTAGCACAGGTCACACACACTGCAGAGTATACAGTATAACTACACAGACAGCAGCGCTAGCACAGGTCACATACACTGCAGGGTATACAGTATAACTACACAGACAGCAGCGCTAGCACAAGTCACACACACTGCAGGGTATACAGTATAACTACACAGACAGCAGCGCTAGCACAGGACACACACACTGCAGAGTATACAGTATAACTACACAGACAGCAGCGCTAGCACAGGTCACACACACTGCAGAGTATACAGTATAACTACACAGACAGCAGCCCTAGCACAGGTCACACACACTGCAGGGTATACAGTATAACTACACAGACAGCACAGGTCACACACACTGCAGAGTATACAGTATAACTACACAGACAGCACATGTCACACACACTGCAGAGTATACAGTATAACTACACAGACAGCAGCGCTAGCCCAAGTCACATACAATGCAGGGTATACAGTATAACTACACAGACAGCAATGCTAGCACAGGTCACATACAATGCAGAGTATACAGTAGAACTACACAGACAGCAGCGCTAGCACAGGTCACACACACTGCAGAGTATACAGTATAACTACACAGACAGCAACGCTAGCCCAAGTCACATACAATGCAGAGTATACAGTATAACTACACAGACAGCAGCGCCAACCCATGTCACACACACTGCAGAGAATACAGTATAACTACACAGACAGCAACGCTAGCCCAAGTTACATACAATGTAGAGCATACAGTATAACTACACAGACAGCAGCGCTAGCACAGGTCACACACACTGCAGAGTATACAGTATAACTACACAGACAGCAGCGCTAGCACAGGTCACACACACTGCAGAGTATACAGTATAACTACACAGACAGCAACGCTAGCACAGGTCACACACACTGCAGAGTATACAGTATAACTACACAGACAGCAGCGCTAGCACAGGTCACACACACTGCAGGGTATACAGTATAACTACACAGACAGCAGCGCTAGCACAGGTCACACACACTGCAGGGTATACAGTATAACTACACAGACAGCAGCGCTAGCACAGGTCACACACACTGCAGGGTATACAGTATAACTACACAGACAGCAGCGCTAGCACAGGTCACATACAATGCAGAGTATACAGTATAACTACACAGACAGCAACGCTAGCACAAGTCACATACAATGCAGAGCATACAGTATAACTACACAGACAGCAACGCTAGCCCAAGTCCCATACACTGCAGAGCATACAGTATAACTACACAGACAGCAGCGCTAGCACAGGTCACATACACTGCAGGGTATACAGTATAACTACACAGACAGCAACGCTAGCACAAGTCACATACAATGCAGAGTATACAGTATAACTACACAGACAGCAACGCTAGCCCAAGTCACACACACTGCAGAGTATACAGTATAACTACACAGACAGCAACGCTAGCACATGTCACACACACTGCAGAGTATACATTATAACTACACAAACAGCACAGGTCACACACACTGCAGAGTATACAGTATAACTACACAGACAGCAGCGCTAGCACATGTCACACACACTGCAGAGTATACAGTATAACTACACAGACAGCAGCGCTAGCACAGGTCACACATACTGCAGAGTATACAGTATAACTACACAGACAGCAACGCTAGCACAGGTCACACACACTGCAGAGTATACAGTATAACTACACAGACAGCAGCGCTAGCACAGGTCACACATACTGCAGGGTATACAGTATAACTACACAGACAGCAGCGTTAGCACAGGTCACACACACTGCAGAGCATACAGTATAACTACATAGACAGCAACGCTAGCACATGTCACATACACTGCAGAGTATACAGTATAACTACACAGACAGCAGCGCTAGCACAGGTCACACATACTGCAGAGTATACAGTATAACTACACAGACAGCAACGCTAGCCCAAGTCACATACAATGCAGAGTATACAGTATAACTACACAGACAGCAGCGCTAGCACAGGTCACACACACTGCAGAGTATACAGTATAACTACACAGACAGCAGCACTAGCACAGGTCACATACACTGCAGAGTATACAGTATAACTACACAGACAGCAGCGCTAGCACAGGTCACACACACTGCAGAGTATACAGTATAACTACACAGACAGCAGCGCTAGCACAGGTCACACATACTGCAGAGTATACAGTATAACTACACAGACAGCAGCGCTAGCACAGGTCACACACACTGCAGAGTATACAGTATAACTACACAGACAGCAGCGCTAGCACAGGTCACACACACTGCAGAGCATACAGTATAACTACATAGACAGCAACGCTAGCACATGTCACATACACTGCAGAGTATACAGTATAACTACACAGACAGCAGCGCTAGCACAGGTCACATACACTGCAGAGTATACAGTATAACTACACAGACAGCAACGCTAGCCCAAGTCACATACAATGCAGAGTATACAGTATAACTACACAGACAGCAGCGCTAGCACAGGTCACACACACTGCAGAGTATACAGTATAACTACACAGACAGCAGCACTAGCACAGGTCACATACACTGCAGAGTATACAGTATAACTACACAGACAGCAGCGCTAGCACAAGTCACATACAATGCAGGGTATACAGTATAACTACACAGACAGCAGCGCTAGCACAAGTCACATACAATGCAGAGCATACAGTATAACTACACAGACAGCAACGCTAGCACAGGTCACACACACTGCAGGGTATACAGTATAACTACACAGACAGCAGCGTTAGCACAGGTCACACACACTGCAGAGTATACAGTATAACTACACAGACAGCAGCACTAGCACAGGTCACATACACTGCAGAGTATACAGTATAACTACACAGACAGCAGCGCTAGCACAAGTCACATACAATGCAGGGTATACAGTATAACTACACAGACAGCAGCGCTAGCACAAGTCACATACAATGCAGAGCATACAGTATAACTACATAGACAGCAACGCTAGCACATGTCACATACACTGCAGAGTATACAGTATAACTACACAGACAGCAGCGCTAGCACAGGTCACATACACTGCAGAGTATACAGTATAACTACACAGACAGCAACGCTAGCCCAAGTCACATACAATGCAGAGTATACAGTATAACTACACAGACAGCAGCGCTAGCACAGGTCACATACACTGCAGAGTATACAGTATAACTACACAGACAGCAGCACAGGTCACACACACTGCAGAGTATACAGTATAACTACACAGACAGCAGCACTAGCACAGGTCACACACACTGCAGGGTATACAGTATAACTACACAGACAGCAGCGCTAGCACAGGTCACACACACTGCAGGGTATACAGTATAACTACACAGACAGCAGCACTAGCACAGGTCACACACACTGCAGGGTATACAGTATAACTACACAGACAGCAGCGCTAGCACAAGTCACATACAATGCAGGGTATACATATACAGTATAACTACACAGACAGCAGCGCTAGCACAAGTCACATACAATGCAGAGTATACAGTATAACTACACAGACAGCAGCGCTAGCACAGGTCACACACACTGCAGGGTATACAGTATAACTACACAGACAGCAGCGCTAGCACAAGTCACATACACTGCAGAGTATACAGTATAACTACACAGACAGCAGCGCTAGCACATGTCACACACACTGCAGGGTATACAGTATAACTACACAGACAGCAGCGCTAGCACATGTCACACACACTGCAGAGTATACAGTATAACTACACAGACAGCAGCTCTAGCACATGTCACACACACTGCAGGGTATACAGTATAACTACACAGACAGCAGCGCTAGCACATGTCACACACACTGCAGAGTATACAGTATAACTACACAGACAGCAGCGCTAGCACAAGTCACACACACTGCAGGGTATACAGTATAACTACACAGACAGCAGCGCTAGCACAGGACACACACACTGCAGAGTATACAGTATAACTACACAGACAGCAGCGCTAGCACAGGTCACACACACTGCAGAGTATACAGTATAACTACACAGACAGCAGCGCTAGCACAGGTCACATACACTGCAGGGTATACAGTATAACTACACAGACAGCAGCGCTAGCACAAGTCACACACACTGCAGGGTATACAGTATAACTACACAGACAGCAGCGCTAGCACAGGACACACACACTGCAGAGTATACAGTATAACTACACAGACAGCAGCGCTAGCACAGGTCACACACACTGCAGAGTATACAGTATAACTACACAGACAGCAGCCCTAGCACAGGTCACACACACTGCAGGGTATACAGTATAACTACACAGACAGCACAGGTCACACACACTGCAGAGTATACAGTATAACTACACAGACAGCACATGTCACACACACTGCAGAGTATACAGTATAACTACACAGACAGCAGCGCTAGCCCAAGTCACATACAATGCAGGGTATACAGTATAACTACACAGACAGCAATGCTAGCACAGGTCACATACACTGCAGAGTATACAGTATAACTACACAGACAGCAGCGCTAGCACAGGTCACATACACTGCAGGGTATACAGTATAACTACACAGACAGCAGCGCTAGCACAGGTCACATACACTGCAGAGTATACAGTATAACTACACAGACAGCAGCGCTAGCCCAAGTCACACACACTGCAGAGCATACAGTATAACTACACAGACAGCAGCGCTAGCCCAGGTCACATACAATGCAGAGTATACAGTATAACTACACAGACAGCAGCGCTAGCCCATGTCACATACACTGCAGAGCATACAGTATAACTACACAGACAGCAGCGCTAGCACATGTCACATACACTGCAGGGTATACAGTATAACTACACAGACAGCAACGCTAGCCCAAGTCACATACAATGCAGAGCATACAGTATAACTACACAGACAGCAGCGCTAGCCCAAGTCACATACAATGCAGAGCATACAGTATAACTACACAGACAGCAACGCTAGCCCAAGTCACATACAATGCAGAGCATACAGTATAACTACATAGACAGCAACGCTAGCACAGGTCACACACACTGCAGAGTATACAGTATAACTACACAGACAGCAACGCTAGCACAGGTCACATACACTGCAGAGTATACAGTATAACTACACAGACAGCGGCGCTAGCACATGTCACATACACTGCAGGGTATACAGTATAACTACACAGACAGCAACGCAAGCTCAAGTCACATACACTGCAGAGTATACAGTATAACTACACAGACAGCACAGGTCACATACACTGCAGAGTATACAGTATAACTACACAGACAGCAATGCTAGCACAGGTCACACACACTGCAGAGTATACAGTATAACTACACAGACAGCAGATGTCACACACACTGCAGGGTATACAGTATAACTACACAGACAGCAACGCTAGCACAGGTCACACACACTGCAGGGTATACAGTATAACTACACAGACAGCAGCGCTAGCACAGGTCACACACACTGCAGAGTATACAGTATAACTACACAGACAGCACATGTCACACACACTGCAGGGTATACAGTATAACTACACAGACAGCAACGCTAGCACAGGTCACACACACTGCAGGGTATACAGTATAACTACACAGACAGCAGCGCTAGCACAGGTCACACACACTGCAGGGTATACAGTATAACTACACAGACAGCAGCACTAGCACAGGTCACACACACTGCAGGGTATACAGTATAACTACACAGACAGCAGCGCTAGCACAAGTCACATACAATGCAGGGTTTACATATACAGTATAACTACACAGACAGCAGCGCTAGCACAAGTCACATACAATGCAGAGTATACAGTATAACTACACAGACAGCAGCGCTAGCACAGGTCACACACACTGCAGGGTATACAGTATAACTACACAGACAGCAGCGCTAGCACAAGTCACATACACTGCAGAGTATACAGTATAACTACACAGACAGCAGCGCTAGCACATGTCACACACACTGCAGGGTATACAGTATAACTACACAGACAGCAGCGCTAGCACATGTCACACACACTGCAGAGTATACAGTATAACTACACAGACAGCAGCGCTAGCACATGTCACACACACTGCAGGGTATACAGTATAACTACACAGACAGCAGCGCTAGCACATGTCACACACACTGCAGAGTATACAGTATAACTACACAGACAGCAGCGCTAGCACAAGTCACACACACTGCAGGGTATACAGTATAACTACACAGACAGCAGCGCTAGCACAGGACACACACACTGCAGAGTATACAGTATAACTACACAGACAGCAGCGCTAGCACAGGTCACACACACTGCAGAGTATACAGTATAACTACACAGACAGCAGCGCTAGCACAGGTCACATACACTGCAGGGTATACAGTATAACTACACAGACAGCAGCGCTAGCACAGGTCACACACACTGCAGGGTATACAGTATAACTACACAGACAGCAGCGCTAGCACAGGACACACACACTGCAGAGTATACAGTATAACTACACAGACAGCAGCGCTAGCACAGGTCACACACACTGCAGGGTATACAGTATAACTACACAGACAGCAGCGCTAGCCCAAGTCACATACACTGCAGAGTATACAGTATAACTACACAGACAGCAGCCCTAGCACAGGTCACATACACTGCAGAGCATACAGTATAACTACACAGACAGCACAGGTCACACACACTGCAGAGTATACAGTATAACTACACAGACAGCACATGTCACACACACTGCAGAGTATACAGTTTAACTACACAGACAGCAGCGCTAGCCCAAGTCACATACAATGCAGGGTATACAGTATAACTACACAGACAGCAATGCTAGCACAGGTCACATACACTGCAGAGTATACAGTATAACTACACAGACAGCAGCGCTAGCACAGGTCACATACACTGCAGGGTATACAGTATAACTACACAGACAGCAGCGCTAGCACAGGTCACATACACTGCAGAGTATACAGTATAACTACACAGACAGCAGCGCTAGCCCAAGTCACACACACTGCAGAGCATACAGTATAACTACACAGACAGCAGCGCTAGCCCAGGTCACATACAATGCAGAGTATACAGTATAACTACACAGACAGCAGCGCTAGCCCATGTCACATACACTGCAGAGCATACAGTATAACTACACAGACAGCAGCGCTAGCACATGTCACATACACTGCAGGGTATACAGTATAACTACACAGACAGCAACGCTAGCCCAAGTCACATACAATGCAGAGCATACAGTATAACTACACAGACAGCAGCGCTAGCCCAAGTCACATACAATGCAGAGCATACAGTATAACTACACAGACAGCAACGCTAGCCCAAGTCACATACAATGCAGAGCATACAGTATAACTACATAGACAGCAACGCTAGCACAGGTCACACACACTGCAGAGTATACAGTATAACTACACAGACAGCAACGCTAGCACAGGTCACATACACTGCAGAGTATACAGTATAACTACACAGACAGCGGCGCTAGCACATGTCACATACACTGCAGGGTATACAGTATAACTACACAGACAGCAACGCAAGCTCAAGTCACATACACTGCAGAGTATACAGTATAACTACACAGACAGCACAGGTCACATACACTGCAGAGTATACAGTATAACTACACAGACAGCAATGCTAGCACAGGTCACACACACTGCAGAGTATACAGTATAACTACACAGACAGCACATGTCACACACACTGCAGGGTATACAGTATAACTACACAGACAGCAACGCTAGCACAGGTCACACACACTGCAGGGTATACAGTATAACTACACAGACAGCAGCGCTAGCACAGGTCACACACACTGCAGAGTATACAGTATAACTACACAGACAGCACATGTCACACACACTGCAGGGTATACAGTATAACTACACAGACAGCAACGCTAGCACAGGTCACACACACTGCAGGGTATACAGTATAACTACACAGACAGCAACGCTAGCACAGGTCACACACACTGCAGAGTATACAGTATAACTACACAGACAGCAACGCTAGCACAGGTCACACACACTGCAGAGTATACAGTATAACTACACAGACAGCAACGCTAGCACAGGTCACATACACTGTAGAGTATACAGTATAACTACACAGACAGCACAGGTCACACACACTGCAGGGTATACAGAATAACTACACAGACAGCAGCGCTAGCACAGGTCACATACACTGCAGAGTATACAGTATAACTACACAGACAGCAACGCTAGCACAGGTCACACACACTGCAGGGTATACAGTATAACTACACAGACAGCAGAACTAGCACAAGTCACATACACTGCAGAGTATACAGTATAACTACACAGACAGCAGCGCTAGCACAAGTCACGCACACTGCAGAGTATACAGTATAACTACACAGACAGCAGCGCTAGCACAGGTCACACACACTGCAGAGTATACAGTATAACTACACAGACAGCAACGCTAGCACAAGTCACACACACTGCAGAGTATACAGTATAACTACACAGACAGCAACGCTAGCACAGGTCACACACACTGCAGAGCATACAGTATAACTACACAGACAGCACAGGTCACACACACTGCAGAGTATACAGTATAACTACACAGACAGCAGCGCTAGCACAGGTCACACACACTGCAGAGTATACAGTATAACTACACAGACAGCACAGGTCACACACACTGCAGGGTATACAGTATAACTACACAGACAGCAGCGCTAGCACAGGTCACATACACTGCAGGGTATACAGTATAACTACACAGACAGCAGTGCTAGCACAGGTCACATACACTGCAGGGTATACAGTATAACTACACAGACAGCAACGCTAGCACAGGTCACACACACTGCAGGGTATACAGTATAACTACACAGACAGCAGTGCTAGCACAGGTCACATACACTGCAGGGTATACAGTATAACTACACAGACAGCAGCGCTAGCACAAGTCACACACACTGCAGAGTATACAGTATAACTACACAGACAGCAGCGCTAGCACAAGTCACATACAATGCAGAGCATACAGTATAACTACACAGACAGCAGCGCTAGCCCAAGTCACATACAATGCAGAGCATACAGTATAACTACACAGACAGCAGCGCTAGCACAGGTCACATACACTGCAGGGTATACAGTATAACTACACAGACAGCAGCGCTAGCACAGGTCACACACACTGCAGAGTATACAGTATAACTACACAGACAGCAACGCTAGCACAGGTCACACACACTGCAGGGTATACAGTATAACTACACAGACAGCAGCACTAGCACAAGTCACATACACTGCAGAGTATACAGTATAACTACACAGACAGCAGCGCTAGCACAAGTCACACACACTGCAGAGTATACAGTATAACTACACAGACAGCAGCGCTAGCACAAGTCACATACAATGCAGAGCATACAGTATAACTACACAGACAGCAACGCTAGCCCAAGTCACATACAATGCAGAGCATACAGTATAACTACACAGACAGCAACGCTAGCCCAAGTCACATACAATGCAGAGCATACAGTATAACGACACAGACAGCAGCGCTAGCACAGGTCACACACACTGCAGAGTATACAGTATAACTACACAGATAGCAACGCTAGCACAAGTCACATACAATGCAGAGCATACAGTATAACTACAGAGACAGCAACGCTAGCCCATATCACATACACTGCAGAGTATACAGTATAACTACACAGACAGCAGCGCTAGCACAGGTCACACACACTGCAGGGTATACAGTATAACTACACAGACAGCAGCGCTAGCACAAGTCACATACAATGTAGAGCATACAGTATAACTACACAGACAGCAACGCTAGCACATGTCACATACAATGCAGAGCACACAGTATAACTACACAGACAGCAACGCTAGCCCAAGTCACATACAATGCAGAGCACACAGTATAACTACACAGACAGCAACGCCAGCCCAAGTCACATACAATGCAGAGCATACAGTATAACTACACAGACAGCAACGCTAGCACAGGTCACACACACAATGCAGAGCATACAGTATATCTACACAGACAGCAGCGCTAGCCCAAGTCACATACAATGCAGAGCATACAGTATAACTACACAGACAGCAACGCTAGCCCAAGTCACATACAATGCAGAGCATACAGTATAACTACACAGACAGCAGCACTAGCACAGGTCACACACACTGCAGAGCACACAGTATAACTACACAGACAGCAACGCTAGCACAAGTCACATACAATGCAGAGCATACAGTATAACTACACAGATAGCAACGCTAGCCCAAGTCACATACAATGCAGAGCATACAGTATAACTACACAGACAGCAGCGCTAGCACAGGTCACATACACTGCAGGGTATACAGTATAACTACACAGACAGCAGCGCTAGCACAGGTCACATACACTGCAGGGTATACAGTATAACTACACAGACAGCAGCGCTAGCACAGGTCACATACACTGCAGGGTATACAGTATAACTACACAGACAGCAACGCTTGCACAGGTCACACACACTGCAGGGTATACAGTATAACTACACAGACAGCAGCGCTAGCACAGGTCACATACACTGCAGGGTATACAGTATAACTACACAGACAGCAGCGCTAGCACAGGTCACATACACTGCAGGGTATACAGTATAACTACACAGACAGCAACGGTAGCCCAAGTCACATACAATACAGAGCATACAGTATAACTACACAGACAGCAACGCTAGCCCAAGTCACATACAATGCAGAGTATACAGTATAACTACACAGACAGCAGCGCTAGCACAGGTCACATACACTGCAGGGTATACAGTATAACTACACAGACAGCAGCGCTAGCACAGGTCACATACACTGCAGGGTATACAGTATAACTACACAGACAGCAGCGCTAGCACAGGTCACATACACTGCAGGGTATACAGTATAACTACACAGACAGCAACGCTTGCACAGGTCACACACACTGCAGGGTATACAGTATAACTACACAGACAGCAGCGCTAGCACAGGTCACATACACTGCAGGGTATACAGTATAACTACACAGACAGCAGCGCTAGCACAGGTCACACACACTGCAGAGTATACAGTATAACTACACAGATAGCAACGCTAGCCCAAGTCACATACAATGCAGAGCACACAGTATAACTACACAGACAGCAGCGCTAGCACAGGTCACATACACTGCAGGGTATACAGTATAACTACACAGACAGCAGCGCTAGCACAGGTCACACACACTGCAGGGTATACAGTATAACTACACAGACAGCAGCGCTAGCCCATGTCACATACACTGCAGAGTATACAGTATAACTACACAGACAGCAGCGCTAGCACAAGTCACATACACTGCAGGGTATACAATATAACTACACAGACAGCAACGCTAGCACAAGTCACATACAATGCAGAGCATACAGTATAACTACACAGACAGCAACGCTAGCACAAGTCACATACAATGCAGAGCACACAGTATAACTACACAGACAGCAACGCTAGCCCAAGTCACATACAATGCAGAGCACACAGTATAACTACACAGACAGCAACGCTAGCACAAGTCACATACAATGCAGAGCATACAGTATAACTACACAGACAGCAACGCTAGCACAGGTCACACACACAATGCAGAGCATACAGTATATCTACACAGACAGCAGCGCTAGCCCAAGTCACATACAATGCAGAGCATACAGTATAACTACACAGACAGCAAGGCTAGCACAGGTCACATACACTGCAGAGTATACAGTATAACTACACAGACAGCAACGCTAGCCCAAGTCACATACAATGCAGAGCACACAGTATAACTACACAGACAGCAGCGCTAGCCCAAGTCACATACAATGCAGAGCATACAGTATAACTACACAGACAGCAACGCTAGCCCAAGTCACATACAATGCAGAGCATACAGTATAACTACACAGACAGCAGCGCTAGCACATGTCACATACAATGCAGAGTATACAGTATAACTACACAGACAGCAACGCTAGCACAGGTCACACACACTGCAGGGTATACAGTATAACTACACAGACAGCAGCGCTAGCACAGGTCACACACACTGCAGAGTATACAGTATAACTACACAGACAGCAGCGCTAGCCCAAGTCACATACAATGCAGAGTATACAGTATAACTACACAGACAGCAGCGCTAGCACAGGTCACACATACTGCAGGGTATACAGTATAACTACACAGACAGCAACGCTAGCCCAAGTCACATACAATGCAGAGTATACAGTATAACTACACAGACAGCAGCGCTAGCACAGGTCACATACACTGCAGGGTATACAGTATAACTACACAGATAGCAGCGCTAGCACAAGTCACATACAATGCAGAGCATACAGTATAACTACACAGACAGCAACGCTAGCCCAAGTCACATACAATGCAGAGCATACAGTATAACTACACAGACAGCAACGCTAGCCCAAGTCACATACAATGCAGAGCATACAGTATAACTACACAGACAGCAATGCTAGCACAGGTCACATACACTGCAGAGTATACAGTATAACTACACAGACAGCAACGCTAGCCCAAGTCACATACACTGCAGAGTATACAGTATAACTACACAGACAGCAACGCTAGCACAGGTCACACACACTGCAGAGTATACAGTATAACTACACAGACAGCAGCGCTAGCCCAAGTCACATACACTGCAGAGTATACAGTATAACTACACAGACAGCAGCGCTAGCCCAGGTCACACACACTGCAGGGTATACAGTATAACTACACAGACAGCAACGCTAGCCCAAGTCACACACACTGCAGAGTATACAGTATAACTACACAGACAGCAGCGCTAGCACATGTCACATACACTGCAGGTTATACAGTATAACTACACAGACAGCAGCGCTAGCACAGGTCACACACACTGCAGGGTATACAGTATAACTACACAGACAGCAACGCTAGCCCAAGTCACACACACTGCAGAGTATACAGTATAACTACACAGACAGCAGCGCTAGCACAGGTCACATACACTGCAGGGTATACAGTATAACTACACAGACAGCAGCGCTAGCACAGGTCACACACACTGCAGGGTATACAGTATAACTACACAGACAGCAACGCTAGCCCAAGTCACACACACTGCAGAGTATACAGTATAACTACACAGACAGCAGCACTAGCACAGGTCACACACACTGCAGAGTATACAGTATAACTACACAGACAGCAACGCTAGCCCAAATCACATACAATGCAGAGCATACAGTATAACTACACTGACAGCAGCGCTAGCACAGGTCACATACACTGCAGGGTATACAGTATAACTACACAGACAGCAACGCTAGCACAGGTCACACACACTTCAGGGTATACAGTATAACTACACAGACAGCAGCGCTAGCACAGGTCACACACACTGCAGGGTATACAGTATAACTACACAGACAGCAGCGCTAGCACAGGTCACATACACTGCAGGGTATACAGTATAACTACACAGACAGCAACGCTAGCACAGGTCACATACACTGCAGGGTATACAGTATAACTACACAGACAGCAGCGCTAGCACATGTCACACACACTGCAGAGTATACAGTATAACTACACAGACAGCAGCGCTAGCCCAAGTCACATACAATGCAGAGCATACAGTATAACTACACAGACAGCAACGCTAGCCCAAGTCACATACAATGCAGAGCATACAGTATAACTACACAGACAGCAATGCTAGCACAGGTCACACACACTGCAGAGTATACAGTATAACTACACAGATAGCAGCGCTAGCCCAAGTCACATACAATGCAGAGCATACAGTATAACTACACAGACAGCAACGCTAGCCCAAGTCACATACACTGCAGAGTATACAGTATAACTACACAGACAGCAGCGCTAGCACAAGTCACATACAATGCAGAGTATACAGTATAACTACACAAACAGCAGCGCTAGCCCAAGTCACATACAATGCAGAGCATACAGTATAACTACACAGACAGCAACGCTAGCCCAAGTCACATACAATGCAGAGTATACAGTATAACTACACAGACAGCAACGCTAGCCCAAGTCACATACAATGCAGAGCATACAGTATAACTACACAGAGAGCAGCGCTAGCACAGGTCACACACACTGCAGAGCATACAGTATAACTACACAGACAGCAACGATAGCCCATGTCACATACAATGCAGAGCATACAGTATAACTACAGAGACAGCAGCGCTAGCACATGTCACATACACTGCAGGGTATACAGTATAACTACACAGACAGCAGCGCTAGCACAGGTCACATACAATGCAGAGCATACAGTATAACTACACAGACAGCAACGCTAGCCCAAGTCACATACAATGCAGAGCATACAGTATAACTACACAGAGAGCAGCGCTAGCACAGGTCACACACACTGCAGAGCATACAGTATAACTACACAGACAGCAACGATAGCCCATGTCACATACAATGCAGAGCATACAGTATAACTACAGAGACAGCAGCGCTAGCACATGTCACATACACTGCAGGGTATACAGTATAACTACACAGACAGCAGCGCTAGCACAGGTCACATACAATGCAGAGTATACAGTATAACTACACAGACAGCAACGCTAGCCCAAGTCACATACAATGCAGAGCATACAGTATAACTACACAGACAGCAGCGCTAGCACATGTCACATACACTGCAGGGTATACAGTATAACTACACAGACAGCAGCGCTAGCAAAGGTCACATACAATGCAGAGCATACAGTATAACTACACAGACAGCAACGCTAGCCCAAGTCACATACAATGCAGAGCATACAGTATAACTACACAGACAGCAACGCTAGCCCAAGTCACATACACTGCAGAGTATACAGTAGAACTACACAGACAACAGCGCTAGCACATGTCACACACACTGCAGAGTATACAGTAGATCTACACAGACAACAGCGCTAGCACAGGTCACATACACTGCAGAGTATACAGTATAACTACACAGACAGCAACGCTAGCACAGGTCACATACAATGCAGAGAATACAGTATAACTACACAGACAGCAACGCTAGCCCAAGTCACATACAATGCAGAGTATACAATATAACTACACAGACAACAGCGCTAGCACAGGTCACACACACTGCAGAGTATACAGTAGAACTACACAGACAACAGCGCTAGCACAGGTCACACACACTGCAGGGTATACAGTATAACTACACAGACAGCAGCATTAGCCCAAGTCACATACACTGCAGGGTATACAGTATAACTACACAGACAGCAGCGCTAGCCCAAGTCACATACACTGCAGGGTATACAGTATAACTACACAGACAGCAGCGCTAGCCCAGGTCACATACACTGCAGGGTATACAGTATAACTACACAGACAGCAGCGCTAGCCCAAGTCACATACACTGCAGGGTATACAGTATAACTATACAGACAGCAGCGCTAGCACAGGTCACATACACTGCAGGGTATACAGTATAACTACACAGACAGCAGCGCTAGCACAGGTCACACACACTGCAGGGTATACAGTATAACTACACAGACAGCAGCGCTAGCCCAAGTCACATACACTGCAGAGTATACAGTATAACTACACAGACAGCAACGCTAGCACAGGTCACATACACTGCAGAGTATACAGTATAACTACACAGACAGCAGCGCTAGCACATGTCACATACACTGCAGGGTATACAGTATAACTACACAGACAGCAACGCTAGCACAAGTCACATACAATGCAGAGCATACAGTATAACTACACAGATAGCAACGCTAGCCCAAGTCACATACAATGCAGAGCATACAGTATAACTACACAGACAGCAGCGCTAGCACAGGTCACATACACTGCAGGGTATACAGTATAACTACACAGACAGCAGCGCTAGCACAGGTCACATACAATGCAGGGTATACAGTATAACTACACCGACAGCAACGCTAGCCCAAGTCACATACAATGCAGAGCATACAGTATAACTACACAGACAGCAACGCTAGCCCAAGTCACATACAATGCAGAGCATACAGTATAACGACACAGACAGCAATGCTAGCACAGGTCACACACACTGCAGAGTATACAGTATAACTACACAGATAGCAATGCTAGCCCAAGTCACATACAATGCAGAGCATACAGTATAACTACACAGACAGCAGCGCTAGCACAAGTCACATACAATGCAGAGCATACAGTATAACTACACAGACAGCAACGCTAGCCCATGTCACATACACTGCAGAGTATACAGTAAAACTACACAGACAGCAGCGCTAGCACAAGTCACATACAATGCAGAGTATACAGTATAACTACACAGACAGCAACGCTAGCACAAGTCACATACAATGCAGAGCACACAGTATAACTACACAGACAGCAACGCTAGCACAAGTCACATACAATGCAGAGCACACAGTATAACTACACAGACAGCAACGCTAGCCCAAGTCACATACAATGCAGAGCACACAGTATAATTACACAGACAGCAATGCCAGCCCAAGTCACATACAATGCAGAGCACACAGTATAACTACACAGACAGCAACGCTAGCCCAAGTCACATACAATGCAGAGCACACAGTATAACTAAACAGACAGCAACGCTAGCACAGGTCACACACACAATGCAGAGCATACAGTATATCTACACAGACAGCAGCGCTAGCCCAAGTCACATACAATGCAGAGCATACAGTATAACTACACAGACAGCAACGCTAGCCCAAGTCACATACAATGCAGAGCATACAGTATAACTACACAGACAGCAGCTCTAGCACAGGTCACATACAATGCAGAGCATACAGTATAACTACACAGACAGCAGCGCTAGCACAGGTCACATACACTGCAGGGTATACAGTATAACTACACAGACAGCAGCGCTAGCACATGTCACACACACTGCAGGGTATACAGTATAACTACACAGACAGCAGCGCTAGCCCAAGTCACATACAATGCAGAGCATACAGTATAACTACACAGACAGCACTGCTAGCCCAAGTCACATACAATGCAGAGCATACAGTATAACTACACAGACAGCAAGGCTAGCACAGGTCACATACACTGCAGAGCATACAGTATAACTACACAGACAGCAACGCTAGCCCAAGTTACATACAATGTAGAGTATACAGTATAACTACACAGACAGCAACGCTAGCCCAAGTCACATACAATGCAGAGCATACAGTATAACTACACAGACAGCAAGGCTAGCACAGGTCACATACACTGCAGAGCATACAGTATAACTACACAGACAGCAACGCTAGCACAGGTCACATACACTGCAGGGTATACAGTATAACTACACAGACAGCAGCACTAGCACAAGTCACATACAATGCAGAGTATACAGTATAACTACACAGATAGCAGCGCTAGCACAAGTCACATACAATGCAGAGCATACAGTATAACTACACAGACAGCAACGCTAGCCCAAGTCACATACAATGCAGAGCATACAGTATAACTACACAGACAGCAACGCTAGCACAGGTCACACACACTGCAGAGTATACAGTATAACTACACAGACAGCAGCGCTAGCCCAAGTCACATACAATGCAGAGCATACAGTATAACTACACAGACAGCAACGCTAGCACAGGTCACACACACTGCAGAGTATACAGTATAACTACACAGACAGCAGCGCTAGCCCAAGTCACATACAATGCAGAGCATACAGTATAACTACACAGACAGCAACGCTAGCACAGGTCACACACACTGCAGAGTATACAGTATAACTACACAGATAGCAACGCTAGCCCAAGTCACATACAATGCAGAGCATACAGTATAACTACACAGACAGCAACGCTAGCACAGGTCACACACACTGCAGGGTATACAGTATAACTACACAGACAGCAACGATAGCCCAAGTCACATACAATGCAGGGTATACAGTATAACTACACAGACAGCAGCGCTAGCCCAAGTCCCATACACTGCAGAGCATACAGTATAACTACACAGACAGCAACGCTAGCACAGGTCACACACACTGCAGAGTATACAGTATAACTACACAGACAGCAGCGCTAGCACAGGTCACACACACTGCAGAGTATACAGTATAACTACACAGATAGCAACGCTAGCCCAAGTCACATACAATGCAGAGCATACAGTATAACTACATAGACAGCAACGATAGCCCAAGTCACATACAATGCAGGGCATACAGTATAACTACACAGACAGCAACGCTAGCACAGGTCACACACACTGCAGAGTATACAGTATAACTACACAGATAGCAACGCTAGCCCAAGTCACATACAATGCAGAGCATACAGTATAACTACACAGACAGCAACGATAGCCCAAGTCACATACAATGCAGGGCATACAGTATAACTACACAGACAGCAGCACTAGCACAAGTCACATACAATGCAGAGCATACAGTATAACTACACAGACAGCAGCGCTAGCACAGGTCACATACACTGCAGGGTATACAGTATAACTACACAGACAGCAACGCTAGCCCAAGTCACATACCATGCAGAGTATACAGTATAACTACACAGACAGCAGCGCTAGCCCAAGTCACATACAATGCAGAGCATACAGTATAACTACACAAACAGCAGCGCTAGCACAGGTCACACACACTGCAGGGTATACAGTATAACTACACAGACAGCAACGCTAGCCCAAGTCACATACCATGCAGAGTATACAGTATAACTACACAGACAGCAGCGCTAGCCCAAGTCACATACAATGCAGAGCATACAGTATAACTACACAGACAGCAGCACTAGCACAAGTCACATACACTGCAGAGTATACAGTATAACTACACAGACAGCAGCACTAGCACAAGTCACATACAATGCAGAGTATACAGTATAACTACACAGACAGCAGCGCTAGCCCAAGTCACATACAATGCAGAGCATACAGTATAACTACACAGACAGCAACGCTAGCCCAAGTCACATACAATGCAGAGTATACAGTATAACTACACAGACAGCAGCGCTAGCCCAAGTCACATACAATGTAGAGCATACAGTATAACTACACAGACAGCAACGCTAGCACAGGTCACACACACTGCAGAGCATACAGTATAACTACACAGACAGCAACGATAGCCCATGTCACATACAATGCAGAGCATACAGTATAACTACACAGACAGCAGCGCTAGCACATGTCACATACACTGCAGGGTATACAGTATAACTACACAGACAGCAACGCTAGCACAGGTCACACACACTGCAGAGTATACAGTATAACTACACAGACAGCAACGATAGCCCATGTCACATACAATGCAGAGCATACAGTATAACTACACAGACAGCAGCGCTAGCACAGGTCACATACAATGCAGAGCATACAGTATAACTACACAGACAGCAACGATAGCCCAAGTCACATACAATGCAGAGCATACAGTATAACTACACAGACAGCAGCGCTAGCACAGGTCACATACACTTCAGGGTATACAGTATAACTACACAGACAGCAGCGCTAGCACAGGTCACATACAATGCAGAGCATACAGTATAACTACACAGACAGCAGCGCTAGCACAGGTCACATACACTGCAGGGTATACAGTATAACTACACAGACAGCAACGCTAGCACAGGTCACATACACTGCAGGGTATACAGTATAACTACACAGACAGCAACGCTAGCACAGGTCACATACACTGCAGAGCATACAGTATAACTACACAGACAGCAGCGCTAGCACATGTCACATACACTGCAGAGCATACAGTATAACTACACAGACAGCAGCGCTAGCACAGGTCACACACACTGCAGAGTATACAGTATAACTACACAGACAGCAGCGCTAGCACATGTCACATACACTGCAGAGCATACAGTATAACTACACAGACAGCAACGCTAGCACATGTCACATACACTGCAGGGTATACAGTATAACTACACAGACAGCAACGCTAGCACAGGTCACATACACTGCAGGGTATACAGTATAACTACACAGACAGCAACGCTAGCACAGGTCACATACACTGCAGAGCATACAGTATAACTACACAGACAGCAGCGCTAGCACATGTCACATACACTGCAGAGCATACAGTATAACTACACAGACAGCAGCGCTAGCACAGGTCACACACACTGCAGGGTATACAGTATAACTACACAGACAGCAACGCTAGCCCAAGTCACATACAATGCAGAGCATACAGTATAACTACACAGACAGCAGCGCTAGCACAGGTCACATACACTGCAGGGTATACAGTATAACTACATAGACAGCAGCGCTAGCACAGGTCACACACACTGCAGAGTATACAGTATAACTACACAGACAGCAGCACAGGTCACATACACTGCAGGGTATACAGTATAACTACACAGACAGCAGCGCTAGCACATGTCACATACACTGCAGAGTATACAGTATAACTACACAGACAGCAACGCTAGCACAGGTCACATACAATGCAGAGAATACAGTATAACTACACAGACAGCAACGCTAGCCCAAGTCACATACACTGCAGGGTATACAGTATAACTACACAGACAGCAACGCTAGCACAAGTCACATACAATGCAGAGCACACAGTATAACTACACAGACAGCAACGCTAGCCCAAGTCACATACAATGCAGGGTATACAGTATAACTACACAGACAGCAGCGCTAGCACAGGTCACACACACTGCAGGGTATACAGTATAACTACACAGACAGCAGCGCTAGCACAAGTCACATACACTGCAGGGTATACAGTATAACTACACAGACAGCAGCGCTAGCACAGGTCACATACACTGCAGGGTATACAGTATAACTACACAGACAGCAGCGCTAGCACAGGTCACACACACTGCAGAGTATACAATATAACTGCACAGACAGCAGCGCTAGCACAGGTCACACACACTGCAGAGTATACAGTATAACTACACAGACAGCAACGCTAGCACAGGTCACATACACTGCAGAGTATACAGTATAACTACACAGACAGCAGCGCTAGCACAGGTCACACACACTGCAGGGTATACAGTATAACTACACAGACAGCAACGCTAGCACAAGTCACATACAATGCAGAGCACACAGTATAACTACACAGACAGCAACGCTAGCCCAAGTCACATACAATGCAGAGCATACAGTATAACTACACAGATAGCAACGCTAGCCCAAGTCACATACAATGCAGAGCATACAGTATAACTACACAGACAGCAGCGCTAGCACAGGTCACACACACTGCAGAGTATACAGTATAACTACACAGACAGCAGCGCTAGCCCAAGTCACATACACTGCAGGGTATACAGTATAACTACACAGACAGCAGCGCTAGCACAGGTCACATACACTGCAGGGTATACAGTATAACTACACAGACAGCAGCGCTAGCACAGGTCACACACACTGCAGGGTATACAATATAACTGCACAGACAGCAGCGCTAGCACAGGTCACACACACTGCAGAGTATACAGTATAACTACACAGACAGGAACGCTAGCACAGGTCACATACACTGCAGAGTATACAGTATAACTACACAGACAGCAGCGCTAGCACAGGTCACACACACTGCAGGGTATACAGTATAACTACACAGACAGCAACGCTAGCACAAGTCACATACAATGCAGAGCATACAGTATAACTACACAGACAGCAGCGCTAGCACAGGTCACACACACTGCAGGGTATACAGTATAACTACACAGACAGCAACGCTAGCCCAAGTCACATACAATGCAGAGCATACAGTATAACTACACAGATAGCAACGCTAGCCCAAGTCACATACAATGCAGAGCATACAGTATAACTACACAGACAGCAGCGCTAGCCCAGGTCACACACACTGCAGAGTATACAGTATAACTACACAGACAGCAGCGCTAGCCCAAGTCACATACACTGCAGGGTATACAGTATAACTACACAGACAGCAGCGCTAGCACAGGTCACATACACTGCAGGGTATACAGTATAACTACACAGACAGCAACGCTAGCACAGGTCACACACACTGCAGGGTATACAGTATAACTACACAGACAGCAACGCTAGCCCAAGTCACATACAATGCAGAGCATACAGTATAACTACACAGACAGCAGCGCTAGCCCATGTCACATACACTGCAGAGTATACAGTATAACTACACAGACAGCAACGCTAGCCCAAGTCACATACACTGCAGGGTATACAGTATAACTACACAGACAGCAGCGCTAGCACAGGTCACATACACTGCAGGGTATACAGTATAACTACACAGACAGCAGCGCTAGCACAGGTCACACACACTGCAGAGCATACAGTATAACTACACAGACAGCAGCGCTAGCCCAATTCACACACACTGCAGGGTATACAGTATAACTACACAGACAGCAGCGCTAGCACAGGTCACACACACTGTAGGGTATACAATATAACTGCACAGACAGCAGCGCTAGCACAGGTCACACACACTGCAGAGTATACAGTATAACTACACAGACAGGAACGCTAGCACAGGTCACATACACTGCAGAGTATACAGTATAACTACACAGACAGCAGCGCTAGCACAGGTCACACACACTGCAGGGTATACAGTATAACTACACAGACAGCAACGCTAGCACAAGTCACATACAATGCAGAGCATACAGTATAACTACACAGACAGCAGCGCTAGCACAGGTCACACACACTGCAGGGTATACAGTATAACTACACAGACAGCAACGCTAGCCCAAGTCACATACAATGCAGAGCATACAGTATAACTACACAGATAGCAACGCTAGCCCAAGTCACATACAATGCAGAGCATACAGTATAACTACACAGACAGCAGCGCTAGCCCAGGTCACACACACTGCAGAGTATACAGTATAACTACACAGACAGCAGCGCTAGCCCAAGTCACATACACTGCAGGGTATACAGTATAACTACACAGACAGCAGCGCTAGCACAGGTCACATACACTGCAGGGTATACAGTATAACTACACAGACAGCAACGCTAGCACAGGTCACACACACTGCAGGGTATACAATATAACTACACAGACAGCAACGCTAGCCCAAGTCACATACAATGCAGAGCATACAGTATAACTACACAGACAGCAGCGCTAGCCCATGTCACATACACTGCAGAGTATACAGTATAACTACACAGACAGCAACGCTAGCCCAAGTCACATACACTGCAGGGTATACAGTATAACTACACAGACAGCAGCGCTAGCACAGGTCACATACACTGCAGGGTATACAGTATAACTACACAGACAGCAGCGCTAGCACAGGTCACACACACTGCAGAGCATACAGTATAACTACACAGACAGCAGCGCTAGCACAGGTCACACACACTGCAGGGTATACAGTATAACTACACAGACAGCAGCACTAGCACAGGTCACATACACTGCAGGGTATACAGTATAACTACACAGACAGCAACGCTAGCACAGGTCACACACACTGCAGGGTATACAGTATAACTACACAGACAGCAACGCTAGCACAGGTCACACACACTGCAGGGTATACAGTATAACTACACAGACAGCAACGCTAGCCCAAGTCACATACAATGCAGAGCATACAGTATAACTACACAGACAGCAGCGCTAGCCCATGTCACATACACTGCAGAGTATACAGTATAACTACACAGACAGCAACGCTAGCCCAAGTCACATACACTGCAGGGTATACAGTATAACTACACAGACAGCAGCGCTAGCACAAGTCACACACACTGCAGGGTATACAGTATAACTACACAGACAGCAGCGCTAGCACAGGTCACACACACTGCAGGGTATACAGTATAACTACACAGACAGCAGCGCTAGCACAGGTCACACACACTGCAGGGTATACAGTATAACTACACAGACAGCAGCACTAGCACAGGTCACATACACTGCAGGGTATACAGTATAACTACACAGACAGCAACGCTAGCACAGGTCACATACACTGCAGGGTATACAGTATAACTACACAGACAGCAACGCTAGCCCAAGTCACATAGACTGCAGAGTATACAGTATAACTACACAGACAGCAACGCTAGCCCAAGTCACATACACTGCAGAGTATACAGTATAACTACACAGACAGCAACGCTAGCCCAAGTCACATACAATGCAGAGTATACAGTATAACTACACAGACAGCAACGCTAGCCCAAGTCACATACAATGCAGAGCATACAGTATAACTACACAGACAGCAGCGCTAGCACATGTCACATACACTGCAGGGTATACAGTATAACTACACAGACAGCAGCGCTAGCACAGGTCACATACACTGCAGAGTATACAATATAACTGCACAGACAGCAGCGCTAGCACAGGTCACACACACTGCAGAGTATACAGTATAACTACACAGACAGCAGCGCTAGCACATGTCACACACACTGCAGAGCATACAGTATAACTACACAGACAGCAACGCTAGCCCAAGTCACATACAATGCAGAGTATACAGTATAACTACACAGACAGCAACGCTAGCCCAAGTCACATACAATGCAGAGCATACAGTATAACTACACAGACAGCAGCGCTAGCACAGGTCACACACACTGCAGGGTATACAGTATAACTACACAGACAGCAGCGCTAGCACAGGTCACATACACTGCAGAGTATACAATATAACTGCACAGACAGCAGCGCTAGCACAGGTCACATACACTGCAGAGTATACAGTATAACTACACAGACAGCAGCGCTAGCACAAGTCACATACAATGCAGAGTATACAGTATAACTACACAGACAGCAACGCTAGCCCAAGTCACATACACTGCAGAGTATACAGTATAACTACACAGACAGCAACGCTAGCACAGGTCACATACACTGCAGAGTATACAGTATAACTACACAGACAGCAGCACTAGCACATGTCACATACACTGCAGGGTATACAGTATAACTACACAGACAGCAACGCTAGCCCAAGTCACATACAATGCAGAGTATACAGTATAACTACACAGACAGCAACGCTAGCCCAAGTCACATACAATGCAGAGCATACAGTATAACTACACAGACAGCAGCGCTAGCACAGGTCACATACAATGTAGAGCATACAGAATAACTCACAGACAGCAGCGCTAGCACAGGTCACATACACTGCAGAGCATACAGTATAACTACACAGACAGCAGCGCTAGCCCAAGTCACATACAATGCAGAGCATACAGTATAACTGCAGTGGGCACTAAATTCAACTACACAGACCGCAGTGGCTGGTAGGAAATAGCGCTGTATAACCTGGCTCTAGGAGAGGTATACAGGACCTGAGGCTGTTTGGAGAAAACGGGCTCCGTGAACCTCTGAGGGGGCAGTGGGAGGAGTAGCTCAGGCGCAGCAAGACCGCAGTGAAATGGCGCCCACAGGGAGAGGACCGTCTCTGCTATGCTGACATCAACCACCGGGTCCCTGGCCTTAGCTGTCCCCGGCGCCAATGTAGGTTATGCCCTGGTGGTCTATCGGAGTCCCGGGCAAACCGGTGTGCACATCAGTGCCTCCACCTTACCTGTCCCCTTGAGTCCCAGCTGCAGTCTGGGATCCGAGGAGCCCTGCTAGATAGGTCCCCCCGGAGCCCCGCTGAGAGTACCTAGTAGATGGCTGGAGTCGCTGCGCCGGCAGAGGGGTATGGAGCAGCGGTGCAGACGATAAGAGGACTGTCTAGCGCTGCTTGCACTATAGTAAAAATTAAATCATAAAATAACAGCTTGGGCTGCTTAACAGCAGCCCCACTGTCTAACGGTGATCCAGCTCCTGCCGGGCACCAACGAAACTTGGTTGCCTTCAGGCTGTGGGCGGGGTATAGGGGGAAGGACCGGAGCATCCTGGAATAGAAAAAAACTTTACTGTTGGTGTCCGGTCCTCCAAGCCCCACCTACCCCCCATTGTCTCCCCAGTGTCGTCCTCCTTCTCTGTTCCGCAGCATACAGCCTCCATGTCATTGTGCTGCCCACTCTGCCACCATAACATAGCTCTACCCAGGGGGAGAAGCGGGTGTATGTGACCAGGGCCCTATGGCGGACTGTTCCTAATTGTCGTATTTCTCCATTTAAACACCTACGAGTCCATTTATCATTGAATATTTGAGTTAAAATCCTTTACCTCAAAAATTATCTTTCCCCCCGGATGTATCAAGGAGGGACCGCAGCAGGTATCCCCGATCCTTCCATTCCTGCAGGCAGCCGCCTCCCCTATAGGTTTCTTTAGGGGATGCGATGCTGCCAGATTTTCCAATATCCGGAATACGATGCATTCCCGCCGCCTGTCACCGGGACTGTCCATGCGCAGCAGCCCCGGCACTGGCCGGCAGCTCTCCGGAGATATCGCATGATACATCCGGCCGTGGTGATTGCATTTTGCTATGTGATCATGGGCGGTACTGGCATTCCCTGATCGCGTTGCAAATGCGATCATTAATAAATGGGGGCCCCGGACACTGAAAGCAGCACCCGGTGTGCGCATTAGACTTTACAATTGGGAACACAGTAATACAGTAACCAGACAGGGTAACAGCAGACCTACAGTAGAGGCTAGAAGCTTGCAATCCGGGGATGCTCCTCTCTGTCTCTGATATACAGGCCTTATCTGCCAGGTAATCTATAGACACACCACGCTATGTACTCCTAGAAGTCTATACGCTGCTATGTGAAGTATATACTGGCAAATATTTTCCAAGCCAGGGTAGGAATGAATTTTACAGATGTCACTGCAAGACAAGAACTCCTTAAATATAATTGTACCAACCGTACTTTAACCTTCCTTCGCCTCCTGCCAGCCTCATCCCAGCAGCTATGTGAGGAATGTTACAGTGAATTCAGTGCAGCGCTTGAAACTCAGCCAAGAACCGCAGAACTGACGTGAACAAGTTTGAAATGAACTTATCTCGGCAATGAATTTGCTCAAAAGGAGACACATTTTCACTTCATAATTGAGACAAATGGTTGTATTATGGCTCTAATAGGTTTTAACGGCATTGTAAAATTGGATTCAAGTCTTGGGTTGCCTGTAAAGCGGTTCCCTGGGTTGATTAAGTGCAGAGTTGTCACGCTGCCAGCGAGCTGTGAGTCCATGTTGGTGGTACAAAGCAGAGGTCGGCCGTGGCCCTCCGTGTCAAACTGGGCTCTTCCGTTGCCAGTGTTTGTCCTTGTATCTAAAATGTCCATGAATCTTCACTCACAGTTGCCATAAAGTCTAATCGCCACATTCTTCTGTACCTGTTTAATACTAGACAGTGTTTTATAGGAATGTATCAAGTCAGTGTGGAAAAGCTCAAAAGAAAATAGGTGACAAGACAACGAGCTGCAACCAAGCACTTAATTGGCTCAGAATATAAAAATAGCCTCTCTGTATATTATTATTAGTATTTATTTACATACCGTCCCGTATATATTGTGCACACTAGGGAAATAGGGCTGTTTTCTTCTTCCCTCATTCATGTTATTCATATCATTGTCTTTTATCCACGATCCTGTTGCAGAGATATTAAGTTATGTACAGTAGCCCAGTAAGAATAGATACGGGGGATTGTATCCAGTATATGAGAATAATAATTGTACTGTGCAGCTGGTCAATACTGACAATCAGGTGGAAATATTTACACCCTGGGTGGTTGCTGTAAAATGGGAACAATTGTCATCTATGAGGTACTGTAATACGTACAGCACTGTATTAAGCCCCTAAGGCAGGGGGCTTCAACCTTTAAGACAGTGTGTGCCACATAAAAAAAATTCAACAAAGTCCAAGGGCCACTAAGCTATACCGCGGTATTTATGTACATAATAATCAGTGGCGTAACTAGGGTATTTGGAGCCCAGGGCAAATTTGAAAAGGGAGCACCCCCTCATAACCCCGATATGTGCGCGCGCGGAAGAAAAAAAATGGGCGTGGTCACTTAAAAATGGGGCGTGTCAACATGACACACCCCTTTATTTTCACGCTGAACATTCCTATCCATATGCACCTTAACCCCAGTAGTGCCCCTTATATAGTACCCCCCGTATGCAGTTGTGGTCCCTCTTATGCAGGCCCATAGTAGTGCCCCTTATACAATATCCCCAGTAGTGGTCCCCCTTATAGAGCGCCCAATTAGTTCCCCTTACTCAGTGCCCCCAGTAGTGGTCCCCCCAAATGCAGTGCCCTATGTAGTGTTCCCCCTTATGCAGTGCCCCCAGTAGCAGTCCCCACAATGCAGTACGCCCAGTAGTGGTATCCCCTTATGCAGTGCCCTTTATATAGTGCCCCCAGTAGTAGTCCCCTCCCCCTATGCAGTGCCCTTTATATAGTGCTCCCAGCAGTAGTCCCCCCCATGCAGTTTTCCCAGTAGTGGTCCCCCTTATGCAGGCACCCAGTAGTGATCCCCCCTATCTAGTGCGCCCCCTGTAGTGGTCCCCCCAGTGCAGTGCCCCTAGCAGTAAGCCCCTTATATAGTGCCCCCTGGCAGTAGTAGCCCCCTCCCATACAGTGCCCCCAGTAGTTGTCCCCCTGATGCAGGCCCCCAGTAGTGACCCCCCCTATCCAGTGGTCCCTGTAGTGGTCCTTCCTGTTATTGCCCCCAGTAGTGGTCCCCCCAGTGCAGTGCCCCTAGTAGTAGGCCCCGTTTATAATGCCCCCAGTAGTAGTTTCCCCCCCCCTCCCATGCAGTGCCCCCAGTAGTGGTCCCCCTGATGCAGGCCCCCAGTAGTGATCCCCCCTATCCAGTGCCCCCTGTAGTGGTCCTTCCTATTATTGCCCCCAGTTGTGGTCCCCCCAGTGCAGTGCCCCTAGTAGTAGGCCCCTTTTATAATGCCCCCAGTAGTAGTCCCCCCCCAAGTAGTGGTCCCCAGTTGAGGTTCCCCCTCCCGATTAAGTGCCCCCAGTAATAGCCCCCCCAGTAGAGGTCCTCCCAATGGTGCCCCCAGTAATAGCCCCCCCAGTAGAGGTCCTCCCAATAATGGTGCCCCCAGTAGTAGCCACCCCTCCCCGTTGTGCCCCCACCCCCAGTAGAGGTCCCCCCAGTAGTAGCCACCCCCCTCCCCGTTGTGCCCCCAGTAGTGCAGGCAGGTTTTAAAAAAAATAAATAAAAACATACTTACCTGAATCCACGCTGCTGCTCCGGTCTGCGACATCGCTCCCGCCGCCGCCCGCCAGTCCTCCCGGGCTAGCGCGCTCAGCATTATGGGAGAGACGTCATGATGTCTGTCCCATTACCCACTGCAGGAGCCGGACGGAAGTCTGGTTCTTGCAGTGGGTGCTGCAGCAGTCAATGAGAGTCTATCTGACTCTCATTGGCTGCTGTTTAACACACGCATCACTGCCAGCGCTGGCGGCGATGTGTGTGTTATGCACAGGCTGAGCCCGCCTCCTGGCGCTATTGGGCAAGTGCTCAGGGGGAGGGAACGGGCTCAGGCGTGCAGCACAGGACCGGCGCTGGAAGCCTAGCACCGCTCCTGTGCAAATGTGTCGCGCTGACCGCACTCACTGCGGTCGGCGCTACACTGGTGGCTAACTAGGGCGGGCCGGACCGTGGTCCCACGGCGCCCAGGGCACGCACCCCGCTCGCCCTGCACTAGTTACGCCACTGGTAATAATGTAGCAATTGCAAAAGGGAATCTGGACATTAAAAGACCTACATATGGTTATAATTTAATACTATACTCAGTGGCATCATTAGGGTTGGTGTAACCAAGTGCAGTAACTCATGGTGTCCCCCATATGGACCTTCTCCTGCTACAGACCATACAGAATCCTTAGTAATAATATACAATGGCCCCAAAAGGGAAAAAACACACACACACACACACACACACACACACACACACACATTAACTCCCACTGCGGGTGGCCCCACATTATAAATAAAAAACACACACACACACATAGGCCCCCTCATGAAAATAATAAAACACATAGGCTTTGCATGAAAGAACCAAACACATAGGCTCCACATAAAAAAACATATTCGCCCATATGTGAAATAAAACACACAGTACAGTAGGCCCCCCACATGAAAATGTATGAAGTGTTATAGGGCCCTCATACAACAGTACCACCCTGGGTGCTAAGCTACAATTATACTTTAGAATGTAAGCTCCTATGAGCAATGCCTTCAATCCTCTTGTGCCTCTCCTTACTCTACCTTCATCTACTTCTTACTCTCTACCAGGGCACCTAACACTTGGTTGCTTTTGTTGCTTATCTGGGTGTTATGGTCGCAAATGTAGCAATGTATATTATTCATATCCTGTATTGTATTGTACTGTACTGTAAGTCACTGTGAATCAACCTATTTGTTTATGTACTATGTAAGGCACTGCGGAACACTTGTGGCGCCATATAAATAAACGATAATAATACTATACCCAAAGATACATATTCAGAGAGAGGGTGACAGCACTTGGTGATAGGGAGAGGGTGATAGCACTGGGTGACAGATAGGGTGACAACAGGGAGAGGGTGACAGCACTGGGTGACAGGTAGAGGATGATGCCAGGAGAGGGTGAAAACAGTGGGTGACAGGGGGAGAATGACAGCAATGGGTGACAGGGATAGGCTGACCACAGGGAGAGGGTGAAATCAGTGGGTGACAGGCAAAGGGTGACAGTGGATGACTAATATACAGTATTTAATTTTTTTTTTTTTTACCTGGGCCCAGAACTTCAGTGCAGCAGGTAGATGGTGGCTCCTCGCTGGACGTAACGCCGGGTGACGGTCACAAGATCGAGACGTCAGATCCCCGGCGCCCAAGCACAGCCTTTTAGGGATTGGAGGAAGCCAGGGAACATAAGGTGGAGATGGGAGGAGCTGAGGAGGGGAGAGCACAGCCCCTCCTCCCCCTTCAGCTGGGCACGGACTCCAGTAAGGCTGTGTCACTCTGGTGGGAGGATTTGGGGAGAAAAGAGAGCAGTCCCTCCTCCCCCTCCAGCCGTGCATGGACTGTCAATCACCGACAGTGTTCAAACCGCGGCTTCAGCGCTGACGGCGGGTGCGCAATGGCATACAGTGTGACTTGTTGTAATACCAGCTGCTGTGGGGGGCCACTGGGCTCCCGATCAGCGGGCCATGGGGAACAGCTCTGCGGGCCACGACCATGGGCTGCCCTAAGGCAGAGCCGTAAGTAGACTTTTTGGTGCCCTGTGCCAGAAAGAGCATTGGCGCCCCCCTCATTTTTCAAAAGGACATAATGCACCCAAGAAAGGGTCATGGCTTCATGGGGAAGGGCCATGGAAGAGACAGGAGAGGCCAGGAGATGCCGGGGATGAAATAAGAGTAAGAATGATAATAAACAGAAATTTGACAGGCCCAAACAGTGCCCCCTGACCTGTGGTGCCCTGTGCGATGGCACCGGCCGCACTACCCTAGCTACGGCCCTGCCCTAAGGTAAAATACAATGCTTTGTAGATATAATTTCTGCAGTGTTGCACAACATTTCTCAGGGCACAGTTTCATGAACAGATGAGCTTACAATCTAATTATCGTTCCTGGTACACAGACAGAACATGAACTCCGTTATTGGTGGGCTAGTAACAATCCGGCTTTGTATACAATGTAAACAACAATTCTGGTCTCTAGCAACAATCTGCAGCTTAAACGCCAAAATGTAAATCCTCATTTCAATAAATAAGTGATAATATAATAACGTATTGAAAACTATTCTTATTAGTCTCAGCGTAGACCTGTCTGGTAACTACAGCAGGCCATAGGCTCGCTACTGTCTGATAACAATAGCTGGACACATCCCCAGAGCCTCACAGGCCATACACCCATTTCTATTAGGGCACAGGCACTTCCAGGTAGCAGGAGCAGATCCTCTACTGTGAACGCTGGGACAAATGTTCCCTCAGGGTTTCATCTCCTGCAGGGTCATATGCGCTATCAATGTTGCTATATGTCGCAACTCTCGGATGGATAGTGGATGCTAACCCGTATTTTGGGATTGGCGAGACCCATTACTGAGGAGCGGAGTCTAACGTGCTGACGGTATTCACCAGGGACCCTCGCAAGGGGGTTTGGACTTAGCTGCGTCCGACACACAGGTTGCGGCCCTTAGACTAGGTTCCCTTATACATGTGCTGGCGTGCTCTAGATGGAGCGAAGTACGATAAGGACGTACAGCGTCGTCGACAAGCCGCGTCAAACCAAACGGACAAGACTGTACCAGGGAGCAGACGTACGCAGGTCACGGAGGGCAGCCAAGGGTCAAACCAGAGTCCCAAGCGCAGTACCAGGAAGCAGATGAAATTGGGTCACAAACAAAGCCAAGGAGCCAGCAACAAACAGCAGGATCCCAGACAAGAACGCTGGAGTAAGGTTTGGGAGCCTCCTGTGATGGGAGCCGCGGCCGCCTGCACGCTGCTGCTGCTAAATGAGCCGGGAGTGAGGACACCAGCAACGAGCGCCGGGGATTCCCCGCCAGCGCTGCCAGACCCGATAAGTGTCAGCTAGTGTCCGGTACGACAGGGTCTGACTCAATGACGAGGGGCTATGCATGCGCATGAGGCTTACTTTGATGACCGATGGTAACGATGGTGATCTGTTGCTGCGTCTCAGACACAGCACTTATATCCGCGATGCCGGCAAGAGGCGTCTTTTGTCTTCAGGCGCCCCCTGCGTCAAGCGCATATTTTAGCATTACTGCTGCGTCCAAAGAGTCAGCAGCGATTGCTTACAGCGTTCCACTATGTATCAGGCCCATGTTTTCACCAAATCACTGTTATGTACTAACATTATTATGTACATTGGCCCTCATTTAGAGCCGCTCGTAAGCGGCCGTTCGCTCGTTACGAGCGATGTTCGCACATCTGTGCATGCGTACGGTTTGTAATACGCATGCGCGAACCAGTCAGTGCGGCCGAAAATCGTTTGTTCGCTAAATAGCGAATGCCTGCTACTTTGAGAGACAGGAGGAGGCGTATGTGGGTGGTAACAGGGGAAGGTGCTTGAAAACGGGGAGTGGAGATCAGATCGCAGGCGTGCTTAAAGGTCAAAACGGGCATTTTATGGGTGTGCATAATTAAAACTGGAGCGTCATTGACCGCGTCACTTGTTTTTTTTTTACTCAGAACTGCTCGCAAAATAGCGGTTGAAAAAACCAACCACAAGAATAGCGAGCAGTTCATACGCTGTACGATGTACTCGATTAATCAAATAAATAGCGGACATGACGTAGGATGCGAGCGGCCAGGGGGGCGTTTTTTTGTCAAAATTACAACCGCAAGTTTTGCTCGCTCGTTCAGACTTAGAGGCGTGAACAGACCGCAATGAGCGAACGGATCATTTGAATAGTCACCCCTTGTTTTTGAACGAACGACCGCAAATAGCGAGCGGCTCTGAATTAGGGCCATTATTCACAAAATGCAGTACAAATACAGGAACAGCATATAAAGTACTATATGGACGATATTAGTAAATGATCCATTAAATAGATGGCGCTATAAGTCTAAAATCTCAACAATCACAAGCTTGGAAAAAAAGAAAAATGAGGGGAATATAATACCCGAGCGTTTAAATGCCGCATAATCTGCCCTCTTACATAAATGCATTGTGTGGGCTCACTTTGCTGTTAAACAATCAGAGACCCTTCACCCCCCATTAGTCACTGCTCATTGAGCTCTGCCTCCCTACACAATCCAGGATGAGAGATAAAATGTGAGTGTTACTTATTATATTGCATTCGGTTTCCTAATTTCATATCTCTGCTTTTTGTGAGCTATTTTCTTATCTGCTGCTGAGAGCGTTCTCTTACCTCCCATACAGCTCCAGACTCCTGGGGGAATTCAACTGGTTCTTTGGGCGCCCGTTAGTAAGTGGTGCCTGATGGAGCTATTCAGTTATTGCTCTGATCAGGTACGAATGCCACTGGCGCCCAGATTTCTGCAGGCACTGTCCTGGCAAGCAGAAATCCGCGAAAAGTCGGCTGCATTACACGGTACTTTAGACGGGTTTAGCTGCTGTACGCGGCTAAGCCCGGTGCTTTTAGTGCGACAACCGCGGCACTTGCACCCATTCAGAGCAACAATTGAATAGCTCTGTCGGGCGCCAAAAACCACTGAATTTCCCTCTGGTTTCTTATTACTCAGGGCCTGATTCAGATCAAACCACTCGCTCCGGAGCTCGCATCCAAAAGGGGTGGCTGTCGATGTTGATTGACAGCTCGCCCCGTTTGGTAGGCGAGTCGGGGGGGGGGTGTGGCTGGCCATATGGAGGCGTTCCCGAAGGAACGAGTGATGTCAGTGGTGAGCTTCCAGCTGGGAAGCTCACTGGGGCTTGTGGCAGACGAGACCCTACTACAAGGGTCTCGTTGCAAGCCCCGATGTTCGCGACCATCACCTGGCCGCTCGCTAAAGCCGTGGGTGGTCACCCACAGCTTAGCGAGCGGCCAGAAGGCCGGTCAAAAAAAAAACAAAACGCCCTTCAGACCAGCAAGTGGGTATGAATCAGGGCCTTTGTGTGTATATAAGGCTGGCGTTTGTTTATAAAATTCACCCATTGTCAGACATATGTGCTGTCATTATTGTGTCACTGTTTGCTGTATCACTTCCGTTGTGTTACTCCTTGTTGTTTCACTTTTCTATTCTGTTACTCCCTTTGTTGTTTTAATCTTCTATTTAATCTCCCTCTTGTTACTTCACCCTTCTATTGTCTCCAACCAAAAAAGCGCAGCCCTATGTGTCTAGACATACCAATTGTACCCCAAATACTGGGTCAGGTGGCATTGGTAATGTGCTTTGCTTTTCCCATCGATATTGTATTATCAGGCCCTAGAGCCGGGGCACCCAACGAAGCTCCCTTACATAAGCTGTATAGCAACAGCAAGTGACACAAAGACCTGCCGGTCACTGACATTTGGTGACAGCTCCTGTAGGACCTGTTTTTGTACATGACAGTTCCTGTTTCTGCTACTTTTGTTGCAATTAATTTAACAGAATCAGTGTTAATTTAATCTGACATCCAAGAGGACAAACAATTCTGTCACGTGGTTGTTCTGGCTTTTTGGTTCCCTGCTGTTGGAGCATTATGGCCGCGATTCAATTCATCGCTATGTTGAATAGCCTCAGGGGGGGGGGCTCCCGGGGCTATTCAATTCAGCGCACTGTTAAGTCGGAGAATGGCGGTTCTCGCGACTTAACCTGGGTGTTTAGTAGCGAGAACCTTATTCTCTGACTAAAGTGCCAGCACTTTGTCAGATTTCTCCTCACACCCACAGGGGGGTGCGAGAAGAAATCCTTTAGTCGGGCACCAAACAACTCGCTGAATTGAATAGCTCCGGGGGCTCCTTCCTGAGGCTATTCAGCATCGCTTTCAATCGCGGCCTCTGATAGCTATTGTTTAACAATATCTTGAGAACCACAGTGTGCTTCATGTCTGAAGATGATATTAATGGTGAGAATGATAATGATGATTGTCAAATGATGCCAGCCATCCAATCATCATCCTGACAACAAACGTCTCCAGGTTGCAATGCTTGGACACAAACAGGATTCTCTTTCTAAACTAGGCTGGCAGCCTTAATATTATATATTTTATTTAAATCCATGTATGTTCAATCAAAGGGGGGCATCCACTACACAATTTTAGCAGGCGATTGAACGATAACGACATCGTTATCGTTCAATCCTTTATAAATCGCGCAGTGTTTGGTCGTTAACGATCAACGATGCGCGCTCCCGCTGGTCGTTTGATCATCTCACCAGTCGACCGAACAGGCAGATCAATTTCACTTGATCTATTAAAGATCAATTGCAAATCTTTTGCAAATCATTCAGACTGAAAGATAAAATTTCAAGGGAAAAAATCAAGGGAAAATCATTGGACAGGGAGGAGATCGTCTAGTGGATGTGCCCCTTAAGTTTGTGTGGTATTTCAGAGATGTTACATACTATGACATGCAGTTTATCACAGTAGTGCCACTTCTTAGTTACAATTTCCATGTGTTCAGCATTTATGTTATTTTCTTTATGTAGTCGGATGTTTTTATTGATATATTGTAGCCTCACTCGTTACTGGTGAAGCCATGCTGTTTTACAAAAGTCTAGGTTTTGTCTGGCCTGTCCTGAAATTAAGACCCCCAAAATGAGGTCGGTGAGCGGGTTTGGAACAGGAGGTGCAGTTTGGGGGATTGAGGATTGGCGGGTGGAGGAGTAGCTTATAGTGCCCTTATTTTGTTACTGTGCTTAGCAAATGGTCCTGGAAATTATTTAAAAAAGTTGCAAACTATGTTCTTTTTAAAATGCTTCATAGTATTAAACTACAGTTAGGTCTATATATGTCAGGTCACTGACACAATTATCAAAATTGTGACTCTGTAGCCACCACAATGAATTTGAAATTAATTAACGAATATGAAATTAAAGAGCAGCTACTGAATCAATTTTCATAAAGACTCATCATTGTGTAGTGGAAACTCCTGGAAATAACCTGCAATTTGTTTCATCTGAGCAAAAATAAAAACAAAATGTACAGACATCATCAATGCAAGAGATAGGTGTGGCGTGGCCAGTACGGGGTGATGTGTTTTAGGCTAGCGGTCACATGAATAAGATATATATATATATATGCTATATAGCAGTCTGTTCACAGGGCACACAGTGACATTGGTGAGATAGGTGTGGCAACATGCACGTGGCCAGTAAGGGGTGGGGGAGAGAGGTGCTTTGGGCCCACGGTCACATGAATAGTATAGGCTACATAACAGTCTGTGCACAGGGCACACAGTGACATTGGTGAGATAGGTGTGGCACCATGTGTGTGGCTGGTAAGGGGTGGGGGGAGAGGTGCTTTGGGCCTGCGGTCACATGAATAGGATAGGCTACATAGCAGTCTGTGCACAGGGCACACAGTGACATCGGTGAGATAGGTGTGGCACCATGTGTGTGGCTGGTAAGGGGTGGGGGGAGAGGGGCTTTGGGCCTGCGGTCACATGAATAGGATAGGCTACATAGCAGTCTGTGCACAGGGCACACAGTGACATTGGTGAGATATGTGTGGCACCATGTGTGTAGCTGGTAAGGGGTGGGGGAGAGGGGCTTTGGGCCCGCAGTCACATGAATAGGATAGGCTACATAGCAGTCTGTGCACAGGGCACACAGTGACATTGGTGAGATAGGTGTGGCACCATGCACGCGGCCAGTAAGGGGTGGGAGAGGGTCTTTGGGCCCGCGGTCACATGAATAGGATAGGCTATAAAGCAGTCTGTGCACAGGGCACACAGTGACATTGGTGAGATAGGTGTGGCACCATGCACACGGCCAGTAAGGGGTGGGGGAGAGGGGCTTTGGGCCCGCGGTCACATGAATAGGATAGGCTCCATAGCAGTCTGTGCACACAGTGACATTGGTGAGATAGGTGTGGCACCATGCACACGGCCAGTAAGGGGTGGGGGGAGAGGGGCTTTGGGCCAACGGTCACATGAATAAGATAGGCTACATAACAGTCTGTGCACAGGGCACACAGTGACAGTGGTGTGAGTGGTGGGTGAAGGTGCTGCTGCCACCACTCTGTATGGGCAGCACAGATGGTGTAATGGTTAGCGTTACTGCCTCACAGCACTGAGGTCATGGGTTCGATTCCAACTACGACCCTAACTGTGTGGAGTTTGTATATTCTCCCTGTGCTTGCGTGGGTTTCCTTCGGATACTCCGGTTTCCTCCCACATTCCAAAAATATACTGGTAGGTTAATCGGCCCCCCACAAAAAATTGACCATAGTATGTATGTGTATAAGCATGTGGTAGGGAATATAGATTGTAAGCTCCACTGGGGCAGGGACAGATGTGAATGGTAAGATATTCTCTGTAAAGCGCTGCGGAATACGTGTGCGCTATATAAATAACTGGTAATAATAATAATAGCGCTGCTGGTCACATGGGCCACTCCCACTATACAAAGCTAGACAACTAGGACTCCTCAAATAAAAACAAATGTTGCCAGAAGCGATTTCATTGTGGGTGAAGCTGCAAGCAAAAGCTAGTTTTTAATTACGAGGGTGGTTCAATAAAAAAAGGTAACAAGACCTCTTACCCGGTTAATTTATTCAACTCGTACATATATGTATAATCGTTTGGTACAAATTATTTTTCCATATAGTCCCAATACTTGTCTAAGCAATTGTTCCAATAGTACACCAAGGCATCTATCCGTCATAGAATAAATCATCGTCAAGTCACTGCTCATGTTGAACGTCTGTCCTGCCGTAATCAAAGGCAATGCACCAAACCTGTTCCCATGACATGACGCTATCACCGCACACCTCAACACATTGGCGATGAATTTCAGCTGCTGATGTGCCCGTTAGAGGCAGACATCTGATCACACCACGGACCCTAATGTATGACCATGTTTCCGCCAGCCCCGCCATCTTACACCTGATGTTGGGACAGTATTACTGGTGTGAGGCGCAGTCTAATGGGCGTTAGGGGAAGCAGTGGTCTATGTACCTGCTCTGGCCTGGCAGGAAATTAGACTGAAATAGAGAACATCACACACGTGAGAGGTCTTGTTGCCTGACCAACTGAAGCACCCTCGTACTTTGTCAAGAATCCTTTGTAGGCAATGACTGCCTGAAGTCTGGACCCCCGGACATCACCACATGCTGGGTCTCCTCCTGTGTCATGCTTTGTCAGGCCTGTACTGTCTGTTTCTGGGTCTTTCTACCTTTTGGTTTTGTCTTCAGCAAGTGAAATGCAGCTCGATCGGGTTGAGATCGGGTGGTTGACTCAGCCATTGCAGAATATTCCACTTCTTTGTCTTAAAAATCTCCTGGGTTGCTCTCGCAGTATGATTTGGGTCATTGTCCCTCTGTACTGAGTGAGGCGCCGTCCGATCATCTTAGCTGAATTTGGCTGAATGTGAGCAGGGGGTATATCCCTATACACTTCATCTGGCTGCTTCTGTCACATCATCACTAAACATTAGTGACACAGAGCCACTGGAAGCCATGCATTCCCATGCCATCATACTGCCCTCACCCCACCGTGTGTTACACATGATGGTGTATGCTTGGTATCATGAGCCATGCCTTCTCCATATTTTTTACTTCCCATCACTCTGGTACAGGTTGATCTTAGTTATATTTGTCCAAAGAATGGTGTTCCAGAACTGCTCTCGTTAGGGTAGACCTCCTGGATAATTATACTAATTATAATGTTTTATATAACTATATGCCTACCTCCTGGAGAGTGTTCTTTGCTTGGTTGGATGTGGTGAATGGGTTTTTCTTTACCATGGAAAGGATCCTGCAGGTCACCCATGCTTTCTTTTTTTTCTTATAATATATATATATATATATATATATATATATATATATGTACTAAACTGTTGATTTTGCAACTCCTAAGGTTCTAGCTATCTCACTGATGGATTTGTTTTGTGTTTTGCAGTGTAAAGGATGGCCTTTGTAACTTGTTGCCAAATACAAATGTCACACTTTGTGTCACAAATGTCTGTCAAAACTGAGAGCAGGAATTAGAAATTCGGGACTGCGAGGTGGCTACAGGTGCACAGACCTGAAACCTACACACTGATAGACAGAACTGAAAATGGAACCTGAGACTCAGTGCTAGCCCCTTCTACTAGACATCCAGAAAAGAGAGACCAGTCATCTACCACCGATAGTTGGCTAGCAGATGGACCAGTTACTTGAGGCACTTGATACAAGCGGAGCAAACAGGCACTTTGAGGAATGCAGAGTTCTTGCTGAGAAACAGGCACTAAGTACAACCAGACCACATGCTGAGAAACAGGTACTTCATACAAATGGAACACTTGCTGAGAGACACAAGAAAAGAGTTGGAAGCTACTTAAGCCCGGAGCCAGGGGACTATCCTCATGAGATGGAAGTGAGTTGTTCTAGCAATGAACTGGATTCCGGAGCTTTTTAAATAGGGCATCTCCAGTGACTATTGGATAATTAGATCATGTGAGCGTAGCCTCTAGGACTGGAAGAATCACATGACAGAATCCAATATGGCCGCACCCATGCAGCCAGACTGTTTGTTTACAGTGGAGATTCAGTGCTCAGGAATGCTGCAGGCGGCCATGAGATGGCACCGTCGGACATAAGTGGGGCTTAGACCCCGATGTGTGACAACTTGGGATCAACTCCAGACCTTGTGCCTGCTTAATTAATAAATAAATAACGCAGGAATAGCCCACACCTGTCCATAGCTTTTTAGTCATTTGTCCAATTACGTTTGGTCCCTTGAAAAATAGGGGGCTACATATTTAACAGCTGTAATTCCTAAACCCTTCCTCCAATTTGGATGTGAATACCCTCAAATTAAAACTATTAGAGTGCACTTCAAAACCATATTCATTATATAACTGTAACTTGAATATGTTTTGGTAAACTGCCAAAATAACAAAAATTGTATCAGTGTCCAAATATATATGGACCTAACTGTATGTCCTCAAAATTGACAGACAGGGAATACAATGCAAGAAATAAAACTATCAACCAGAAATCTAGAACAAATACAGTAATTTTTATTATTACCATCATCATATTATGGAGCTAATAGCAGAATACCTTTACCAGGCCCGTAAGAAACTTGAAGATTTCGATGCAGATTTTATGCTTTCAATAAGACGTGCTTGAGTTAGTTACAATCAGGTGTAGTAGAGCATGTCAGATGAAAAATACATTTGTGCCCAAACAGTGTCACGCAGACCAATAAGAAGCCACACAGAGCTTCCAGCTTCTCATTGCTCCTCCCACCCACACCCATCTGGGCTGCCATTTTGGAATGGTGAATTTTTTGCCCTACAAA
Organism: Taudactylus pleione; assembly: GCA_031769625.1. Lineage (NCBI taxonomy): Eukaryota > Metazoa > Chordata > Amphibia > Anura > Myobatrachidae > Taudactylus > Taudactylus pleione. The sequence continues at coordinate 5,180,189 of JAUIMM010000446.1, forward strand.
AACTAAGCATCCCCAGGAAAAACTGGTTTGTCGTGCAACTCCTGGTGCTACACTCAGGGGAAGCAACGGTTTGGAGGAAATGTAAGTTTATTGGTTAAACAGTTTAAAGTTTATTGTAACAATATTTTATCTGTCATACAGCCCTATCGCCCATAATTGATATATTTTTTTAAACTTGTATTTTATTGATTCAAAAGCATCTTTTGACAAAAAAATAAAATGCAATTCAATACAATAAAAAGTATCATAGAAATACGAGCAGGAATATAAATATCAGAGAATATACAAGACAAATGACAGAATACATCATTAAATCAAACATAAATTTTATATAAAACAATGTAAAAATAAACAAAATCATTATACACAGAAAATAAAACATAATGGTGCTATGCAGCCTAGTTCCCCAGCTAGTGTTATGGGAGGGTCATTGTCTATTAAGCGCCTCAGATACCACGAGGTTGATGAAAAACATTTGACAATCAAACGTTGGGTTTGCAAAGGGAGTGTAGCTATATAAGTTTCCCAAGTGTTAAAAAATTTAGACACCCTAGATTCTTTACACAAAGAAGCCTTCACCCAAACCATTCTAAACAAATAAAATATTTTTTCCTTAAATAAAGAAAATGGAGACATCCCTTGTTGAATCCATACCTGTAATATGTTTTTTTTTAGCAGCTGCAATCAAAGCACTCAAGAGTTTACGACTCCCAGGTGACACTCTGGCCTAGAGGGAGGATCCCTAATATGGCCCATTCAGGGTTAAAGGGAACAAAATTGACCAAATGCCCCAGAGCAAATTGACGAATTTGAAGCCAAAAGGCTCTAACCAAAGGGCAAGACCATAGGCAATGGTATAAATCTGCATTGTCGTCCCGGCAACGAGGGCAATTGTTTGAGAGAGAAGAACCCATCAGGAAGCCTCTTTTTGAACTAATATATGGTATATGAAAAACACTTAGAAATCATTCTCTATAAGAACTCATTGGAAGGAGACGACAGGAGTCATCGAGGGCCTTGAGTAAATGATCAACTTTTACATTTGAGAATTGTTGTAACCAGCGGGGTAGGCCTGATTGAGACTTGGTATAATCTATATTATCACGTAAAAAAGCATAGTGGAGAGAGATAGCTCTGCTATTAGGAGTGGGACATGCCAAAAACTCTTCTAAAGGATTATCCCAATCCTCATCAGAAAAATTACGGATCATTTGGCTAATGTAATGGTGGGCCTGGAAATATGAAAAAGGCTAGGGAGCCAAAAAAAATCTAATTTATCAACTGCCTGGTGGAATGTGAGGGGTCTTTTATTAAGTTTATCTACCAGCCATCCAATAGATGTATTACCCTTTTCTGACCATAATAAAAAAAGGATTAGAGGCCAAACCCCTCTGGAATTCCTGGTTGCCTAGAAAGGGCAGGAAAACATATTATATGCGTTCATTCATCTAGGAAATTAGCTTCTAGGTTCGTATCAGTGTATATACTAGAGCCCTGCAACCAATCACGAAGGTGTCTCAGCAAGGCAGCGTGGTTATAATTTGTTATATTGGGAAAATTAATCCCCCCATGGTTTCTTGGTTGTTGTAGACGGATCAACCCAATTTTGCACCTCTTGTTTTTCCAAACAAATTTACTGAGGATTGAGTTAAGTTTTTTGGTGTCTACCAAAGAGAGCAACAAAGTGAGAGATTTAAATAAGTGCATCAACCTAGGAAAAGAGATTATTCTGATTAAACTAGCCCTACCCATAGGAGAGCTGAAGGTGGCGCCACCCATCGAGATCCCGAATCATGACGCCAAGGCTTTAGAAATATTTAGAGAGTATAAAGATGAGGGGGGTTTGGAAATTTGTACTCCCAAATATGTAAAACTTTTCCTACCCCATTTAAAGGGAGTTGTTGCATGCCAGCTAGGTCGTACAAAGCCTGGTTTTAAATAAAAAGCGACTGATTTCTCTAAATGAACCCTTACACCAGAGATCGCCCCAAAGTCCTTAAGCGAAGACATAGAATGTTGCAATGAAGTTGGGAGATGGGAAAGGTAAAGCAGAATATCATCGGCGAATGAGGTACCGTAATCTTAATTTCTCTGTGGCCTATGTTAATGCCGTGAATTACCGGGGAATGATGAATTAAACGAAGTAAGGGGTCTAGATAGAGATTAAAAAGCAACGGCGATAAGGGGCAACCCTAATGAGTGCCTCTACTCTTAGTTATGTCTCTCCCCCGTATACCATTCAATGGTAACGAAGTCGAAGGTGAAGAATAGAAGAATCTTATCAAACCAATAAAATCCTGACCTAAAGCGCGGCGATATAAAATTTCATACAAGAGCGACCACAAGATGGTGTCGAAAGCTTTATGGGAATCGAGACTAAGGAGCATGTTGGAAGAGGAAGGAGTGGCGTTTGGAAGCTATGGTAGCAGCAATGGCTGTGCGAATTCCTCTGACCGAGTGTCGCCCCTTGACAAATCCCAATTGATGTGCTGTGAGAAGATCGGGAAGAATGGACTGAAGTCTGTTGGCCATTATCTTAGCTAAAATTTTAAAATCTAAATTGAGTAAAGTAATCGGGTGTTACGAAGCTACCAGTTGAGGGTCTTTATTTGATTTAGGCAAAAATATGGTGTGGGCATTATTAAATGAGGGATAGGCCATAATTGATATTTTAACTCGGGCATAGCATGGCCACACCATCTTGGTGGTCATGGCTGCAACTCTTTGGGGGCCAGGCCCCAGACAGGCCTAACCCTGGTTACTTTATACACTTCCTCTTTGTGCATCTGCAACCTATTACTGCAAACTTCTGTGTATGCACTCAGCTGTTACAAATAGTCATGGAAACTTTATGCCGTTATACATGTGTGTGCCAGGACACTCGGTTCCCAAAACACAGCAGCGCCCCCAAAATTCAGCAGCACCCCCACAAATATAGAGGCACCCCCAACAACACATCAGCACCCTCAAACACAGCAGTGCAGATACATGTAAAAATGTAAGAAAGCGTCCTATCAATCTGGGTCCTCCGGCGACGCACTTTAATTGGCCAATTCCAAGTTCAAAAATTTCTTTAGCTTTATTTTAAGGAACATTTGAAAAATTGGATTAAATGTGATTTAACACTAAAAATATGAACCACAAATTGTGTGCCTTTAGCCGTGTGCGTGTAACGAATATTTCCTGCTTTTCAAGTCCATGTCTTTGTTTCATGAGCACTGATTGCTCCCCAGCAATGCGCGCTATGCAGCCTCTGACTGAAGCCATTCTGCAATCCGACCGCAGAGAACCCTTTTAAATATCCCCTGCAATCCTCTCCCGTGATGCTGAAGATACACAGCCCCCATCCAGGCTAGAAAAGAAGGATTAGAGCAATACACTGAATTTCCAAATTTAGAGTTCAGGAATCATTTTATATAAACAAGGATGGATTTTCAAAATGAGATGTTACAAAGTGACTGCCAGAATACGTTAGCCTTTGTGACGAAATTCCGTTACTTTGCAGCCAAGATTCATGCTAGCTGCTGGGTGCAAGAGAATGGATACTTCCTGTCTGTCCAGCCTCCTGGGTGGTCGAACTTAAAATTAAATATACAGGCTGACAAATGCCTTTACAAAGGCCAGATTACAGACTGTAAACCTACAGTCAGCTGGGTAAGAGAGAGAGAGAGAGAAAAAAAAAAAACGACAAATGCCGCTTATTCCATTTAAAGATTCAATTTGGCACGGGTTCTAAAGCACTTCATCTTGAGGGAGCAACGCGGCTTAGGGTTTATAAATTGTTGTTTGAGATATAGTAAGCTCTGGATAGGGAAATATATCTGCAAGGAAACGAATGACCTCTTCATTTCGGGAGATCTGCGTATTGTTACAAAGACAAAAATGTTTCAAAAATATCCAAGGAAAGGCGTAGAGTCGTAAATGGCTTTATCATTCTTCCATATCATTTTTAACAGTAACGCATACCAGGGCAGAGTGCTTTACTTGCATCTTCTAAATACTCTCTCTGCAAACATAACACAAGTATAGTTGTGTCTCCGCTGGGTACTTTCTGGAGTTGGCTATTTTCGCATGCTGCCGAAAATTAAAAAAAATAAATATATCGATATCTTCGGGTAACTTTGAAACTTATTAAGAAATAAATAAATGGATGGTAAATCATACGTTAAGCTCTATGTATACATAGCAAAGGCTGATCTGTTTGCTTTCTGGCCCACGTCTTTAATGAAAACGGACATGTTTCATGTTGTTTAGAGGGTGGAGCTTCTGTTTTGCATCACCCTGAAAATTATGATGGATAAACCTGTAGATCCAAGTCACAAGCTTGTGGTTTCATAGCTAACAGAAATGCTCTGTTGAGATGTTTCAAATGAAGCAGAGGGGTCTCCAAAAATTAGATTTTTTTTTTTTTAAGCCCGTTCAGCACAGCCTACTTTACAACGTTTGGCTTTATTTGCAGAAGTCTTGACCACGCCATATTAGGGTTATGTCATGTGTCAAACGTAACATACCCCTCCCAAGCCTAGCATGTTCTCCCCTAAAAAGAGGTCTGAAAATCTGCACACACCAGTGGTGGATATGTACTGCATCTTAGTGATTGAGATGTACTCCCCCCAATTCCACAATTCAACCATTTAAGTAGAAAATCCTGATTGCAAAACAGTCCCCTCAAGTCAGCTTTAAATCTCAGAAGTGGGACAACTGGATTTAAACTTTTTGACCAAGATAAGCAACTCTTTAGTTATTAGCTAAAACCTGTGGGATGTTGCGGGCAGTAAATACATTACACTTTACAATAAACACAATTTTAATGGAATGTCAGGGGTAGGGTAACATTTCAGTCTATATTTTATTGTTATGCTGTATATATTATCAGGATTTATTTACTTGTAGACATGAATAATCATATACCATTCACGTGCATCAGGCAGTTTAGGAGCTTTTGAATCTAGGAACAGTGATGTTATCTGGGACATGAGAACAGACAATACAGTATTTGCTTAACTTTGTAGAGTAGATTGTGAACAGAACAATTTGAATACATGGGATTAAATTTGAAAACGTATGTATTATTTCTAAAGTTGGTAATATTATGGTTTATTGTCCCTCTAGTCTATCTAGTACTCCAATCACTGATAATACTACTAGTAATTTATGATATATGCCAATAATACCCCTTTTACACCAGAGCAAAAACCTGGGTTTTTTCTTGGTCTCCCCGGGTCCCAGCTTAGTGTAAAAGGGTCCCTGAAAAATAACCTGGGTCATGTGACCCAGCAATCCAACCCAGGTTGCTACCAGGGTTGGACCCAGGATGGACCTGGGTAATGGTGCAGTGTTGACGGTGCGACCCAGGTTATCCGACCTGGGTCATGCCTAAAATGAGCTGATTGGTGGTTGTGGAGCAGTCACCTCCCATTTTTTATGACCTTACAGGTTTAGCAGGGCAGACTTGGGTTCAGTGTGAACAGGGCAGACCTGGGAGTAACCCAGATTGAAGGTGCAGTGTAAATGGGGTCGGACCCGGGTTTTTGGTGGAAAAGAGGCATTAATTGGCGCTTCAAGAACTTGTCGCCATTCTGCACCAGTTTCACAGTAATGAGACAGATGCCCTTTGCTATATTACCATGTCAACCTCTCCGATAACGCCTCGCACTATATTGGCTAATTCGTTGGAATGACTTGCATTGCACAATATCCGTCTGTTAATAAATAAGCCCCAGAGTCCGGTAAAAATAGACTGCCCTAACTAAACAGGCGTACTTCTTCTTCCTTTTCTTTTTTTGTCTTCTGAAGAATGAAAAAACAAATTTCAAATTGTATAAAAATTCCCACTAACATGAAACAAAAAATGTACGAAACATAAAATACAGTCATAAAAGGGATCATAACACATTTTATGGCTTTCCAGTAACTTTTACATCCCTGCCCTCTAAGATAGTAATTCCCCAGGAGAAGATATTCCATCTGCATCCCACACAAAACACAACCAGAACTTGAATTATAGGAGTCACAATAGCTCATTTCAGATGCCGTAATCCATCCTAATTGGCCCTACGGCTCACCTCTGTCACCCCCACCCTCCACAGTGAATGATGGCGGGGGCTATATATTTTATTCTCTCCTCCGTGAGATGCTACAGAGACAAGACTCAGCTTATCTCCTGAGCCTGCCCATACAAGCAGCACACACACACACACACTGATACACACACACAACCTGATACACACACACATACTGATACACCCACACACACTGATACACACACACACACTGATATACACACACACACACACTGATACACACACACTGATACAGACACACACTGATACACACACACACACTGATACACACACACACACTGATACACACACACACACACACAATGATACACACACAGACTCTGATACACACACACTGATACACAGACGGTGTAATGGTTAGCATTACTGCCTCACAGCACTGAGGTTGTGGGTTCAATTCCCACCACGGCCCTAACTGTGCGGAGTTTGTATATTCTCCCTGTGCTTGCGTGGGTTTCCTCCGGGTACTCCGGTTTCCTCCCACACTCCAAAAATATACAGGTAGGTTAATTGGCTCCCACCAAAAATTAACCCTAGTTTGTATGTGTGCGCGCATATGATAGGGAATATAGATTGTAAGCTCCACTGGGGCAGGGACTGATGTGAATGGACATATATTCTCTGTAAAGCGCTGCGGAATATGTGCGCGCTATATAAATAACTGGTAATAAATACACACACACAATGATACACACACACAGACTCTGATACACACACACTGATACACACACACATACACACTGATACACACACGAATGCACACATATACTGATTCACACACACAATGATACACACACACACTAATACACACACATATACACTGATACACACGCACACTGATACACCCACACATACTGATACACACACTGATACACACACACACACTGATACACACACACAGACACACACTGATACACACACACAACCTGATACACACACTGATACACCCACACACACTGATATACACACACTGATACACACACACACACACTGATACACACACAACCTGATACACACACTGATACACACACACAACCTGATACACACACACACACACTGATACACACACACAACCTGATACACACACATACTGATACAAACACCCACACACACTGATACACACACAAATGCACACATATGTAAGAGGTGGGAGGGGGGGTCCCCCTGAACTGGCTGAGTGGAGCCTCGGCTGCGGTGCCGGTGGACTCGGGCACTTACCTCCTGACTCCCAGACTCTCACCTTCAGGCCGCTCCCGTCGACGGTCCTGGAGCACAGGTCGGACGCGGACAGTCGCGAACTGGGTTTCCACTCCTGGCCCTGGAAAAGAACAAGGTGCTGAGGCGGGGTGACCTCCACTGGGATCAGTGGATGGTCATCATTGGCACTTGTGGCCTCAGACTGGCTACACCTACGTGCCAAGCACAAGGGTGTACCCCGAACGAAAACGCCCGACAGGGAAAAGGGAAGTTGGGTGACACACAACACAAACAGCAAACAAAACAATTACGCTCACCAGAAATAATCTTGTCCCTTTGCTGGACGAGTCCTGATCTCAGCACCTGTAGATGAACACAACAGCAAGAGCCCCGCAAAGTACCCGATACAATAACAGATACCTTACCACTGCCTACCTTTAATGGGGGCCTGACTGTGGGAGATACAGCGACTTACCAACAGCCTACCTTTAATGGGGGCCTGACTGAGGGGGAGAACGTCCTGGTCCCAGCCCGGTCTACCTTTGATGGGGGCCTGACCGCCTGACCAATTTTCACGATGCTTCTAGGGCCTTCTGCCCTTGCGTACCTGTGGCCTAGCCTGACTGTCCCTTGTCCAAGGCCTAGCGCCGAACTACAAAGATCACGGCCTAACGCCGACAGCTACTCCTATGGCCTAACACAGACTCACAGTGACCACGGCCTGGTGCCGAATTAACATACCCCACGGCCTAGCGCCGACTTACCAAGAGACACGGCCTAGCACCGAATTACCATGCGACACGGCCTAGCGCCGAATTACCATGCGACACGGCCTAGCGCCGAATTACCATGCGACACGGCCTAGCGCTGAATTACCATGCGACACGGCCTACCGCCGAATTACAATGACCCACGGCCTAGCGCCGAACTACCATGAGACACGGCCTACCGCCGAATTACAATGACCCACGGCCTAGCGCCGAACTACCATGAGACACGGCCTACCGCCGAATTACAATGACCCACGGCCTAGCGCCGAACTACAATGACACACGGCCTAGCGCCGAATTACAATGACCCACGGCCTAGCGCCGAATTACAATGACCCACGGCCTAGCGCCGAACTACAATGGGGCACGGCCTAGCGCCGAACCCTGGTGGTCTAGGGAGGTGTGAGAGACTTACCAGTCCCGGGCCCTCCGGCGGAGCCGAGCCTGACCCAGCCTCCGCGTGGTCTTCAACGGAGGTGGAACAACGTCCGCCACCTCCGGGCTTCCTGCAGTCTTCACACGGGCAGCAGTGGCCGGGGCTAGCTCTTTTGCGTCGCACACTGCTGCCCCAGGGCCTCCGGTGCCTTCTCCGTCTTCACTCCTGGTGGGCGCCGGTCTGCAGCTCTTCGCCCGGCGGGCAGCAGCCTGGGGGAGCTCTTTTTCGATGGCCGCCGCCCGGCGGGACTTCCGTCCTCTTCCTTCTAGTATCTTCGGGAGCTCTTCACCGCTCCGTCCCGGCCGTCGCACTTCCCGTCCTCTCCTCGTGCCAGCTAATTCAAGCCGACGCCAGGGGGCGGGGTGATGACGCGGCGAGCTACGATTGGCTCGCCGTGGCCATCCCCTGCTGGCTGCCGATCTGTGAGCCCTGATTGGTTCACAGTCGGCGCCACATTCAAAGGGGCACGTGCTGATTGGCTGAGTCTGAATCCACCAGGATTCAGACTTGCCATCATGCCCGTGGAGTAGCGGCGGCAATCCGCCGCTACCTCCACGCCTGCTGCGCCGGATGGGGGGTGGGATCACGACCGATCCTGACCCGCCGGCCAGCTTGCGGATGGGCCCCGCCACACGCTCGAACGGGGCTGGGATCTCTCCGGATCCCACCCCACTCTGATGCCCGGGGCTCCCGCTGCCCCAAGGCACCCCCACCATCCAGGCGTGGAGGGTGAGGATGCCTAGTAGCAGGGTGAGTGACCGCACTGGTACACTCAGCCCTGCTACACTCCTCCCTGCTTTTTCCTTTGTGGTCCAAACAAAGGCAGTACTCACCTCCGCTTCCGAGTCGGGACTCTTCGTACGGGTACAGCTGGGCCTCCGTCGGGGGTGCCTCTTTGGACGTGGTGGCTCCGCTGGCTCTTCGTTCCCAATGGGCACCTGTCCTTCCACGTGACATGGGCTGGCCTCTTGCAACCGTCCTAGAGGGGCTGACGGTTCCTTGACTGTGACCGACTCTCCATGTGGTGCATTCGGAGGGGCGGCACTCTGCTGGTCGAAGAACGTACTCCCTTCGGATGCCTCTCCCACTGGACCTCTTTCCTCCGCCGAGAACCCTCGTACTTCTGTAGGCTGCCCTGCCTCCTCCTTGTTGGTCGATTGTGGAGTGGCCCAGGGGCAGTCTGCCAGTTCATGCTCAGGGTCGCCACAGTTATCACATCGGGGTAGCTCGTCATCCTCATACCTCCAGTCTTCATCCCATAGGCAATGGTTGTGGTCATGTCCAATGCCCCCGCACAAGCTGCACTGGAGCCCCGTCTCGAGCCGGGCAGCCAGATATCGTTGCACTGCTTGCCGGTGAAGGGCGTCTTCCTCCTCGTCATCAGTCACCTGGGCCTCCTCTGTCATCCACGGGGTCCCATTCCATGGACAATCTGGGAGCTCGTGCTCGCAGTTGCCACAGCCTCCACACCGGAATGCTTCAGACTCCTGGTACCACTCTTCTTTGCAGGGGCAGGTATGATGCTCATGCCCGTAGATTCCACAGAGCATACACCAGGATCGACTCGTCCCCAGGTCCTTCTGACAGCAGCTCCGTACTGCTCGTTGGGCCATGGGTGGGACCTTCCATGGGGACGTTTTTGGATCCTCCGTTGCCTTATCCTTGCGCCCGGGACATTCATTGGCGTGATGTCCCAGCTGCTGACATGTCCTGCAGGGGGTCACGGCGGCTTTCTCGCGCCTCTCCTTCCGGCGCTCCTCCTTGCTGCGCTGTATTGCCCGCTGCAGTATCTCCTTGACGTCTTCTGCAGACACCGTGATCCAGTTACTCTCATCTCCGCACTTCTGGTTATGGTTCTGTTCCGGAGCTGTCCGAAGGGGGGTCCTCTCGACGGTGTTCCACATTGCGTCCGCCATCCTCCGGATCCTGCCAGCTACGCCAAATGTAAGAGGTGGGAGGGGGGGTCCCCCTGAACTGGCTGAGTGGAGCCTCGGCTGCGGTGCCGGTGGACTCGGGCACTTACCTCCTGACTCCCAGACTCTCACCTTCAGGCCGCTCCCGTCGACGGTCCTGGAGCACAGGTCGGACGCGGACAGTCGCGAACTGGGTATCCACTCCTGGCCCTGGAAAAGAACAAGGTGCTGAGGCGGGGTGACCTCCACTGGGATCAGTGGATGGTCATCATTGGCACTTGTGGCCTCAGACTGGCTACACCTACGTGCCAAGCACAAGGGTGTACCCCGAACGAAAACGCTCGACAGGGAAAAGGGAAGTTGGGTGACACACAACACAAACAGCAAACAAAACAATTACTCTCACCTGAAATAATCTTGTCCCTTTGCTGGACGAGTCCTGATCTCAGCACCTGTAGATGAACACAACAGCAAGAGCCCCGCACAGTACCCGATACAATAACAGATACCTTACCACTGCCTACCTTTAATGGGGGCCTGACTGTGGGAGATACAGCGACTTACCAACAGCCTACCTTTAATGGGGGCCTGACTGAGGGGGAGAACGTCCTGGTCCCAGCCCGGTCTACCTTTGATGGGGGCCTGACCGCCTGACCAATTTTCACGATGCTTCTAGGGCCTTCTGCCCTTGCGTACCTGTGGCCTAGCCTGACTGTCCCTTGTCCAAGGCCTAGCGCCGAACTACAAAGATCACGGCCTAACGCCGACAGCAACTCCTATGGCCTAACACAGACTCACAGTGACCACGGCCTGGTGCCGAATTAACATACCCCACGGCCTAGCGCCGACTTACCAAGAGACACGGCCTAGCACCGAATTACCATGCGACACGGCCTAGCGCCGAATTACCATGCGACACGGCCTAGCGCCGAATTACCATGCGACACGGCCTAGCGCCGAATTACCATGCGACACGGCCTACCGCCGAATTACAATGACCCACGGCCTAGCGCCGAATTACCATGAGACACGGCCTACCGCCGAATTACAATGACCCACGGCCTAGCGCCGAACTACCATGAGACACGGCCTACCGCCGAATTACAATGACCCACGGCCTAGCGCCGAACTACAATGACACACGGCCTAGCGCCGAATTACAATGACCCACGGCCTAGCGCCGAATTACAATGACCCACGGCCTAGCGCCGAACTACAATGGGGCACGGCCTAGCGCCGAACCCTGGTGGTCTAGGGAGGTGTGAGAGACTTACCAGTCCCGGGGCCTCCGGCGGAGCCGAGCCTGACCCAGCCTCCGCGTGGTCTTCACCGGAGGTGGAACAACGTCCGCCACCTCCGGGCTTCCTGCAGTGTTCACCCGGGGAGCAGTGGCCGGGGCTAGCTCTTTTGCGTCGCACACTGCTGCCCCAGGGCCTCCGGTGCCTTCTCCGTCTTCACTCCTGGTGGGCGCCGGTCTGCAGCTCTTCGCCCGGCGGGCGGCAGCCTGGGGGAGCTCTTTTTCGATGGCCGCCGCCCGGCGGGACTTCCGTCGTCTTCCTTCTAGTATCTTCGGGAGCTATTCACCGCTCCGTCCCGGCCGTCGCACTTCCCGTCCTCTCCTCGCGCCAGCTAATTCAAGCCGACGCCAGGGGGCGGGGTGATGACGCAGCGAGCTACGATTGGCTCGCCGTGGCCATCCCCTGCTGGCTGCCGATCTGTGAGCCCTGATTGGTTCACAGTCGGCGCCACATTCAAAGGGGCACGTGCTGACTGGCTGAGTCTGAATCCACCAGGATTCAGACTTGCCATCATGCCCGTGGAGTAGCGGCGGCAATCCGCCGCTACCTCCACGCCCGCTGCGCCGGATGGGGGGTGGGATCACGACCGATCCTGACCCGCCGGCCAGCTTGCGGATGGGCCCCGCCACACGCTCGAACGGGGCTGGGATCTCTCCGGATCCCACCCCACTCTGATGCCCGGGGCTCCCGCTGCCCCAAGGCACCCCCACCATCCAGGCGTGGAGGGTGAGGATGCCTAGTAGCAGGGTGAGTGACCGCACTGGTACACTCAGCCCTGCTACACATACATACTGATACAAACACCCACACAGATACACACAACACATACTGATACACGCACCCACACAGATACATGCACACACACATACACATATAGATACACATATACTAATTGCTTTTTGTGTAAAGACTGACTGGATAATACATAGTCAGGATGAAAACATGCTATGGGACCCATTTATCAATGATCGCTTTGGCAATGCGATCACCGCATGCCAGTAAATTGCAAAAGGCCTTCCTATCGGTCGGATGTATCATCTGGGACATGAGCTCCAAAAGGGCTCCGTCCCTGCGATGTCTCCGGAGAGCTGCCGGCCAGTGCTGGGGGTGGTGCACTTGCGTAGTCCCGTGGACTGTACATGCACATCCGCCATAGCCGGGGAGGGTACTGTGCGCAGATGGCGTTAGCTGCGAGGGCCGATATCTGGAATGCATCACATAGAAACCTATGGGGGAGGCGGCTGCCAGCGGTAATGGAGGAATCACAGCAGGTAACGGAGATATCTGCTGCGGTCCCTCCTTCATACATATGGGGGATACTTAGTATTTGAGGTAAACCCCCCAAAACAGGGGTATACGGGGATTTTACTTCAAAGTATCTTATAGCGCTTGCTCATCATTCATTCAGTAAGAATTGCGTACCTGCGCATGAAATTGGAGTAAGCTGTACCTGGTAAAATATGGAATGAACCAGAATTATTAATCATAGCAGCGGCCATGTCTCAGGTTATAGTTATGCATATAAGACATAGAATAAAGTATTGAGCAAAGGCTGTGACTACTTATGTACATGTGATTTCTTAGTTTTTTTTTTTAATTATTAAATTTGTAAAAAATCTCAAAAAAACTTTTTACACGTTGTCATTATGGGGTAGTGTGTGTAGAATTTTGAGGACAAAAATGAATTTATTCCATTTTGGAATAAGGTTGTAACATAACAAAACGTGGAGAAAGTGAAGCGCTGAGAATACTTTCCGGATGCTCTGTACATGAGAGATGTACAAAATAAAGTTGTAGCGTTTTAATTTTTGTGTGTTCCATTTTAGCATCTACATACATCCTGCTAAAAATGCTATTATGGAACTGTCCCGCCATCCTAATACAGTAGTGAATACTTTAGTCCCAGAAGCTGGGTGCTATGCCATGCAGGCACGTAGCTAGGGTAGTGCGGCCGGTGCCATCGCTGTTTGGTCAGGTCAGGGGGCGCTGTTTGGGCCTGTAAAATTTCTGTTTATTATCATTCTTGCTTGTAGCTTCCTCTAATTTCATCCCCTGCATCTCCTGGCCTCCCCTAGCTCTTCCCTGACCCTTCCCCATGAGGCCATGGCCCTCTCTCAGGTGCACTATATTATGTCCCTATTTATCCCCAGCATCTCCTGGCCTCCCCTATCTCTTCCCTGACCCTTCCCCATGAGGCCATGGCCCTCTCTCAGGTGCACTATATTATGTCCCTATTTATCCCCAGCATCTCCTGGCCTCCCCTAGCTCTTCCCTGACCCTTCCCCATGAGGCCATGGCCCTCTCTCAGGTGCACTATATTATGTCCCTATTTATCCCCAGCATCTCCTGGCCTCCCCTATCTCTTCCCTGGCCCTTCGCCATCAAGCCATGGCCCTTTTTTGGGTGCATTATGGACCTCATTCAGAGTCGGGCGAAGCGGCCGCATGCGAAAAGGGGCCGTATATGCAAATGATTCCCTCGCAAGTTGCGTCCCTAAGTTCGGATCGGCAGCTGGCCGACCAAGGGGAGGAAGCGGTCGGAAGATAAAAAAATACGCCCCCTTCTCGTACGCATTGCACGTCATCTCCGGGCATATAAGGATTAATCGAGACCATCGGCAACCATCGAAACTGGTCGTAGAGCTTAAGGTTGACCATACCCTCTCTTAAGTTCTACGATCATGTCAGTGTAAAAACCTCCCATATCACATGTGCCATGACGCTACTTTGTTAATTATGCACTCCCATAAAGTGTATGCACTCCCACAAAATGCCGTTCGCATAATTAGGCACGCCTGCGTTCGGATCTCCACTCCCCCGTTTTCAAGCACCTTCCCCTGTTACCACCCACAAACACCTCAATCTGTCACTCAAACTACCGACCTGGCTGTGTTCAAGGAGAGAGAAATTTCTGATCGTAGCGGCTAGTTTGCGGACGCGCATTGCGAACTTTACGCATGCGCAGTATAGCGAACAGCGGTGGCGTACGACCGTGCGGCCGCTTCGACCGACTCTGAATGAGGTCCTATGTCCCTTCGAAATATGAAGGCGGCGCTAATGCTCTTTCTGGCACAGGGCACCAGAAAGTCTAGTTACGGCTCTGATGCCATGCTCCTGGGTGCATCTCATCTGTATGAGTGATTTAGGTGAAGAACATCTATTTCAACTTATCCTAAATGATTTCATAATTACTTTTTTTTTATATTTGTAAGAAAATGCGTTTCTTTTAAACATCGGATCACCACCATTGGAACATCGCGACATTCCTTTTCACAGCGGCTTCAGCGACCAGGTACACTCTAGAGGGTGAGGGGGTTATTTACTTTTCCCAGTGGTTGCTAATCTCTGCAGCCGCTGGGTGGGGGGGTCCCATATATATATTCTTAAAAAAAACCTTAAACATAATTTTTTCCTGTAGTATATTAAAATAATATTGTCCCCATAAGAAAATTAATTCGTTATTTGGTATTATTTTCTTAATCAAAACATAATGATCGCTCTATTTATAAATATATTGAGGTTCCTCATTTGCTGATTGCCCAGATAGCTCACATATCATGCTATAGGGGCAATTAAATAGTTTTACCGCACCCTATCAAATAAAGTGACGGGCGAACGGGGTGCCATATTCAGTCATTCTTGGGCGCTGATGCATATCGCACATGTTGCGCTAATATTGACAGGGCACTCACAGGACTTTTGAAGAATGCTCCAGACAAAACTGTAATCGTTCATTGTTTCAGAAATGTTGGACACTGCCTATATACAGTCAGGTCCATAAATATTGGGACATTGACAGAATTTTCATATTTTGGCCTCTATTCACCACCACAATGGCTTTGAAATGAAACAAACAAGATGTGATTTACCTGCAGACTTTCAGATTTAATTTGAGGGTAATTACATCCAAATCGGGTGAACGGTGTAGGAATTACAACGGTTTCTATATGTGCCTCCCACTTTTTAAGGGGCCAAAAGTAATGCGACTATCAACTCAAAAGCTATTTCATGGACAGGTGTGGGCTATTCCCTCGTTATTTCATTATCAATTAAGCAGGTAAAAGGTCTGGAGTTGATTCTAGGTGACATTTGCATTTGGAATCAGTTTCTGTCAACTCTCAATATGAGATCCAAGGAGCTGTCACTATCAGTGAAGCCATCATTAGGCTGAAAAATCAAAACAATCCCATCAGAGAGATAGCAAAAACATTAGGTGTGGCCAAATCAACTGTTTGGAACATTCTTAAAAAGAAAGAACGCACCGGAGAGCTCAGCAATACCAAAAGACCTGGAAGACTACGGAAAACAACTGTGGTGGATGACAGAAGAATTATTTCCCTGGTGAAGAAAAACCCCTTCACAACAGTTGGCCAAATCAAGAACACTCTCCAGGAGGTAGGTGTATATGTGTCAAAGTCAACAATCAAGAGAAAACTTCACAAGAGTGAATATAGAGGGTTCACCACAAGATGCAAACCATTGGTGAGCCACAAAACAGGAAGACCAGATTAGAGTTTGCCAAACAACATCTAAAAAAGCCATTACAGTTCTGGAACAACATCCTATTGACAGATGAGACAAAGATCAACTTGTACCAGAGTGATGGGAAGAGAAGGAAAGGAACTGCTCATGATCCAAAACATACCACCTCATAAGTGAAGCATGGTGGTGGTAGTGTCATGGCATGGGCATGTATGGCTGCCAATGGAACTGGTTCCCTTGTATTTATTGATGATGTGACTGCTGACAAAAGCAGCAGAATGAATTCTGAAGTGTTTTGGGCAATATTATATGCTCATATTCAGTCAAATGCTTCAGAACTCATTGAACAGCGCTTCACAGTGCAGATGGACAATGACCCGAAGCATACTGCAAAAGCAACCAAAGAGTTTTTTAAGGCTAAAAAGTGGAATGTTATGCAATGGCCAAGTCAATCCCCTGACCTGAATCCGATTGAGCATGCATTTCACTTGATGAAGACAAAACTGAAGGGAAAAAGCCCCAAGAACAAGCAGGAACTGAAGACATTTGCAGTAGAGGCCTGGCAGAGCATCACCAGGGATGAAACCCAGCGTCTGGTGATGTCTATGCGTTCCAGACTTCAGGCTGTAATTGCCTGCAAAGGATTTGCAACAAAGTATTAAAAAGTGAAAGTTAGATTTAGGATTGTTTAGTTTGTCCCAATACTTTTGGCCCCTTAAAAAGTGGGAGGCACATATAGAAACCGTAGTAATTCCTACACCGTTCACCTGATTTGGATGTAATTACCCTCAAATTAAATCTGAAAGTCTGCAGGTAAATCACATCTTGTTTGTTTCATTTCAAAGCCATTGTGGTGGTGAATAGAGGGCAAAATATGAAAATTCTGTCAATGTCCCAATATTTATGCACCTGACTGTATATATATATATAAACCTGTGTCACTTCCACTTTGTCTCACCCATTTTTCAATTAATTTTAGTCCCAGTCAAAACCCCCTTATGTATATTTACAGCATCTGTCAGCCAGTAACAGGCATCCCAGTCACTGGCCTCTCCCGTAGTCACTTCCCCCTCCCCCAGTCACTGCCCTCTCCCTCTCCCCCATTCACTGGCCTCTTCCGTAGTCACTTCCCCCTCCCCCATTCACTGGCCTCTCCCGTAGTCACTTCCCCCTCCCCCATTCACTGGCCTCTCCCGTAGTCACTTCCCCCTCCCCCATTCACTGGCCTCTCCCGTTGTCACTGCCCCCTCCCCCAGTCACTGCCCTCTCCCCCATTCACTGGCCTCTCCCGTTGTCACTGCACCCTCCCCCAGTTACTGCCCCCTCCCTCTCCCCCAGTCACTGCCCCCTCCCTCTCCCTCAGTCACTTACCTCTCCCCCAGTCACTGCCCTCTCCGATAGTCACTGCAGCCTCCCCCATTCACTGCCCTCTTCCATAGTCACTGCCCTCTCCCCCATTCACTGGCCTCTCCCGTAGTCACTTCCCCCTCCCCCAGTCACTGCCCTCTCCCCCAGTCACTGCCCTCTCCCTCTCCCCCAGTCACTGCCCCCTCCCTCTCCCCCAGTCACTGCCCCCTCCCTCTCCCCCAGTCACTGCCCCCTCCCTCTCCCCCAGTCACTGTCCTCTCCCTCTCACCCATTCACTGCCCCATCCCTCCCCCTCCAGTCACTGCCCTCTCCCCCATTCAATGGCCTCTCCCGTAGTCACTTCCCCCTCCCCCAGTCACTGCCCTCTCCCCCAGTCACTGCCCCCTCCCTCTCCCCCAGTCACTGCCCTCTCCCTCTCCCCCAGTCACTGCCCCCTCCCTCTCCCCCAGTCACTGCCCCCTCCCTCTCCCCCAGTCACTGCCCTCTCCCCCAGTCACTGCCCTCTCCCCCAGTCACTGCCCCCTCCCTCTCCCCCAGTCACTGCCCCCTCCCTCTCCCCCAGTCACTGCCCCCTCCCTCTCCCCCAGTCACTGCCCCCTCCCTCTCCCCCAGTCACTGCCCTCTCCCCCAGTCACTGCCCCCTCCCTCTCCCCCAGTCACTGCCCCCTCCCTCTCCCCCAGTCACTGCCCTCTCCCCCAGTCACTGCCCCCTCCCTCTCCCCCAGTCACTGCCCCCTCCCTCTCCCCCAGTCACTGCCCCCTGACCATTAGTTTTTTTTACTAACTTTTCACTGTTTTAGTAATGCAGCCGCCGACTCCCTCCTCCTGTCCCCGCAGCAGTACTGTGAGTGAGCCCGGAGCTCAGCCTCCGCTCCTGCAGCCTCCGCTCCCTCAGTGTCCGCTCCTGCAGCCTCCGCTCCTGCAGCCTCCGCCCCCTCAGTGTCTGCTCTCTCACTGTCCCAGGCGGCTCCTCTGCTGCGCCTGCGCGGGAATAATGATGAAGCAGACAAACCTTTAGTGACGTCACAGCTTCTTGCTCCCGCCACAGGAGGAGGGGGTGGGGCCGACCGCTCTGGGCCGTGACTCCTCTTGAGAGTCGGAGTCTGATTGGCAGCTGTCAGAGAGGCGGAGCTGCTGGTTGCCCCTCCCTCCCAATCGCGCGTGGTCCTGAATGATGGGAAGCACATTTGTTGGGAGGTAGCCAATAGGTTCCGCGACTCCGCCCCGGCCCTCTGACCGCCCCCCTCCCCCGCGTAAGAGCACATGTGCTGTGGTGTTTGCACTTTTGCAGACTTTGCACAAGGAATAATGTAATAAACATATAAAAGAGAGAGAGAGACCATTTATACACAGCTAGTGTTCTGTCTGACGCGGAAATAACAGGCTCCTGCATCACTTTGCAGGAAATATGAATGAAAATAGTTCTGTGGTGTCAGCATCGTGTGGGAACCCGCCGTGGCGTCACTAAGGGAGTGCGGGCCTCACCGGGTGACGCCATCCCAGGAGGTGATGGCAGAATGGCAGAGCTACTCTGCTATTTTGGTGTAACCCCCTCAGATGGTGTCACCGAACAGAACTGCAGCGGTGATGGATGACGTGCGCACGGAGGGGGTGGGACGGTAATAAGTGGGCTTGGCAATGGAGGGTGCATACACCATAAGTGTATAATTGTGCATCATTATATTTGTATCCTCCCCTCCCCCTCTCCATTGCTTTGTGATTCATCCCTATGCGCCTGGCATCAGTACTGCCCATTGCATGGGCCCTGTTACATTGTGTGGTACATTCAGCTCTGTGTACTGGAGACACTTCATGCACCAAAATATTAACCTACAGTGTTCGATAATGTAATAAGAGCGCTTAGAAGTTTGTCAGTATTTTTTGTTGGTAATACCCCTGCTGGTACGACTATAAATGTCAGTGTAAGAAATAAAATATATAGAAGTAAGAAGATATATTTTTTTAGTTGCATATAAATATAATAGTTTGTTTGGATGATGATCTAATGACCTTGCAGGCATCTCTGCGTGCCCGTAATCCTGCCGGCAATGTGCGACAGGCCTCTATTTGATTACGAAACGTGTTTTGAGTTTGGCTCCAACGCTACTAAACTTTCATCAACATATTTTTCCCTAAATCCTAAATGTATATCCCACAGCATCACAGTATACAGCCGGCCCATATTTACACAGCATTGTATATAGTTTGCCATGTGCTGCTGCCAGGCCTGGATAATAAACATGGACGCCACAGGGCTTACATTTCATGACAATATTTACACGCTATTCACGTTTTACGGCTGTTCAATGAGTCGGTGGAATTGAAGTTCTGTCCCATTGCAATAATTCATTACAGGTGTGAAACTGGCAACAGAAGTGTTAAACAGCTGTTAAAGAGAAATATAAAATATGATGTTATATTTTTACGTTGTATAAGTGTATTTAAACTTTTCAAAGTATTTATTTAAAAATACACTTATTATATACTGGATTTGCTATGATGCTCCCTTCTCTTAAGTATTTGAATTAGTTTATTCTTATAACCGACACAGTTCATGAGTCCAGTGATACTCTTTTATTCATAAAAATATTTATAATTATAAAATAAACATGTATAGAATACACTCAATAAACATCAAATTAAATCAGTCATTTGCAATCTCCATCCTATAATCTGATAGGAATTGGTATTATATCCTGCCGGACGTAAGCCCGGCGGATGTAGTACCGACGCTGGAAGCTAGAAAAGACCAGATCCGACAGGATAAGTATCTAATCTATCCCTAACCTTTCCCCCCCTAACCCTCCCTTAGGGGTGCCTAACCCTAACCCTCCCACAATTGCCTAACCCTAAACTCCCCCCAGGGGTGCCTAAGCCTAACCCCCCTTCCCCGCACCCAAACCTAACCCTCCCAGGGGGGTGCCTAACCTCCCCCCGGGTGTGCCTAGCTCTAACCTCCCCTTTCCCCCCTAGCCTAACCCTGCTGGGGGGAAGCGTAACCCTAAGTCCCCCCCAGGAGCCCATAACCCAACCCCCCCCCCGCGCGCGGGCTGTCTGCTGCCGCCGCCAGGCTTACCTTCGGTCGGTATGCTAAGCGTTGGTCTCACAGCGTAGGACTAATGATAGGCTTCGGGATTTTCACGCCTGTCATTAGTACCTTGTCGGGTCGGGAAGCCAGGCGGTCGGAATTTCGACCGTCGGCTTCCTGACTGCATACCAATCTAATATTAGTTCCTAGAAATAGACATAAATCATAGTCCTCTGCTGCAATACTCTAGTCAATGTACTTGTGTAACTTGAAAGATGACACAATGTAACAATTGTTAGCAGCAATTTGTATCCAATAGACAATATAGGAAATTAATACCGGACCACGGACAACACCTTCGCTTTACCTCCCTAAGTATCCGGTCACGGCTGTTAGAGTCCAGAGTCCGGAGAGAGTGTAGGAGATCAGCCACTGGCAGTGACCTGCCAGCGTGACTGTGCTGCAACAGGTACCGGGAGTTTGGAATACATATAGCCGAGGACGCTGGAAACTACCACGGAGTGCTTACACTGGAACCACACCTGCCGATTGATATAGGGATTCCCCCATCTCGACAGATAATATCAATAGTGGAACCGGCACCCCAGGAGAACTTTTTACTAACCTGCTCATTATTTTATTATTGATATGTCACATTAAAACTCAGCGGTAAGAGACGATACTTCTTATGTACTAAGGAACTTTTATCCACTTCAACTGCTCACTAGGAGGAACATATTCATTTCCTATATTGTCTATTGGATACAAATTGCTGCTAACAATTGTTATATTGTGTCATATTTCAAGTTACACAAGTACATTGACTAGAGTATTGCAGCAGAGGACTATTATTTATATCTATTTCTAGGAACTAATATTAGATTATGGGAGATTGGAGATTATTGTTTGAATTTTATGTTTATTGAGTGTATTCTATACATGGTTATTATATATTCATACATATATTTATGACTATAACAGTATCATTGTACTCATCAGCTGTGTCAGTTTGAGCGCTCTACATTGTTTCTTTTTTTGCTCTTTGAGTGGGGGGTACAGAACCCACCTGTGAGCTGCCACAGATACAGTTGGTATTGGGAGCGACTGATAGACCACCTGTCTGCCGTTTTTGGTATTATAACCTGCAGGGTTCGCTGTTACTGCTGTTGTAAATGACCAGATCTTCATAGGGTGCAATCCCCAATGCCTGGGGAATTTAGTAGGGGCGACTACTAAATACTGCTAAAAATGGGGTGGGTGGGTAGAAAGTTCTCTGTTGGCCCCATATATATATATATATATATATATATATATATAATTTATACATTTATTACCAGTTATTTATATAGTGCACACATAGGGCCTGATTCAGACCCGCTCGTAAGGGCTGGCCGCTCGCAGGTAATGTAGGCGTTTTTTTTTTTTTTGTCTCCTGCCGCTCGCAAAGCTGTGGGAGCCCACCCACAGCTTGTGCAAGCGGCAAGGAGCCCATCGCGATAGTCACGACCATCGTCCTTGCATGGAGACCCTGTGGTAGGGTCTCGGCAGCTGCAAGGCCGAGTGGACATCCTGCTCTAATAGAGCAGGAAGTCCACTACTGACATCAGTTGTGATGTCAGTAGGTCCTCCCTCAAACGCCAGGCGTTCCTAAGGGAACCCCTGCGTTTGGCCAACCACCCCTCCTACCCGCCTACAAAACGGGGCGAGCTGTCACTCACCATCGATAGCCGCTCCGTCTTGTAGCGAGCCCCGTAGCGACTGGAGTTCAGTCGCTCGGCGGGGCTCGCGCATGCACAGATCACAAACATCGAGCCGCTTGCGAGCGATGTGCGCTCGCGAACGGCTCTGAATCAGGACCATATTCCGCAGCGCTTTACAGAGGATATCTGGCCATTCACATCACTCCCTGTCCCAGTGGAGCTTACAATCTACTTTACTTTGTATAGTTTTCTAAACAAATGTCATCTATTGTATTTCTACTGCTGTTGAATGTATCTTTTTGTATCTCTTAGTTATTGGTGCTTGTAAGCTTGGTGATGGGTGACATCAGCATGCTGTTTGGAAGTCACGTGGTGTCCCATGAGCCTCATTGCGCGGTTTCCATGGTGACCACCAAGTATTGGCGATTGAAGGCGGGTTCACCGCTGATTATCCGAAGTGACAGCAGCTGCATATGAGGTGGTGAGTAGTATATACTGTATGTTTGTAGTTTGTATTATACATGTGCCCCTGACGAAAGTAAAGACTACTGAAACGGCAAACAGGAGTGCGTAGCCTCTACTGATTCCAAGTCCCTGAGTGACCCCTATATTTTGTTTATATTCAGCATTCTCCAGCACATGGTTAATGGTGGAAGTAAACATTCCTATGCATACTGACTGACGGGCTCGTTCCAACTTCCATTGCAAGCTATAAGCTGTTGCCAATTGTAAAGCACAACAGAATATGCAGGTGCTATATAAGTGAATAATAATAATTGTAATATATAAACTAGAAAAGATCAACTCTCTATTAGATTTCCCAGCTTGCCCAGCATCAATTGCCCCAGCCACAGAAAAACAGCCCCCTTAAAATCCTCAAGTTATACATCAGCTTTATCCTAATTTGTTGGTGTTAACCCCAAATCCTGAGCTTGTCAGTCCCCTTCTTCCCTATATAATGCTGCTTATCCCAGGTGTATATGCCTCTTTCTATGTAGACATATCATATATATCCATCTTAATGATAGAAAGTAGGTTTTTCAAATGTTTTAAATAATTTGTAAGTGCTGCGTGTCCCACAGCTGGTCCTCACCACCAGCTATCTAAGTGCGAGTACCTGACCTCCTCAGTAACCAAACACTGCTCCAAGGGACACTCTTCTCCAAACAGACTACTTGTGAGGGCAACAACAACACCTGGAACGCTCTCCCATTGTTTACCATGGTCTATGGAACCAATTTTAAAGATTGTTTTCCTGTCTTAGGAGACTGTGTACGTTGGCTCCTCTCCAGGACCACTCACTACAAGCCCATTAGGCTGAGATCCAGCAACCTCCAGGATAGACTCCCCTTAATTGTGAGCCTCAGCAGCAATGGAAAATATCTGTACAGGGCTTCACACGCAGCCTCACAGATGGATTCCACCAGTAACCACGCAGGCCTCCTACATTCAGATGCATCTTTGGAGAGAGAGTACGTGTTTGGTCACCAGCTACAATTTCCCTTACAGGGCATGTTGACCCAGCGTCAGTCCTCTTTGACAACCCGCTGAGCAACCATCCATGTGTTGCAGTTGTCAGCCCCTCCCTATTTCTTATTGTTTCGTGAGTGGCTGTCTTAGCAGACATTACTTTATATATTTATTGTTCATTAGAATCTTTGTTGTGAATTTACAGGTAGCCGGATACCCCCAAAATGTGCAGTGGTCACTGCCAGCGACTACCTCATTTCGTAAGACAGTCATCTCCTTATTGGGGAGATGTATCAAAGCTTGGAGAGAGATAAAGTACCAACCAATCAGCTCCTAGCTATCATTTTTCAAACCCAGCCTGCGAAAGTGACAGTTAGGAGCTGATTGGTTGGTACTTTATCTCTCTCCACTTTATCACTCTCTAAGGTTTGATACATCTCCCCCTGTGAGCAGAACACCACACACGTTCCAAGTGCATGTGCCTGATAGGGTATTATTGGGCAGACTAAGCCTTTGCAGCATATGCTACATCACTTTACAGTTCAGCCATAAGTGAGTCATGCAGCCATTAGCCTCTCTGTGAGACGAGCGAGGTTAAATGGATAAAACAGCATGCGTATGTACACTCTGACCTCGCCGTGGTGTTTCTCATCTGAACGAAGACATAAGACTTTCATCTAGTGAAGTCTTCTATGCTACAAGCTGGATCGCAGACCCTTCCAGGGGACACACCAGTCTTTATAGCCACCCAAAAGTGGCGAGATGGGCAAACCAGTTTGGAACGAGGATTTAGCTAACAACAGGGAATAGTGCTTGGAGCACAGAGAGTCTTCTAGGTGGCTCTCACATTCGCATAAAACCTACACAAATATTTCCTACAATGATTTATATACATAATTGCTGCCTATAAGTTATGATCACACTGCTTGGCTGGATCTTAGTTTTTTCTTTGTTTTTGGCCTCAGAAACCAATCACTAAAATGCCCCAATGCCATGGCACCAACTAACCCATAGTCAAGCATTTATAGGGTCCCTGAAGATATTGCCTCCAACAATCCCACCCCATATACAGCTTGGCTCTGATCTGTTTGGGTATCCCAGAAAGAAATCCCCCCCCCCTCCCGTTATGAATAATAAAATAATTGGAAGTTTCCATTTAGCTTAATTAGTCCAATAATTACATCACTATTGGTTGTTAAAACCAATAATGGCCTCGAATTACCACATTTTTGCACCCCAAATGTATTGAAATAATTTATTTAAACAAAAATGAATTGCTTTGTTATTATTATTATTTTTAAATTGGCCTAAAATAGCCACCAAATCAGCTTTTGTTCTACTTTTATTTGCATTTTTAATTTTATTTGTTTGTAATAAAATTTAAAAAGGTTTTCTTTTATAAAAAAAAATTACTTTAAAAAAAATGCACAAATAATCAATTTAATGCATTTGTAATAAACAGTATATTTTTCTTAACCATTATTACTGTTACCCAATTTTTATTTATTTTTTTAATTTAGGGTACAGGCTTTTAGGGTACAGGCTGTTCCCCTTTTTTAAAATATTTACTGCAGGCTTTTGCACATATAAATTTTGCAACCAATTTTTTTTGTAATGGAAACCAGAGGTATCAAGGACGTGCATACCCGTGGTAATAGAAAATTTGTTGCAATCCCAAGTGTTAATATTTGTTGGAAAAACCCCATGATCAATTGGATATATCCCTTGGGGGTCTATTTAGCAAGAAAATGTAATTTAAAGTGAACATATTAATGATATGATATAAATATCACAGCAATGTAGATGATGCTATTATCTTCTCCGTTAATTCCAGACTCCTACGACATCGCATTGTAGAGCGCAAGCGATTACTCTCTACAGCACTTAACATTTTCTGTTATGCAGCAAGCAGAAAAACGTTAAGCAAATCTTTAAACCTTACCTGAAAATGGCATTATATGAGGAAAATCCTTATTTTAGCAGAAAACTGCAGGGACAGATGGCTCTCATCCAATCAATCTCTTCAGGATGCTGCAACTCCTCCAACTCTCCGCCCCACATTTGGTAATTACACTGCCAGTTTTCACGGCAGTGAAGTTACAAGGCTTTCCAAAACTACATATACAGCAATATATATATATATATATATATATATAATTTATATATATATATATATATTTATTTATGTGTTCACTATATATTTATAGCCCTTTCTGGCGCTTGTCTGCCTTGAATTCATATTGAACACTCCTCAGTGGAGATTCCACCTGGGAGATGGAGAAATGTATGGGAGAGAGAGAGCAATATGTATTTAAGGCAGCTGAGTGTAGGGAAGGACTATCAGGGGTATTCAATATGAAACGTTAACTTCACTGTCGAAGTTAACGTTTCTAATCGGATTTTTATCCTGCGTTAAAGTCTGGTGCGCGCTCCCACTTATCCCCGTATTAAATATAAAATTAACGAAAACGGGAAACTCCAAAGTTGGATTTGCGTAAAGTTACGAATTTTTCCTTAAAATAGTTGTAAGACCCCCCTAAAGTTGTAAAAACATGGGGGAACACTATGGGTACCCCCGTTTTAGCCTTTAATTGAAAGTCGGGGATTTAAATAGCCGCAGCAGGTGTTTTTTTCACGACATTGAAGAAGTGATGCAGAAGAGCACTTAGGTTATTTTTTTCGTTTTTTTAAGTGGTCCCATCAAATTTGGGGTACATGAAAATGGGTACTAGCATTAATTTGATGTGCCTAAAGTAAGTTTTTCAAAATTCTGCATTTGTGCACCTGCCGCTATAATTCTATTCTTCAAAACATCTGCCGCATACATGCAGAATAGCCCTGAACCTATTTCCCTATTGTTTAACAATTTTTTTCCATTTTTTTTTTTGCACCCCAATTTTTAAATAATTTTTTTGGGGTGTCCCTATTTTTTTTAAAACTTTTTTTGACACAGTTCTTTTTTAAATGTCATTCTCAGGGGTGCAGGCTATTTTTTTGAAGCCTGCACCCCTAAACCCCAATTCTGCACTTTTTTTCGACACCTATTCAATGGTGAAAAGTTATCACCGTTTTTTTATCAAAGACTTGTCAAAACTGCGATAAGTCTTTAAAATTGAATAAGGTGTAAAAGTAAAACCTATGATAATGACGTCATAATTGCGATATTAAAGCAAAAACGATGTTATCGCACCCATATTGAATACCCCTGTATATATGTAGTGTACATATAAATATAATCACTATGTAGACTGCCTGCAGGGACAGCGTGTAAACGCAACCACTGTCCCTAAATGGATTTTTCCTGCATGGCAGGGAAAAGTAAGGAGAAATTTGTAATAATTGTGACGATATTGGCCAAATATTCGAAGGTAAGTAACGTTGTTAAGGGGAGGGTTAGCATTAGGAGGGAGGTTAGATTTAGGCACTGAGGAGGGAGGGTTAAGGGTAGGGAGGGTTAGGAGGATACCTACAGGTGTTGGTATCCTAACCCTGTTGGGATGCCAGTGTCAGAATCCTGTACCCATCCCAATTTAGATAATATAAAGTTCGATTGATGTGTTGTATTTTTTTTATTAGTTTTTAGTTCTTTCTGTAAGAAAAACAAGGCTTCAGAACATGAACTCCTTTATTCCTAGCATTTAGATTGTGCAGCGTTTTACAGCAGGTTGATCATAGACAGAGCAGCCACCCCTGGAATCCTCACATTACGATGCTGCAGGATTAAGCAGATAAATCACAGTTAACAAATCTGGGACTTGTACAATGTTTTTCAGGCATATCTCTGCTCTAGAAACAGAGCAGAGGAACATTCCTCGCCCGTCAGAAATGATTGGAAAATATTTTTTTTAGACCAGACAGATATTTCTGATTCGCTTCATCGAAAATAATTTGCACTAAATCATCAGTTATTCTAACAGTTTCCAGTATTTAATGAAATGGGTTTAGTGGGTTGCACACGGCTGTAAGGATACGTGGAGAGTGATATGGCAGCACGGTATAGAGGAAAAGCTAATATTTATGTCATGTGGAAACTGTTACGCTGATTTTGCTGCAAAAGTGAATTTTTTTCATGTGCACTATTGTAAAATACACCATTCGGCATGTGTGGTATTGAAAAATTTAGATATTGTGCATATTAGACTGAAATGTGCAGCATAATACATAGCTCAGACTCCTACATATACAGCCCAATGTAAAGCTTATTATATAGCTCCTGGTACAGCATACTGTATACATTCCAAAATCCATCATATTATATAGCTATAGGACCTACATATACAGCCCCATGTCCAGCATATCACATAGCTCTATGTCACACATATACAGACCAATATTCAGCATATTACATAGCTCCATGTCTGTCCCACATATACACCCCACTGCCCAACATATTACATAGCTCCATGTCCCACATATATAGACCAATATTCAGCATATTACATATTTGCTCCATGTTCCACATATACATCCCACTGCCCAACATATTACATAGCTCCATGTCTTACATATACGGCCTACTTTACAGCATATTACATAGCTCCATGTCCCACATACACAGCCCACCGTCCAGCATATTACATAGTTCCATGTTCCAATATACAGCCCACTGTTCAACATATTGCAAAGTCCCATGTTCCACATATACAGCCCACTGTCCAGCATATTACATAGTTTCATGTCCCAATATACATCCCACTGTTCAACATATTACAAAGTCCCATGTTCCACATATACAGCCCACTGGCCAGCATATTGCATAGTTCCATGTCCCACATATACAGCCTACTTTCCAGAATATTACATAGCCCCAAGACCCACATATACAGCTCACTGTCCAGCATATTACATAGTTCCATGTCCCACATATACAGCCCACTGTGCAGCATATTACATAGTACCATGTCCCATATATACAGCCTATTGTCCAGCATATTACATAGTTCCATGTCCCACATATACAGTCCACTGTCCAGCATATTACATAGTTCCATGTCCCACATATACAGCCCACTGTCCACCATATTACATAGTTCCATGTCCCACATATACAGCCTACTGTCCAGCATATTACATAGCTCCATGTCCCACATATACAGTCCACTGTCCAACAAATTAGATAGTTCCATGTCCCACATATACAGCCTACTGTCCATCATATTACATAGCTCCATGACCCACATATACAGCCCACTGTCCAGCATATTACATAGTTCCATGTCCCACATATACAGTCCACTGTCCAGCATATTACATAGTTCCATGTCCCACATATACAGTCCACTGTCCAGCATATTACATAGTTCCATGTCCCACATATACAGTCCACTGTCCAGCATATTACATAGTTCCATGTCCCACATATACAGTCCACTGTCCAGCATATTACATAGTTCCATGTCCCACATATACAGTCCACTGTCCAGCATATTACATAGTTCCATGTCCCACATATACAGCCCACTGTCCATCATATTACATAGTTCCATGTCCCACATATACAGCCCACTGTCCAACATATTACATAGTTCCATGTCCCACATATACAGCCTACTGTCCAGCATATTACATAGCTCCATGTCCCACATATACAGCCCACTGTCCAACAAATTAGATAGTTCCATGTCCCAAATATACAGCCCACTGTTGAGCATATTACATAGTTCCAAGTCCCACATATACAGCCTACTTTCCAGCATATTACATAGCCCCATGACCCACATATACAGCTCATTATCCAGCACTGTTGAGCATATTACATAGCTCCATGTCCCACATATACAGCTCACTCCAAACATGGAATACATAGTGGCCAAAATTAGAGGTAAATATTACACTAAAGCGCTACCATTGCTTATACATGATGGAGGCAGCCATTTTGTCGGTGGAAGTTACTCCTACTTCTTAGACATTATTCTACTCCTCATCTGAGGAGATGCAGCTGATCAGTGAAGTGGCCGGTACTATCCTGACAGCGTCAGCCCGAGAGGATGAAATCCCTAACCCTCCCCTCTCCCCCCCCAAGCCTAACCCTCCCATAGGGGTGCCTAACCCTAAACTCCCAGGGTGGTGCCTAACCCTAAGTCCCCCCGGGGGTGCCTAAACCATACCCCCCCTGCCCGCACCCTAAACCTAACCCTCCCGGGGGGTTGCCTACCCCTAGCCTCCCCCCTGGTGGTGCCTATACCTAGCCCTCCCCGCTAGGGGTGCCTAACCCAAATCTCTCCCCCCCACCAAACCAAATGCTAACCCTGCTAGAGCCCCAAATCCTAACCCCCCCCCCCCCGCAGCTAACACTAAGGGCGCCCCGGACCTCTCCTTCGTTCGTGCTGGCGTCCTTGGCTTTCCGGCGTCAGAATTAACATAGGTGTCGGTATTTCGATGCCTATGTCAAATCCCTTGTCGGGATTCCGCTGTCGGGATTGAGACTGGCCATGCAGCCACCGGTCTCATAACCACATCCCATTTTGCGTCGTATCTCTGGGAAAGGCTTGAGGATGAAATGATGTCATATTGACCCGGTACCCTCACCACAGACCCGCGATTCCCGGCTTTACACTCCCATCCGGCTCCAGTCTTTCAGGAGACAGGGGACGACTCTCCAGGATGTTCCTGGAGAGTAGGTACATAGTATGGACTTATTGTAGCCTTGCTTCCAGTGATACAGCTTCACGTGGAGCAGGTTGGTGAAGCATGAGGTTGCCACCTGGTGGTGAGGAGGGCAATGAATGCACAGATTAAGAACAGAAGAGCTGGAGGGCCAGTATCACCATCCCCCAAATCGTGCTATGGGACTAGCAATAGTGTTACACCCCTGCTTTTATCTCACTAATACCACTTTCCCGAGTTTTTTTTATCTTTGAGACCCCCTTTCACACTACACCCGGGAAATACCCTGGTCAATTTCAGGGGCAGCTACCCGGGAACGTACTCCCGGGTAGGTGCCTTTCAGACACATGCAAGACGCAGGAATTTTGGCTGAGGCAGGCCAAAAACCCGGGAGTCTCAGTATGTCTGAAAGGGGTATTAGATTCAGTAAGGCTCATATATACATCATATACTTGTCCTCTTATCTCATATCAGAGCGTAGACACACTTCTCGGCCCTTGGAACCGCCCTGGAAAAAACAATGTGATAATGGGTCTGCTCTTGGCAGCGCATTTTTGCAGATTGCTTGGACGGCATAGCGACGTCAAGCATTTCACCACTTTAACTCCTCTATTTATTTATTTATTTAATCATTTATGGTTTTATCCTAAAAGTGGGGGGACAGCGGGACTCTCTTTATGACGTCGCACTATTTTATCTAAATGTTTTTATTACACCCGTAGAAGCACGCCAAGGAATGCGCTTTTCCACAGACATCAAACCACCATCTCTGCCACACCCTTACCCGTAACACGGGCGCGCCACACCACAAATCAACACAGTGGCGCAATGGTTAGCTTGCTGCCTCACAGCACTGAGGTCTTAGGTTAGAATCTCATCAAGGCCCTATCTGTGTGGAGTTTGTATGTTCTCCTCATGTTTGCGTGAGTTTCTTCCAGGTGCTCTGGTTCCACCCACACTGTGTACATGTGACTAGGCAGGGGTATGCAACCTGTTGCACTCCATCTGCTGTGGAACTACTCCTCCCAGCATGCACTGCCACAGTTTTGCTGTTAGGGCATGCAAAAACGGTGGCAGGGCATGCTGGCATGTGTAGTGCAACAGGTCGCCTTCCCCTGTGATAGGGACTATAGATTGTAAGCTCTGTTGGGACAGGGACTGATGTGAAATATTCTCAGTGAAGCACTGCGTTTTCTGTGTGCGCTATATAAATCTATTTATTGTGCCGCAGGTTTCAGCCGTTTGCACAGCTGTAACTCATCCTCAGGGACATCACTAGACGGCTGCATACACCGTGTGTTCTTTCATTCAAAATAAACCCGAAACATTATTACTTCATCGCTGTCTGACATTTGCGAATGAAGCCACACACCGTTCTGGCAGCAGGAGCTGATATTTTGGGAGCCCGCTGAAATGATTCCAGTGCTTTGAAATAACGACTGCGCTACAAAACAACTCTGTGGAGCTCTCCCTTGAGGGGTAATCAGCAGGTGATCCTGCTGGTACCGTTATCAGCAGCACAATCTCAGGTTCGCAGGAAGTACTGAGGACCTCATTCAGAGTAGGTCGTTGCGGCCGCACGGTCGCACGTCACCGATGTTCGCTAAACTGCGCATGCGTACAGTTCGCAATGCGCGTGCGCAAACTAGCGGCTACGATCAGAAATTTCTCTCTCCTTGAACGCAGCCAGGTCGGTAGTTTGAGTGACAGGATGAGGCGTTTGTGGGTGGTAACAGGGGAAGGTGCTTGTGAACGGGGGAGTGGAGATCCGAACGCAGGCGTGCCTAATTATGCGAACAGCGTTTTATGGGAGTGCATAATTAACAAAGTAGTGTCATGGCACATGTGACATGGGAGGTTTTTACACTGACTTGATCGTAGTGCTTAAGAGAGGGTATGGGCAACCTTAAGCACTACGACCAGTTCCAATGGTTCCCGATGCTCGCGATTAATCCTTATATGCCCGGAGATGACGTGTAATGCGTACGAGAAGGCGGCGTATTTTTTGTCTTACGGCTTCATCCTCCCCTTGGTCGGCCAACTAACGATCCGAACTTAAGGACGCAACTTGCGAGTGCATCATTTGCATATCCGGCCCCTTTTCCAGTACGACCGTGCGGCCGCAACGACCGACTCTGAATGAGGTCCTGAGAGCTGCTCGATTCTCTCTCTGAACCCGTCCTTTTTGCGGCTCAGCTCAGGAATGTAGGAACTGCGCAGCGAGCTGGTTCCCCTGAGCCACGAGAGCCGTCTCAGGTGCGGCTCACCATCTATCATCCTGGCTGGGATTTAAAGTTGGAAAATGTCACCCGTGAGTCAGAGGGAAGATGTGATCCTTATCTAGCGTCATGTCATTTCCAGCATGGATATTTCTGAAGCGCTGCCATATCCTGTTGGAGAACCCTGGAACACACTTCTGACAAGGTCATGTCTATTCACAATGTTTACTCCCCAGGTTTTCTGAGTGCTCAGCGAGCCAGGCCGCAGATGTGAGGGCTCTGGCCGTCTCTCAGGGCGGTGGCACAGTGGGCATATCAATGAGACCTGTGCTCCGCCATCCGGAAGGCAGACCAATGGCTTCTCAATCATACATGGCATTTGTATACATTACAGTGTTTCAGATCTCTCAGCGCTTCCTCTGTTCCTTGTCATGAATCGGCCCCTTTAGAAGCCAGTGCAATCAGAGGACGTACTCAGTCCCACTCTATGGCAGAATAAACACCGCCTGCAGGGAAACACAGGTCGCAACTACAAAGGGCACATTCTGCTCTATCTTTGGGAAGAGACAGATGTGTAAGTGGAAATGATACTGTCCCCCCCCCCTCGATATCTTCCTCTAATTGATTTGTAAGTTGCTTCAAACGCCTGGCTGCTTATATAGAGTGACTGCAGGAAACCTTGCTAAGCCGTCATTTCATGTCGCTCCAGTGGATCAAAGGACGACTTGCAGCACTAAATTAACGTACCCAATAAATCGCCCAGGACAGGGCCGTAACTAGGTTGGTGCGACCAGTGCCATGGCACAGGGCAGCGCATGGCAGTGGGCACTGTTGGGCCTGTCAATTTTCCTGTTTATTATCATTCTCACTTGTAGCTTCTTCTTTTATCCCCAGCATCTCCTGGCCTCCCCTATCTCTTCCCCATGAGGCCATGGCCCTCTCTCAGGTGCACTATATTATGTCCCTATTTATCCCCAGCATCTCCTGGCCTCCCCTATCTCTTCCCTGGCCCTTCCCCATGAGGCCATGGCCCTCTCTCAGGTGCACTATATTATGTCCCTATTTATCCCCAGCATCTCCTGGTCTCCCCTATCTCTTCCCTGGCCCTTCCCCATGAGGCCATGGCCCTCTCTCAGGTGCACTATATTATGTCCCTATTTATCCCCAGCATCTCCTGGCCTCCCCTATCTCTTCCCTGGCCCATCCCCATGAGGCCATGGCCCTCTCTCAGGTGCACTATATTATGTCCCTATTTATCCCCAGCATCTCCTGGCCTCCCCTATCTCTTCCCTGGCCCATCCACATGAGGCCATGGCCCTCTCTCAGGTGCACTATATTATGTCCCTATTTATCCCCAGCATCTCCTGGCCTCCCCTATCTCTTCCCTGGCCCTTCCCCATGAGGCCATGGCCCTCTCTCAGGTGCAATATATTATGTCCCTATTTTCCCCAGCATCTCCTGGCCTCCCCTATCTCTTCCCTGGCCCTTCCCCATGAGGTCATGGCCCTCTCTCAGGTGCGCTATATTATGTCCCTATTTATCCCCAGCATCTCCTGGCCTCCCCTATCTCTTCCCTGGCCCTTCCCCATGAGGCCATGGCCCTCTCTCAGCTGCACTATATTATGTCCCTATTTATCCCCAGCATCTCCTGGCCTCCCTTATCTCTTCCCTGGCCCTTTTCCCATGAGGCCATGGCCCTCTCTCAGGTGCACTATATTATGTTCCTATTTATCCCCAGCATCTCCTGGCCTCCCCTATTTCTTCCCTGGCCCTTCCCCATGAGGCCATGGCCCTCTCTCAGGTGCACTATATTATGTCCCTATTTATCCCCAGCATCTCCTGGCCTCCCCTAGCTCTTCCCTGACCCTTCCTCATGAGGCCAGGGCCCTCTCTCAGGTGCACTATATTATGTCCCTATTTATCCCCTGCATCTCCTGGCCTCCCCTATCTCTTCCCTGGCCCTTCCCCATGAGGCCATGGCCCTCTCTCAGGTGCACTATATTATGTCTCTATTTATCCCCAGCATCTCCTGGTCTCCCCTATCTCTTCCCTGGCCCTTCCCCATGAGGCCATGGCCCTCTCTCAGGTGCACTATATTATGTCCCTATTTATCCCCAGCATCTCCTGGCCTCCCCTATCTCTTCCCTGGCCCTTCCCCATGAGGCCATGGCCCCCTCTCAGGTGCACTATATTATGTCCCTATTTATCCCCAGCATCTCTTGGCCTCCCCTATCTCTTCCCTGGCCCTTCCCCATGAGGCCATGGCCCTCTCTCAGGTGCACTATATTATGTCCCTATTTATCCCCAGCATCTCCTGGCCTCCCCTATCTCTTCCCTGGCCCTTCCCCATGAGGCCATGGCCCTCTCTCAGGTGCACTATATTATGTCCCTATTTATCCCCAGCATCTCCTGGTCTCTCCTATCTCTTCCCTGGCCCTTCCCCATGAGGCCATGGCCCTCTCTCAGGTGCACTATATTATGTCCCTATTTATCCCCAGCATCTCCTGGCCTCCCCTATCTCTTCCCCATGAGGCCATGGCCCTCTCTCATGTGCACTATATTATGTCCCTATTTATCCCCAGCATCTCCAGGCCTGCCCTATCTCTTCCCTGGCCCTTCCCCATGAGGTCATGGCCCTCTCTCAGGTGCGCTATATTATGTCCCTATTTATCCCCAGCATCTCCTGGCCTCCCCTATCTCTTCCCTGGCCCTTCCCCATGAGGCCATGGCCCTCTCTCAGCTGCACTATATTATGTCCCTATTTATCCCCAGCATCTCCTGGCCTCCCCTATCTCTTCCCTGGCTCTTTTCCCATGAGGCCATGGCCCTCTCTCAGGTGCACTATATTATGTCCCTATTTATCCCCAGTATCTCCTGGCCTCCCCTAGCTCTTCCCTGACCCTTCCCCATGAGGCCATGGCCCTCTCTCAGGTGCACTATATTATGCCCCTATTTATCCCCAGCATCTCCTGGCCTCCCCTATCTCTTCCCTGGCCCTTCCCCATGAGGCCATGGCCCTCTCTCAGGTGCACTATATTATGTCCCTGTTTATCCCCAGCATCTCCTGGCCTCCCCTATCTCTTCCCTGGCCCTTCCCCATGAGGCCATGGCCTCCTCTCAGGTGCACTATATTATGTCCCTATTTATCCCCAGCATCTCCTGGCCTCCCCTATCTCTTCCCTGGCCCTTCCCCATGAGGCCATGGCCCTCTCTCAGGTGCACTATATTATGTCCCTATTTATCCCCAGCATCTCTTGGCCTCCCCTATCTCTTCCCTGGCCCTTCCCCATGAGGCCATGGCCCTCTCTCAGGTGCACTATATTATGTCCCTATTTATCCCCAGCATCTCCTGGTCTCTCCTATCTCTTCCCTGGCCCTTCCCCATGAGGCCATGGCCCTCTCTCAGGTGCACTATATTATGTCCCTATTTATCCCCAGCATCTCCTGGCCTCCCCTATCTCTTCCCCATGAGGCCATGGCCCTCTCTCATGTGCACTATATTATGTCCCTATTTATCCCCAGCATCT
Organism: Taudactylus pleione; assembly: GCA_031769625.1. Taxonomy (NCBI): domain Eukaryota; kingdom Metazoa; phylum Chordata; class Amphibia; order Anura; family Myobatrachidae; genus Taudactylus; species Taudactylus pleione. The sequence goes on from JAUIMM010000446.1 coordinate 5,216,285, forward strand.
CCTGGCCTCCCCTATCTCTTCCCTGGCCCTTCCCCATGAGGTCATGGCCCTCTCTCAGGTGTGCTATATTATGTCCCTATTTATCCCCAGCATCTCCTAGCCTCCCCTATCTCTTCCCTGGCCCTTCCCCATGAGGCCATGGCCCTCTCTCAGGTGCACTATATTATGTCTCTATTTATCCCCAGCATCTCCTGGTCTCCCCTATCTCTTCCCTGGCCCTTCCCCATGAGGCCATGGCCCTCTCTCAGGTGCACTATATTATGTCCCTATTTATCCCCAGCATCTCCTGGCCTCCCCTATCTCTTCCCTGGCCCTTCCCCATGAGGCCATGGCCCTCTCTCAGGTGCGCTATATTATGTCCCTATTTATCCCCAGCATCTCCTGGCCTCCCCTATCTCTTCCCTGGCCCTTCCCCATGAGGCCATGGCCCTCTCTCAGGTGCGCTATATTATGTCCCTATTTATCCCCAGCATCTCCTGGCCTCCCCTATCTCTTCCCTGGCCCTTCCCCATGAGGCCATGGCCCTCTCTCAGGTGCACTATATTATGTCCCTATTTATCCCCAGAATCTCCTGGCCTCCCCTATCTCTTCCCTGGCCCTTCCCCATGAGGCCATGGCCCTCTCTCAGGTGCACTATATTATGTCCCTATTTATCCCCAGCATCTCCTGGCCTCCCCTATCTCTTCCCTGGCCCTTCCCCATGAGGCCATGGCCCTCTCTCAGGTGCACTATATTATGTCCCTATTTATCCCCAGCATCTCCTGGTCTCTCCTATCTCTTCCCTGGCCCTTCCCCATGAGGCCATGGCCCTCTCTCAGGTGCACTATATTATGTCCCTATTTATCCCCAGCATCTCCTGGCCTCCCCTATCTCTTCCCCATGAGGCCATGGCCCTCTCTCATGTGCACTATATTATGTCCCTATTTATCCCCAGCATCTCCTGGCCTCCCCTATCTCTTCCCTGGCCCTTCCCCATGAGGCCATGGCCCTCTCTCAGGTGCACTTTATTATGTCCCTATTTATCCCCAGTATCTCCTGGCCTCCCCTAGCTCTTCCCTGACCCTTCCCCATGAGGCCATGGCCCTCTCTCAGGTGCACTATATTATGTCCCTATTTATCCCCAGCATCTCCTGGCCTCCCCTATCTCTTCCCCATGAGGCCATGGCCCTCTCTCATGTGCTCTATATTATGTCCCTATTTATCCCCAGCATCTCCTGGCCTCCCCTATCTCTTCCCTGGCCCTTCCCCATGAGGCCATGGCCCTCTCTCAGGTGCACTTTATTATGTCCCTATTTATCCCCAGTATCTCCTGGCCTCCCCTAGCTCTTCCCTGACCCTTCCCCATGAGGCCATGGCCCTCTCTCAGGTGCACTATATTATGTCCCTATTTATCCCCAGCATCTCCTGGCCTCCCCTATCTCTTCCCTGGCCCTTCCCCATGAGGCCATGGCCCTCTCTCAGGTGCACTATATTATGTCTCTATTTATCCCCAGCATCTCCTGGTCTCCCCTATCTCTTCCCTGGCCCTTCCCCATGAGGCCATGGCCCTCTCTCAGGTCCACTATATTATGTCCCTATTTATCCCCAGCATCTCCTGGCCTCCCCTATCTCTTCCCTGGCCCTTCCCCATGAGGCCATGGCCCTCTCTCAGGTGCACTATATTATGTCCCTATTTATCCCCAGCATCTCCTTGCCTCCCCTATCTCTTCCCTAGCCCTTCCCCATGAGGCCATGGCCCTCTCTCAGGTGCACTATATTATGTCCCTATTTATCCCCAGCATCTCCTGGCCTCCCCTATCTCTTCCCTGGCCCTTCCCCATGAGGCCATGGCCCTCTCTCAGGTGCACTATATTATGTCCCTATTTATCCCCAGCATCTCCTGGCCTCCCCTATCTCTTCCCTGGCCCTTCCCCATGCATTCAGGAAATAAAGCGATCACTTTACTTTTACCTATGGACACCTCACGGCTACTGCGCAGCTTTCAGGGGTAAAAAAATCTGCAATGCACAGTGGTACCTTCTGCAGCCTAGTAGAGTGAGATCGCAAAATCCCCCTCCGGCCGGTCAACTTCATTAGAGATAATGCGCCAACGCTACCCGCTTTGCGCTTGTTAAATATCTTCCTCATAGAAAACTATGGGGACAGCTGCTGCGGGGGCTTGCAGACACAGGGCATGATTTATGCTAATGAAGTCGCAGCTACAATTTTGCTCGGAACATAGCTGCGAAAATATTCTAATATCTCCTGTTTTCTGTATCATTACATTCCAGTGACACTGCATACTGCTTTTAAACATATGGAAACAGCAGTTTCCACATATATTAAGGGCAGAATTGATTATCAAATATCCCCCTAAGGATTTACAGGTGTCCCAAACACCCTATTAATACAAGTTGTATGCCCCGGACAGCTGAAACTAAAACTCCAGAGGCCAGATATATATATGGTAAAATCAAATGCACCTCCAGCAAATCCTCGCTCCGTTCACTGTTTATCCAGAGTAAGGGTGGGGAAAACACCACACGACCATATCTAGCTGTCTCAAATTCTGAGAAAATCCTTTCAGTCTTCAAAATGAATCTACCGTTTACAGGCAGCGGAGGCAGCCATTTTGTTAGGGACATAATTCAGTTTATTTAGCTAGCAAATAAAAACACAACACATTAAGGGGCATTCTTGTGTAGGCCAAAAATAGTAAAGGTGCAAAATGTGAACACGTGCAGAAAGGGGAAAAGATGTATAAATGTCCAAGGGGCATATTTGTTAAATGATGCTGCCAGGCCTAGATAATAAGTGCTCCAAATCTCCGCAATTTGCAGCAATAAGGGATCTTTTTTGCCTAAATGTATTATTACTGAGACGCCAGAACATATGAGCATTCCCTTTGATCAGTACAAGTAAAGCGATCGCAACTGCATTCACTGTCGGTGCATTTGCGAACGAGCACTAAGGAACCCTCTCCTGAAAAAAGTTTGCAGAGTGTAGACCATAGGCTACAACGGGCTTTGCATTCCGGAGCTTGATAACATCTGACAGTTTTGCAGCCGCTGCCGGAAATGGAGAGCCGAAAGCTTGTCATTGAGCGCGTGCGAACGCTAAACTGATACTGCTCGGTCCGTTCTTGGTCGCACCGGCATAAATTATACTTTTGTCAGGATGTTTAAGCTAATTTTCAAATTTTTATTTAATATGGCGTAGACAAGATGTGGAGTTGTTTCTGCTATATTAGAGAGGTTTGGGTAATTTAATTGATTCCTAATAGCAAATGCGTTAACTGCACATAAATTAATACCAGATGCACAGTCTACTGTTTCTGTCCGGAACACATCTTGAGCTTTAAAAATGGAAAGAAATATGCCATTTTTATAAGTGATTTTGTTTCTTTTAGAAAATTTGCGTAAATTTTATGACCAACTCTGCGTCAACCCCAATGTGCCTCATAGTTAAGTGATATTACTAGTTCCTTGGAAATGGATTAGCTGAATTCTCTAGAATAAAGTTTCCCCCCACTGTCAGTTCGGGACTGTCCCAGAGCAGCATTCTAGCATCCTAAAGCTTCCACCTTATTCAAGGGTTTGCATTACTGTTTTTGTGAAGAAATCTCTACTATTAAACATATTTATTCCACACACGTCTTCTGGTTCTAGATAAAAGCCCAACTAAGGAAAATAATATACCCATATACACTTTTTGTTATTGATCCAATATATATGTAAAGACATGACAGTTGTGTTTTTTTTTTAATCATGCTTAGACTGAATTATGTGTACAGGTATGCTAATTTGTTGATACACAGTTTATGTAAGTCTGATATTATATGGTTTAGCTTAAACACAATACACTTTACTCATATATTAACCTGCCTATTAATGTGAACAGGTAATAAATGTAAAGTTATTTCCTTTAATAAGCGGCTGGTGCACATCACAGTAATTATATGTTGTTATGTTAATGCTTATAAAAAAATATATAAAAGTTCTGTCGGTCACTGACAAAATGCAATAACGTACTTTCTGCATTCAGGAAGTTTGTCAACATTTTTGTAAATAATATAGCTCTTCCAAACTGACTTTTATTTCCATCCAAATTAAATTGCTCATGAAATGAAGGAAGCCTGTTAAGGTTAAACCAGGATATTTTTGTCTATATCCTATAATTTATTTATTAACCTACGTGCCAAGAATTCAATTTATGTCAAATATGGTCACGTGGAACTCAAACAAATTCGGGGGCTGGACATCTGTATTGAGGACAAACCATTATTCTTGCAAATACGGTTGCACGGTTTCAGCCCTTCTATTTTCATTAGCGTCATTTCAGCGGTCGGTCTTGTGATGCGCCCAGATTGTTCTACATCATTAGTGGAGAAAGCTTTCCATTTTCAGATAAACAGTCATTACTATATAAACACGGTAAATAAAGTTGTTTCTTAAAAAAAAAAAAAAAAAATTATAATAAAAAAGCAACATTTAGAAATACTTGACCAAAACAATTAAAAATGAATTTAGCGAGATGCCAAAACTTTGCAATGTACTGATAGGAACACGATCCAGCTGTACAGTATTTATAGTGTTACATTGTATTGTTGAAGAGAAGATTTAAACAAAGGATTTGTCATTTTATTTCCAGTGGGAGACTGTGAGCTCTCTGCTGGTTTTCCAAGTCCTGAGTGTTGTGTTTTCTGTGTTCTCCTTGACAGTAGCGACCTGATCCAATGGCCCCATCCTGGAGGAAGCTAGGACTAAGCGAATTTAGGGAATGTTTCTGTTCTAGCCTAAGCCAGGCGCAGTGACAGCCCTAACACTCCCCAGAACTGAAGACCCCTGCCTGAGAATGGCACTGCCCACCCTGAAAGTCAGAAGGTAAAGTTTATTTTTTTAATATTGTTTTCTCTAACTATTAAACAGCCTTTCCCAGACCACCAGGTAAGTCACGGTCATATTTTTTTCAGTGTACAATTTACCTTTGTTAATCAGAAGTTGCCTGAGGTTCTCACCCTCCCACACCCCTCCTTCATTTTTTTTAGGAAACGGGATTCAGATGTTTATAAGTGAAAAAGTTAAACCACTAATCTACTTAGTCATTTACCAGCCATCCACAAGTCATTTTCACATTTCTTTCTTTCTTTCTTTCTTTCTTTCTTTCTTTCTTTCTTTCTTTCTTTCTTTCTTTCTTTCTTTCTTTCTTTCTTTCTTTCTTTCTTTCTTTCTTTTCTCCATGCAAGTGATCTATTATCAGCAAGCAAGTGAGCCAGAAGGTAGCTGGGTAATTATAGTATTTGGACACCTGTTTTGTGCTTTGCGCTGATGAAAAGCACGACCCCAAACAAACAGTAAACACTGATTTCACTACTGTTTAGGTGCCTGAAATGTGAAACAAAGGCTTCTTGTTCCCTTCTCTTCAATAGTAGTTTAGGTGCCAAAGCCCAGTGTATAACTTATAAAATCAGAATGTCAACAGGTTTACATAGGATATAGCATCACTAATATTCTAATACATGAATACAATAAAAATGCAACAATAGTATTCAATAGCATTATAATAAATTAATACAATAACAATTTATGATTAGTATTTAGAATTTACAAACTGACGTTTTTTACTTTGTGCATAACCTAGTTGTCAAATTGTAAAATAAATGCATACAACTTTTTGGGTTTCCTTATTGTATTTGACTCTACAATATAAACAAAACAGATGTACACAGTACACAAATGCTATCCTATAAACCATTTTTGACACAAATAAACTAATGTATTACATTTTTACAATACACATTAGATAGATAGATAGATAGATAGATAGATAGATAGATAGATCTCAAAAAGTTAGTGAACTGTAATTAATTAATCATTGACTTTTACTTGTTTTTACTTGTTCAATAATATAATACCATGTTTAATTTATTAGTTTATACTATTTTGTAAAATATGATGGTTCCTCTGTTCTTTGGCAGTGTTAGTATGAAATGGGGAAAAAATATTGATTGACTTTAACTCTGATCTCTCGTTCTCTCTATATGTATATATGTATAATTAAATAATCAAAACATCTAAAAATGCTGCTATATTATGTATTGAAATTTGTGAAACTCATGTTAACTTCGTTCATACTGTTAAATTCAATTTATATATACATATATATACTTGAAATAAGTAATGATGAGATAAAACATTTCAGATACATATGCACAAATATACTATATTATATATATGTCGTCCATATATCTATCTATCTATCTAAGTATATGTTATCTTTGAGATGATGTGTTAAGATACAACTTTTAAATATTTTTGAAAATTAATAGTAAAAAAAAAGTTATTGTTTTTTTTAAATGTGTCTAGTATATTAGTGAATAAACATACTATATCTGTGATTATATATTACAGCATTTTGGTGTAAAATAAAAAATGAAGCAGCAGAGAGTTGGCTAGTTCCTTTATAAATGTGAGAGATAACGGATCACTGTGAGTATATTATAACTTTGTGTAAACTGAATATTGGCGTCCTTTCCAAATGAACACCTGGAAGATGTAAATCAAGAGTACGGTAAACATTTCAGATCAGAACATATGACAGGGGCTGTACTCACCGGCTTGATTCCACAGTATGCAGAGAGCTCCTACAGGAACTAAAAATCAATAAATCAGAGGGATGAACCTTCGCTAATAAACACAGGTTTTGTAAGGGAAAAAAGCTAACATTTCTGGAAAAGATATAAAAGAAATATTTCCAAAAACTCAACACAAATTTATTAATTCTCAATTGAAGGCAACTGATTATTACTTGTAGAAGAAAATATTCAGAAATGTTTTATTATTAATAACAAATTGTGTTAACTTATTTAAAATAAAACACATTCATTAGTGTTTGTAATTTTTATTATTATGAATGTTAAGTACTTGCAACTGTTATAAATTTATTCTGTAATATTTTAAATTCTGTAATATTTTTAATTATTTTCACATTGATATCTATGATAATTATTAGTCTATTGGCAGATTTTATATGTTGTGTAAATTATATTTATATTTCAGGTATAATTAATATGTATATATTTTCTCAAATATATTAGCATACAGCGGAACTTCAAAACAATCATTTTGTAAAGTAAAATGCATATGTAAAATTATTTCACAAAATAAAAACTGGTGAATTTCAATAGTACAAAATATTTTATGGCATGTAAATGTCTAGAGGTATTAATCAAGATTTATATTAGGTAAGATTTATACCCGTTTAATGTTTTCAACTGTTATTCCCGTGCATTAGGCTAATTGACTCAATGTGATCTTCACACAACATATATATTTCTTTTTCTTTTAGCAATTACTCTTGCTTAATTTTATTTTATTTTTAAATGACAGCATTTGCATCTGTATTAAGTTTATGGGACACCCAGAAAGTATTTTCACAGAAAGAGAGGAAGTTATTTTCACACATAATCTAATGTCTGATTTAGATCCAAACTGAAATTACCAAATATGGTCACAACATATTTCTTAAACATATTTTGTAATGAAGTAATAATTCATTTAGATTGTAAGCTTGCGAGCAGGGCCTTCTTACCTGTATATCTGTCTGTTATTATCCTGTTTTGTTCTATTAATGTTTCCATTTGTAAAGCGCAACGGAATATGCTGCGCTATATAAGAAACTGTTAATTAATAAATAAATAAATAATTGTATGGGGTAAAGATAAATAGATAGACAGACAGACAGCCAGATAAATAGATGATAGATAGATATACATTATATAAAAGACAGTTTAAAGAATCTTTACCTGATATAAATCATTTTGTTTTTATGTAAATTAGTAGTAAGATAATAAGCTTGCATAGTATATATTCAATATGTTAAGAAAAGTGACAAATGTAAATGAGCTGATTGTTTTATTCCTCAATTGTCATGGAGTTTTTCATATTATCTTTATCACGTAAACCTAGGGGTTAAGGATATAATGTAATAATTTACTAATTGGTTAAAGGTAAGATTAATTAAATAACACAGGCACAGGGCACAGCCTTCACATTCAGTCAACATGAAAAAAACTATGAAGATTCAACTAAAATGATACAGCTTTTGAAAGTTTACTCTAAATGTGAATCAGCGCCAATGGCCAGGTCTGAGGGTTTAGTACTGGTGGGACAGGACATGCTAGGTGGCCCACATGTCTTCTATCCGCTGTCAGATGCTGTGTTTCTGCAGAATGATGCATTGCGTCTGCATCTAGATGACTATAGTACAGAACATAGTTCTGTATTTCTGTCAGAGGACCTTTACAGGACGTTCTGCTGAGTGGATGTTTTCTAAATATATGTGTTAATGTAAAGAGCTTGTAAAATTAATAGGATTATTGCCTGCAGTATATTATCATTCTTTACAATGCAAAATTCTACATTTATTAAAACAATTACAAAAAAAATTAACTAAGTCTCATTGATTTTAATATAGTTTTTTCCATCTAGAAAATATTTTAATTTTTTTATGCAAAGTTGGGTTAGCCTGAAAAAATATAATGTTGTTTACTGGTGTACAGCTGTTAGAATATATTACAGTACACAGTGCTTGTGTATATACAGTATAATTGTATATATTATTGTGTATAAGCACCATTTGCCTAGGACTAGTGCCATGATTTTATAGGAGCAAATTAGGCTTAGCATAAAGCTCTCAGACATGCTCTAACAAAGGAAGGGGCACATGTATCAGGCTAAAAGAAAACATCCCATACTTCCTAATAGGTCCCAAATAAACAGGTTTAAAAACGTAAATTGTGTTAATTTGGGTTCCTCAGAAGAGTACATTTTGGTAAAATACCTATTATGGTTTTAAGATTTTGGGTGGAAAAAAGATGAGTTTCCCATTAACCAGGACACAAACCTGCAAACTTCAATGTAATGGCAACCAAAGACATTTAGTAATGGGTGGAGATGTGCCGGAGTTGGGTACGACGCAGAAACACCTGTAGCTGCGTAGACCCAGCCACCAATCATTCACAGTGCTAAAGAAACGCAAGATCTATTCACACAGCGGAGACGAGCGTAATTCCGCATTAGACTCTTAATCACTGAACAAAGCTTTGTGCTTACGGTGGACTCATAAAAGTGAGTATCGCTGATAGGACACAAAGAGACATCAATAATACCCGGCTAGAATATTCTGCAGAGCTGTATGAACTGGTCACATTTCAGGAACATGTACTAAGACAAACGCTGGGCCTAAGAGCTGACAAATATCTCTGTTTGACAATATGTGCATATAGAGATTTTCACTTGTGCTGGTATGTACTATTATATACAGTACACAATATGTTTATATATTTATATTTGCCAGTCAAAAAGACAATAACGTGACACCCTGGCAGTTACACATAGCATTCGCAGCAGCAAGGGCCTGTATCAGAGATGTACGCAACTCCACCTGCGCACGGCTTGCCTGATTTTTAGCAGACTGTGCATATTTCAGGACCTGCATTTGCAAATGACAGCAATTACCAAGCAAATCAGAGTCGTACGGATCTCTGTCGGGTATCCGCTTGAGCGGGTGTTACTGGGCAGCGACGGGGGGATTTGCACATAAGATAACTGTTCCATGGATAGGGCGGGTGCAAATGCTGATTGTAGTGATGGCGGCTGGTTTTACCAGCAGATGGATGGGAGCGGGGTGGATACATAGGAGTGGCCGACGCTGGACACAGGCGGAAATCCACATGTATCTCTGAATCAGGCCCCATAAGTCTAGATTCAACATAGGGATAAGAATCCCTATTTTTTGCCTCTGGGCCCCTTTTATTATAGATGCTACTAATTTCGCTTTTTGTTTTAGAATTACGTTGATAATGTGTCAGTAAAAACACTTGAACAAGAATACTTGTAATGGCAACCAATCAGATCATCAGTTAGATTTAGATAGATTTACGCAAAGCACAGGCCTGGCCAAACTGTGGCTCTCCAACTGTTGTGAAACTACAAATCTCAGCATGCTTACCAGCTGATCGGTGAGAGGGTTTGCAGGGACTTGTAGTTTCACATCAGCCAGAGAGTCACAGGTTGGCCAGACCTGCCTAGGGTATTCATGGTTATTTATACCCCGTTTACACTGGAGCTAAAACCTGGGTTATTGCAGGGTTAACCCGGGTAGCTCCTTGGTGTAAAAGGGGAGAGGGTTAGATCGCCGTGTCGAGTGACCGGGCAATCCAACCCAGGTAACTTGCAGGGTTTAACACGGGAGTAACCCGTGAAACCCTGCAGTGTGAACGGCGCGCTCCGGGTCACGATGACCTGGAGTGCGCCGCATGCCGGCCGATTGGTCCGGCTTCAGCGGTGCTTGGAGATGATGTAATCTCCAAGCGTCCACTTCAGCGCCGGAAAAGCCGGGTCTATGCAGACCCATCTCCGGTGTGAACGGCGCCGACCCGGGAATGTCCCGGGTCGGCGCCGGCTAAATTCCGGGTCGGATCCGGATTGGAACCCTGTTCCAACTCCGGGTCAGACCCAGAATTTAGGTGTGAAAGTGGTACGAGTAACCTCACTTATTACACTAGGTTTGTCAGTTTTCTAATACTTTACCCAAAGTTAGTGGAATCATTGCTAGGTGGACACGAAGTGTCGGTTATTAAATAAAAATAAACAATTGATACTACACAATGAACACAGTGAGGGTTTTCTGCTAATAATACTCTTTAGAACAAATCTGCACTAAACCAGCGGGACTAATCAGCAATTGGCTTTTATGTATCTTGTGCAAAATAGACAGTGAAAGCAAATATCTGGTTGGTTACTGTGATTTTAGCGCAGATTTCAGCACCGTCAGTAACTACCTATTATTACCTGCAGACGTCTCTACCTAATATGTTTCTTAGCTTGCAACAGATCTACACTGAAGTCAGTTCTCCTCTGTGCTGTACGCAGAATTTTAGGCACCGTTCTCAGCCTATCTACATTTTGCTGCTTGTGACACCAGAACACGGTGATTTATCCAAGGACACAAAGAGCTGACACTTCATTTTGATGTTTTCAGCAAGTCTCTCAGAATCATTATCAGAAAAGCAATCAGTGTCCTCCTCTATCCTCTTGGTCGTCTGCTGTATGCTCTTTTGAGTCCCACTTAAGTCCATTGAAGTATGACTAATTACCACTAAATTGCTTCACTCAACTCCCACAAACAGCAGAGGAAACTAACCCTGAGTCACCAGTGACTGCTTCATTACTTCCACTTCAGGGCTGGTTTCCTGGCGATTTCAGGACTGAAAAATCAATTTATTCTGTGACAAGATGGGCAAATAATCTCCTAAATTCCATTCATGTCCCAAAATGTTCCCGTTATAGAAATTTGGTGATACTGTACATCAGGATTCTTACCCTGTAACCAATACACCATTATGTACTCACACTTATAGCTACCTACATGGGATCTACAGTAGATAGCATGGTGATAGGAGGCTGGGCATGTTGATGCTTTATAAATAAATGATGAAAATAATAATAATAATAATAATAATAATAATAATTGACAATAAGGTGACTGCAGGGAATAACAGAGGGGGAATGTGAAAGATTTAGACTAATAAAGTAGGTTTTGGGAATCAGTGAATAAATCATGTGAAATCTGCAGCTCACAAGTAGATAGGTTAGATACAATGTATATGCCTCTACCACAACAACAATTTGCAAATCATCTTATTTGTCAATTGGGGTTCATGAATGAAAACACATGAGTGGAATTCCCTTATAAGTCTCTCTTAATAGATAATGGGCTAATAAGACTGATGTTATAATGCGTAATGTACAGCGCACGTTTCTAGAAGGTGGCCGTTCATTATTTCCCAGTGTGGCCCAATTTCAGAAACGTTCTCCACTATTTTAGGAAACAATGATGCACCCATGTAAAACATTAAATCTATACCCAAGACCAAGTGGTAGAAGACTCCATGATTGGCGCAGACTGAAGACGTCTCTCACTGCACTGTAATTCCCCACTTTGCTTATGTCAACGAAAATATTAGATTCCCAATTGACAGGTTAATGCGAAAAGGAAATTTACAAATGGCAAATTGTCTCTTTTCAAACTTCTACAAGCGCCACATTGACTTTGGTGTAAGAAATTTTTATGTGTGTTACATGACTGCCTTGCAGTAGCGTGGATGGGGAACTGCAGAAAGGGGATGCTCTGCAAAGCATGAATTGTGCAGATATAGGAAATAAAATAGGAAATTATATGTTTATTTGCGAGTGTTACAGAAAATCTTCCCAAAGTAACTTTGTATGCAATTTCTTTAATTTCTTGTTATAATTGGATTTTATATATGTGAGTATAGGTTTTTTTGTGTGTAGAGAATGAACACTTATGAAAAAGTTCCACTTTTATGTATTTCCTTTCTACTGCTGGTTATTACCGTTTCAGTGCATATAGATCAATCAATTAGTCAAACAATGGAGGTTAGCCCGAGATGAACGGGCTCCTTGCAAAACCCTGAAAAAAACTTTCATTATGATGAAATAAAATATTTGTGCCTCAAATTAAACAAATGAGGTCTGTAAAATAAATTTAAAATACAGCGAATGCCCTTTAAATAAATAGCTAGGTGACTTTTTTTTTAAAGAACATATTGATTGATCAGTAATAAAACTCTTCTGACTTTGTAATGCTATACCCCCCCTTTATATACTGGTAAACAGTGTGAGTGCAAATACCACTGTCACTGCAATATGTAGTGATAATACCACCCAGGGGCATATTAAGAGAGGAGGGGGCCCATGTTCATTCCCCTTCCGGGGCCCCCTCCTCTCTCCCAAGGCGGACGTCAGCAGACTGACGCGTCTGACCACCGACTGCAGCATCAGTAGACTCTGGGCACTTGAGTGTGCCCAGAGTCTACTGTACACGTTCAGGTCGCCATAGAAATTACGCAGCCGCCATTTTCACAACAATTTCCTCACTGTGCATGTGCAAAATGCAGAAAAATGGATGCGGCGGCCATTTTCCGGCATTTTGTGCAGGACTGAGACATCCGAGGCGGGACCTCAGAGAGATATGGATTAGATAATATGGGTGCAGGGTGTGCAGTGCGGGCTCCCCCTGGACCCAGGGGCCTGTATGCTCCGCACACCCTGCACCCATTATAGATACGCCCCAGATACCACCCTGTACACATCATTAGACAAGCCGTACTTATATATAATAAACAAGTAGTGCTAATATATACATGTACACTTCAGTAAATAAGATTTGTACATACTGTGCATTTTTTAATTTCATCATGTGTTATCTCTGAATTTTAATGTCATCACGTACGATTGCTGACTTCTGATGTCATCACGTACGAATGCTGACTTCTGATGTCATCACGCACAATCGCTGAGTTCTGATGTCATCGCTTATAATTTAGCTTTTGCACTCATTACATGTTGAATTTGTCAGTAATCCGAATTACCAGGACTAAACCGATAAGTACGATATACACTTTACACGCTTATAAGAATTCAACTCTTGTCATATTAGCAAACAAGGCAATATGTTGTTTAGACTGGGCTAGATTAGCACTTATTCTATATCTCATTTGTATATGTTCACTTCCTCTACCTGAGATAATGAAAGTGTGATATTTATATATTCATTTGTATGTTTGACATTCCTGCCTCATTAACCCCTCTGCACCTGGAACGGGTTAATCCATGATGGCAGCGCAGCTGGAAAATCAATCTCTGCTTTAATTTTTGCAGAAAGGTTCTTCTTAAAATTTCTTGTGTGTATATAAATCGTAGTCATTTGTGATATATGTTAACAGTTTGTATGACACGATCATTAACCGGACACAGTTTATTCTTTTTTTATTTTTTATTATTATCACACTATTTATAATAACTGTTGCTAAAAGAGTTATTTTTTATTTGCAGTGAATATCTGGAGTACGGGCTCAGGGCTGGATGTAGTATTGGATGTAAGCGTCTATTTATGTCTGCAATAAATACACATTTTTGTACTGGGCAAGCGTTACAAAAAGCCTTACTGCCATGATCCATGTGGAGGTTTGAACGCATTTTGATCTGAAGTCTCTTTACCCTTAGAGGAGGACGGGGAAATGCACGTGTTGGCCGAGAATAGTAAGGAAACGTGTTCATCCAAATGTGTCCCATTTGTACCTGATGATGATGAAGATGTAGATCTGCAGCCACTTCTGATTGGCTCAGTGCATCTTGATCCCTCCCACTAATTTCAATACTATTAATAAAAGTGTGGCTGCTGCAATCTAGTTGCATTATTTAATTTGCAGTCAGTCCATGGAAGGAAAGAAGACTCCCACCACTTATATTTAAAGAGGACAGCAACGGATGTTTTTTTTCACCTAAATGCGTTTTGTACTGTATTTGTGTATGTGTGTAATTGTATTTTATGTGGTAACTTAGGGCCTGATTCAGACCCACTCGCGAGCGGCTGTCCGCTCGCAAGTGGGTCGATGGTCTGCACTGAGCATGCGCACGACAGCGGGAGCTCCGTCGTGCGCATGCGCCAGACGCGACGAGCGAAGGACTTTCCTTCGCTCGTTATGTCTGATCAAAGGGGGCGTGCTGTCGATGTTGATTGACAGCACGCCCCCTTTGGTGGGCGTGCCGGGGGCGTGCCTCCCTGACGGGGGCGTTCCCAAGGGAACGCCTACCGTCAGAAGCCGGCCCACTGACATCACTAGTGATGTCAGTGGGAGTGATTTTGGCTCTGATAGAGCCAAAATCACTCCGGGCCTTGTGGTTGAAAACCTCAACCGCAGGCTCCGGCTCGCAGTTTCGATGGTCGCGATGGTTAAGACCATCGCGGCCATCAAACTGCACGCTCGTATAGGCTGTGGGTGGTGACCCTCAGCTATACGAGCGTCCAGGAGGACGCTCCATAATTATGGAGGGCGGCCCTCATTCAGAGCGTGCGCTCTGCTCAGAGCGTACGGCTCTGAATGAGGGCCTTAGTATTTATTAATAACACCGTCCACACAGACAGAGGGCCTGATTCTGAGTACACGCAATCCATATGCAATCGGCATTTTCACTTAGTTAAGCGATTATTTGCAACTGCGCATGCACAAAAATTTCTTGCAAACCCCTACAGAGCATGCGTTACACAGAAAGGCAAACGCAGTCCAGGAACCCCATCCAGCCCAGTAGCTCAAATAATGACCACTATAGCAGTAGTATATAAACTGATTTTTACTGCGGCCACAATATGCAGTATAAGGGATGGAACGGAGCTGCTGTGCATGCCCAGTGGCAGCAGCTACTCCTACCAAGTCTGCTATGTGTGTGTAGATCTGAGCGCTCAGAGAGACCAGAGAGCAGCTGCCAGCAAGAAGAGACAGGTGTCTTACCTTGAGCTGGGAGAACGTCTGCTTAGAAAGTTCAGTTCTATCATATTTATTTATTACCAGTTATTTATATAGCACACACATATTCCGCAGCGCTTTACAGAGAATATTTGGCCATTCACATCAGTCCCTGCCCCAGTGGAGCTTACAATCTATATTCCCTATCACATGCTCACACACATACACATTAGGATTAATTTGTGTGTGGGGCCAATTAACCTACCAGTATATTTTTGGAGCGTGGGAGGAAACCGGAGCACCAGGAGGAAACCCACACAAGCACAGGGAGATATACAAACTCCGCACAGGTAGGATCGTGGTGGGAATCGAACTCATGACCTCAGTGCTGTGAGGCAGTAAGCCAACCATTACACTGTCTGTGCTGCACCGTCTATCTCCTGCTAGTTATATTATGTATGTATACCGTATGTATTATGGAATGTTTAACCCTTCCTTATCACTTATGTACTGTATATGAGATAAATATTATAGGCCTTGTATAGTGTTAAATATTAATACAGTGTTACATACACTATACAACGGGTACTGCCCCATCTAAAGGATATCCATGCATGTGCACAGATGGTTAAATCGAACTGACTGAAGTAATAAATAAATCACCTATGCATAGTCACTGCTATCCTTGAAACCTGGACTGTTAGGGTGCTTTGAGGACCAAGTTTAGGAAGCCCCTGACATACACAGCAGTTTATGGGCCCGATTCTGAGACAATGTTCTAGTAGTTGTGCATTTTGTTTTTTTTTGGCTATTGCGCATGTGAAAAATCCCTTTAAACTCTTACGGCGCCTGCATTACACAGAGTGTACACACAGAGGCGCTGCAGCGATCCAGACAGTGTCAGAGAGGTCTGGGAAATATGATGGGTGTTCCTGAGCGGTGATTGGGGTGTGGCTGAGCGCACGCACGGGGATGTTCCATCTTCTGGGTTTCTTGGATGCCCACAAATATTAATTATCCCCCAGATGTACTATGGAGGGATCACAGCAGATATCTGCACTCCCTCCATTTCCAAAAGCAGCCCCCATACGTTTCTATGGGGGATGCGATGCTGTCAGGTTGACCGAGCAGAAGCGACGTGGTCAGTAGATCTCGCATGCGCAGTCGTCCGGCTAGAGGAATGGGGAAACTGGTGATATGGTCACGTCACTGAATGTAATACTGAATATATTAAATACCTCTGTCCCTGTATGTGGTATTTAATACATTCTGGCAATGTACGTACTGCAATGTGATTTTTTTGGCGCTCAGAACTAATTGAAATGTGACTATTGATAAACGGATCCCTTAGTGCTATATACTATATACCCAGCTATGTTAATAAGACCCTCAATTATACTTTTCTTAGAACAACAATGAAGTAATGGGGTTCTGAGCGGTGTAAACGAGGCCGGAGCATAGACGAGGTTAGTTTTGTTATGTGCGTTATTATGAGACATCGTTTGGGAATTTTGTTTTGCAAAACAGCGCTCTGGTTACTCTCCTCCGTCACCGTTTGGCAGGGACGGCTTACAGCCACTAACATGGCACGTTCAGACCGCAGGCATGGGTGGGAGACCTCTCTGTACCCACAGAAGTGCTGAGCACACAAGAGCAAAGATTAAAAGGATTCTTGTTTTCTATTGTAGTTTATCCCTTCATCACCAGAGCAGCACAATAAAACATCTCCGCCTGTTACACAGAGCAATCAGCGGAGGGAAGGTGATAGGGCCACCTAGAAGATTAGAGGAAAGACCTAGTGTGGGGGGTGGGAGACATGCTATCTGCCAGAGGGTAACAAAGCCTCTGCTCCACATCAGCATGCCCAGCGCTGTGCAATCTCCGGGTGATCACATGGCTTTGTGGGCATGGGGCCTGATTCAGAGCTAAACGCTCTGACCAGAGCACTCGCTCTGAATCAGGGCCCTCCTCCATGAAAATGGAGCGGCCTCCTGGCCGCTCGTATAGCTGTGGGTGACCACCCACAGCATATGCGAGCGGCCAAAAAGATGGTCGCGATGGTCTTGACCATCGCGACCATCGGACTTGCGACGGAGACCCTGCGGTAGAGTCTCCCTGCCACAAGCCCTGGAGTGATTTTGGCTCTATCAGAGCCAAAATCACTCCCACTGACATCACTAGTGATGTCAGTGGGGCCGGCTTCAGACGGTAGGCGTTCCCATGGGAACGCCTCCGTCTGGCAGGCACGCCCTCGGCACGCCCACCAAAGGGGGCGTGCTGTAAATCAACATCGACAGCACGCCCCCTTTGGTGCGAGACCCGGAGCGACGGAGAGCCCGTCGCTCCCCGGGTCTCGCGCATGCGCACGACGGAGCTCCCTTCAACGTGCGCATGCGCAGTGGGGAGCATCGACCCGCTTGCGAGCGTACTGCTGCTCGCGAGCGGGTCTGAATGAACCCCATGGTTCAGATGTGGATAGTATTGCACAGATGCAAGGATGCGGCTGTGCAATACCGTCCAGCAAATGCTGAAATGCTGCAGGAGGCGTCTATAGGGAACAGACGCCCCCTGACAGCATTAGCAATCCGATGGCAGTGCCCGTAGAGGCTGCATCAGATCACCATCGTGACCATGGGCCAGTCTGAGGAAGCTTCAACTTACTCAGGCTGGTAGCTTGTGAGGCCAGGAAATCTGCGTCCACCAATGCAGACCTGGCCCCGGCACTCCCATAGGAGGGGGGATGACGCGCCTGTTACCGGGAATGCAGCCCAGACACCTCCCTGCTCCGCTCCCCAAACGCTGCAGCATGAGTGAGATCGAAGGACCCGTTCTGCACATTTCCATGATGGATCCTGCGCAGTTTTCCAGTAGTTTCAAAACTGTGTTAATTAATACACAAAATACCATCCGTACCGTAATCAGGCCCAGTGTCCTTTGCTTGGACCTGTTTCTTCATGTTTCTGCCCAGTCTCTGTCTCACCTAAAGGAATCCGGCCATTAGCAGGTATTTCCCATGAGGAGGCAGAAACCAGCTAGAGCTCACTATGAGATAGATAGATATGAGATAGATAGATAGATAGATATGAGATAGATTGATATGAGATAGATAGTTAGATAGATAGATATGAGATAGATAGATAGATAGATAGATAGATAGATAGATAGATAGATAGATAGATAGATAGACAGATAGATATGTGATAGATCAATAGATATGTGATATATATATATATATATATATATATATGATAGATAGATAGATAGATAGATCACAGAAAAAAGAAGATTCCCTCCAGCACACTGCAGCAATATTAGCAAAAATACTTGACTCCTACATGACAATAGAAATTCAGAGGTATTGGTTGCATACATTTGCAAATATATGATTAAGCGCCGGGCTAGTGTCAAGGCTCCTCTATGCCGGCATCCATAACATTAAGGGGTTCACGTCCGAAGCGCAGAGCAGCCCAAAAGAACCCAGCCAAGGACCACTCCCAGGGCATCACACGAAAAATGGAAGAAAGGTGATAGTGAAGTGTAAAGTATAGATGTGTCAACATAATCAACACTTATTGATTATCTTGATTATCTTGACACATCTATACTTTAGGGACGCTGGTATAGAGGAGCCTTGACGCTGGCCCGGCGCTTAATCATACATTTGCAAATGTATGCAACCAATACCTCTGAATTTCTATTTCCTAAGTGAAGTAGGTGGCACAGGTGGTCAGTGATGCAATTTACATCAAATCGTGCCATCGTGGCTTTGCCCAACGTGGCTTTGCCCCCCTTCTTCACAATTCCCATAATCTCATTGGCTCCAAACTGCCAGCACCCACCCACTTTGCCGTGCCCAGGCCCCGCCCACCTTTGCGACCTGGCTGCCCCCTCCCAGTGGTCCCCAAGATCTTCACAATACCCAAACTGATTGCTCCATGTGTGGTCATCTTAAAACATCAGAGATAGGTGCATAAGTATTATGATTTATTTCTGTAGCTCCAGCAGATTGCACAGCACTGAACAGAGGATAATCATTTATATCAGCCCGTTACCCCACTAGAGCTTACAGTCTAAATCTCCTTCTACGTATATGTTAGGGTCCAATAACGAACACAATAATGTCATAGCAATTAGCACACATACTACAATCGAAACGTTGAATTTTAGTCCATTGAATTAAAAGGGCATTATTATTCAGTGTGCAGAGTACAGTTGAAAATAGTTCAAGCTCCAATCACCTAGGTAAGTAAACTAATAAAAAAAAACTGATGCCTTATTAGAGTACAAAACTGAAAATAGACCACCATGCAGTGAGATTAGGTTGCTGGAAGCCTGGCACATGGGTCTCAGATCCCCCATGAAGCCAAGATGCTTTATTTCCGAAACAAACATATTTCATTTTTCAAGGTGGTGTTAAGAGATTGATTAATTAGCACCAATGTTCCCTGAGTGCGCGGCAGCCTTGCCGAAAACCCTGTGAAGAGAATGCTGTCAAGTCAAGGGGTGATTAAATAGGCGGCTTGTGTGAAGGTAACTCTGCTTCTAGAGAATATCTAATCACTGTTTGATCAGGGACCAGGGTGCAGCAGCTTTAGTCCATGGCTTTATAGAAACACCAGCTGACATCAAGAATTTCACAAGTGTTTTCATTTGGATTTCGTGAAGATAGGGTACACGCACTCCTCGGATATCATATTGGAAGATAACTAATAATCAATGGGTGGGTGTCCAGTCCACCAATTCAAGGGACATTCCAGCTGTGGGACAGACACTTACCATACACTCTACTTACACTCACAATGTGCAAGCGGTAAATGCACCATACATCATACATGTACTGTCTGCCGTTCCCAGCAGAGACCCAAAAAAATGTCCAGTAAATGACAAACTCTATTTAAAATACTGGACAGGACAGCTATAGTTGGAAATTACTGGAATTCTCAGTCCTATGATGAAGCTCCTGCTGTAAATCACTAGTGAGGTGACAAAATATTTGGCAAGGTCACTCACTTGGCTAGGACCAATTCTTCATCCAACAGACAGGGGTACTATTGGATTTATGTAGAGATAGCTTGTATAAAGGAAATGTTTTAGGTGGCCTTCTGACCATCTCTCCCAACTTCAACCCACCCACAATGCAGCAGAAAGGCTTATTTTCCGCTCCTCCTTCCACTTCCCAAACTAGTTTGGCTCTATATTTCCTACAGAAATGCTTCACTTTGCCAATCACCAGAGTCTCAACTCCCCACAAATAACAACCTTACATCTCTCCTCCAAGACATCATCTGTGCTGCTCCGCACCTGAGGAACACACTCCCACGTCTAATCAGACACAAAGACATCTAATGTACTTCTCCACACCTGAGGAACACACTCCCACGTCCAATCAGACTCCAAGACATCTCCTGTGATAATCCACACCTGAGGAACACACTCGCACATCCAATCAGACTCCAAGACATCTCCTGTGATAATCCACACCTGTGGAACATGCTCCATGTCCAATCAGATTTCAAGACATCTTCTGTGCTTCTCCTAACCCGATGAACACACTCCCACGTAAAATCAGACTCTAAGAAATCTCCTGTGCTGCTCCACACCTGAGGAAGACACTCCATCTCCAATCAGACTCCAAGACATCTCTCATGCTGCTCCACACCTGAGGAACACACTCCAACTCCAATCAGACTCCAAGACATCTCCAGTGCTGCTCCACACCTGAGGAAGACATTCCATCTCCAATCAGACTCCAAGACATCTCCTGTGCTGCTCCACACCTGAGGAAGACATTCCATCTCCAATCAGACTCCAAGACATCTCCTGTGCTGCTCCACACCTGAGGAACACACTCCAACTCCAATCAGACTCCAAGACATCTCCAGTGCTACTCCACAGCTGAGGAACATGCTCCATCTCCAGTCAGACTCCAAGACATCTCCCATGCTGCTCCACACCTGCGGAACACACTCCATCTTTAATCAGACTCCAAGACATCTCCAGTGCTGCTCCACAGCTGAGGAACATGCTCCATCTCTAGACTACAAGACATCTCCTGTGCTGCCAGCTCCACACCTGAGGAACACACTCCAACTCCAATCAGACTCAAAGACATCTCCGGTGCTGCTCCACACTTGTGGAACACACTCCCACGTACATATCAGACTCCAAGACATCGCCTGTGCTGCTTCACACCTGAGGAACATGCTCCATGTCCAATCAGACTCTAAGACCACTCCCGTGCTGCTCCACAACTTAGGAACATGCTCCCACATCCAAACAGACTCCAAGACATCTCCAAAGCTGCTCCAAATATTAAGGAAAAACTCAACTCCCTTTTATCTCCCCTGGCCCACCCTCCCTATGCCCACATTCTCATTCTGTGTCACCCCCCCTAGCTCTCACAGCTTCACCTACATTAGTGGGTGCTGCAGATCTTTAGGATGCCTTATACATAAAGGATACTAAAAATATGAGGTTACATAAGTGGTAAAGCACTTGGTAAAGGTTACAGAAGTCCGCAGCCCCTTTCATATGTTGATTGGTCAATCTAAGCCTAAACATAAACTAGCTGAATGGTGTCTAAGAGTATATATATATATGAACCCTCCAAAATGAAACCTCTGTATATCCAGATACTTTGCCCGTGGACGTTGTAATTACTGTTATTTATATACATATATTAGATATTAGAACTTATTTTTCCTGCAGTAAACATTCAAAATGTTTTCTTGAGTAGTTCCTTACCCCAAACAGCGTGGCTTTGAAATTGTGGTTTTGTGTCACTGAGCTGCCTGGCGGTAACAGAGTTAAAACATCATGTGACACCGTGTCCGCTGACACTTGTCATAAACGGGGAATTCATCCAAAAAGCTCCTTTAGCACAGAAAATAAAGAAATGAAAACCATTGGGGAGTGCGTTTCCTGCCTCTTAATGATCCGTCATACATATCCGGTAATTAGCAAACAGGAAATATTCCCTCCAGAGGTTGCAAATACTATAAAAAAAACATTGGGAAAATGGGAATATGCTATTGGTATTGTTTTCTATATTTAGAGTGTATTCTGAACGTGTTAATTCACTGTACTGTAATAACCTCTTACAGAACTCTGCAATCTAATAATAATAATAATAGTGATATTTATCATACTGTTATGATAATAAACTTGGCACTTTACACTTAGTGATCACCTGGACGCTGGGCTAAACTCCGCCCCACTTACCTGTACATAACACTTATTATGCGACCCAATGTCCAATTTGAGCATGCTCCACAAATCAAATTAAAATTTTTAAACAGCAAATCTTTCTGCCCAAAATTCATTCAAACAGCCCGTACATTTCCTAAACCAAGTTACCTGAAATACACAGCAGCCATTCACTTCAGACTTCACGAAAGCAGTGACCCCACCAAAGTAACTCATTAACCCACAGCAAACACTCAGCCGTTTTCAAGGGGTACCTGCAAATATAGAGGGGTCTATTTACTAAGCAGTGTCAGGAGACAGAGTGAAAAGTGATAAGAAAGTGATGAGGTGCCAGCCAATCAGCTCCTAACTGTCATTTTTCAAACACAGCCTGTGAGATGACAGTTGGGAGCTGATTGGCTGGTACCTTATCACTTTTCATTCTGTCTCCTAACACTGCTTAGTAACTAGACCCCTAAGTCTCCCCTAGGTGCAGGGGCACCACAACATTTGTATTTTGGAGGGGGCAATATATAATATTATTTTGTCACCTCTCTCTAAATAATATATATATATATACTGTATATATATATATATATATATATATATATATTTATATATAATATATATATATATATATATATATATACATATACACACATTTATGTTTAAAAGCTATAGAGGACATTATGGGGATGAACAAAGCTCCCTATACATCAAATATAGATAATGGTGTACTAGTAAAAGATTACAATAATAAGGTACCCATTTATTGTTTATTTGGTTTTAAACCCGATAAATAGAATTTGTTATCACTGCTATTTGCGGCAATAAGAAATTAATTACTACCCGGATGTTTTAAAAATCATATCCAGGGGCAGGTGCTCTGATAGAGCCCGACCCTGCAATGTGCCAAGGGTGCCGCAAAGGAGAAGGTGTCTGGATCCAAAGGGGGAGAGAGAAAGTAGGAAGGGGGCGCTGAGGGAAAAGAGGGGAGGAATATTTAAAGTGGGAGGGGAGAAGGGCGCAGGGTTGGTCTCAGAAGAGGGGCCAGCCCTAAGTTACTAGCCACTGTAGGGGTCAGAGCTAGGTGGAGGAGAGCGGAGGTGGGCAGAGAAGGGTTGTGCGGAGGGAGGAGGTGGAGCAGCTGGCCTTGCCCCTTGGTAACGCTGCTGCCCACGACCCAGTACAATAACTGGTACCTCTCAAATGGTTGGGAAGCTGCCCCCTTTCCCTCCCCATTACGGTGCCCAGGGTTGGACTGGCCCACAGGGGTACAGGGGAAATCCCTGGTGGGCCCCACTCTCTGTGGGCCTATCCTCCTCTTCTAGGTATCAGGTTCCAGACCTCAAAGTATAGACTGTTACTCTATTAGACAGTCAGTTACCTGGTGGAGCAGGACAAGTGATCAGCATGGGGGCTTGGTTCTCTTCTATAGAAATTACACCAAGTTATGCCTAATGGTTAGCCAAGCATCTGTGGTGGCTGGCCACACCCCCTCTGGAGGGTGACCACACCCCTTAAGCAAGGGCCCCTACCACTGCATTCCCTCGGTGGGCCCTTCATGTCTCAGTCCAACACTGACGGTGCCTATGCCCCGGTGTACCATTTAGGGATTGCAGCAGATATCTCTGAAAGCAGCCCCAATACACCTATAATAGTTTATGGGCGACTGTTCTGAGAACTGTTCCGGAGAAGGCTGCGCGTGTGCATTGACTGAGGAAGCAGTGTGATAGCGTTACTATGCGCAGTGCGACTCGGACACTTGTGCAGACTAGAAATATCTCCTGCCTGCGGCACCGTCGTAGTGTTCACCACTGACTCTATCAATTATAAATACTTTATGATCTGCAAAATATGGGAGAATCCTAGATTCCTTCACTTTGTGCAAATTCTCAGATTTATCATCCTTGCACATTTCTGAAGACGCTCTGCTCCTGGTTTTCGTGGATTGTTCGGGTCCTATATTGCGGCGTAACCTGCCGGCCTGGAATAGCTATTTTATTTTTATTCTTTATTTTAAACAATTTTTTTTTATTGAAGCGTCAAGTGTCACATTTACAGACATCACAAACAATAATACAAATGTTCATAAAAAAAGGAAAACAGAATAGCTATTCTCTTATTACTTGACATGAAGAGGACATAAAGGGAAGTCCGTCTCTCTCCCCGCACCCGTGACTAGCAGCAGATCACCACTGTCATTTAGGGAGCAGGGTGGTATCTTCTGCTAAATGCTTGTGGATTCCATCAAGATGACACTCAGGATAACACAGCAGTTGCCAGATCTCAGCCAGCAATAAACCTTCCCACCTCAACAAAAGCTTTTTTACAGACACCCCCTCCAATAAAAACAGTTACAGATCCCCATATAATCTGCCTCGTACCCATTGGAACCACTAACAAGGAGGGCTACATGGTAAAAATGCAATTTGAAGACCAATAAATAGGAACTGGCCCCAGGTCAGGACTCACTCATGTCACTGCATAATACACAAAGATACAGCCACGAAAATCCCCAAATAGTTACATTAAACCTTAAATAGAGAAGAGAGCCATCGGTGCCAACGGGGCACATGAATAATGCTGGGTACACACTTGGCGATATGTCGCTGGCTCCATCGAAAAGCGATATATCGCGAGTACATCAGCCTGTGAATGACGTCGCTCACAGACATATCAGGTCGGCCCTGCAGCATAGCTGATGCCGATATAGCTAAAAGCTATATCGGTGCATCTGCATGTGTGTATGGGCGACACACCGCCCACCCGTACACTGACTGCAGGGACCGCACACCCTGACGTCTCAACAGGGCGGGCAAATTTAATTTAAATGCCCGCCCAGTTGTGATGTCAGCCCAGACACATGGAGCGTCTGATTGGTAAGTGTGTATGGATTACCAAATCGGCCGCTTTAGGTGTGTACCCAGCTAAAGGCACATCCAGGCAGCATAGAAATGGGCAGCATAGAAATGGGCAGCATAGAAATGCACAATAGTCAGTGTATAATATGCAGTATATAACAAACAATATATAATTACTGCTCAATAGTCAGTGTATAATATGTAGTATAAAACAAACAATATATAATTACTGCACAATATTCAGTGTATAATATGTAATATAAAACAAACAATATATAATTACTGCACAATATTCAGTGTATAATATGTAATATAAAACAAACAATATATAATTACTGCACAATATTCAGTGTATAATATGTAATATAAAACAAACAATATATAATTACTGCACAATATTCAGTGTATAACATGTAGTATAAAACAAATTACATATAATTACTGCACAATATTCACTGTATAATATGCAGTATATAACAAACAATATATAATTACTGCACAATATTCAGTGTATAATATGTAATATAAAACAAACGATATATAATTACTGCACAATAGTCAGTGTATAATATGCAGTATATAACAAACAATATATAATTACTGCTCAATAGTCAGTGTATAATATGCAGTATATAACAAACAATATATAATTACTGCACAATAGTCAGTGTATAATATGCAGTATATAACAAACAATATATAATTACTGCTCAATATTCAGTGTATAATATGCAGTATATAACAAACAATATATAATTACTGCACAATATTCAGTGTATAATATGTAATATAAAACAAACAATATATAATTACTGCACAATATTCGGTGCATAATATGTAATATAAAACAAACAATATATAATTACTGCCCAATATTCAGTGTATAATATGTAATATAAAACAAACGATATATAATTACTGCACAATATTCAGTATATAATATGTAATATAAAACAAACAATATATAATTACTGCACAATATTCACTGTATAATATGTAATATAAAACAAACGATATATAATTACTGCACAATATTCAGTGTATAATATGTAATATAAAACAAACAATATATAATTACTGCACAATATTCAGTGTATTAATATGTAGTATAATACAAACAATATATAATTACTGCACAATATTCAGTGTATAATATGTAATATAAAACAAACAATATATAATTACTGCACAATATTCAGTGTATAATATGTAATATAAAACAAACAATATATAATTACTGCACAATATTCAGTGTATAATATGTAGAATAAAACAAATGACATAATTACTGCACAATATTCAGTGTATAATATGTAGTATAAAACAAACAACATATAATTACTATACAATATTCAGTGTATAATATGTAATATAAAACAAACAATATATAAATACTGCACAATATTCAGTGTATAATATGTAATATAAAACAAACAATATATAATTACTGCACAATACTTAGTGTATAATATGTAGTATAAAACAAACAATATATAAATACTGCACAATATTCAGTGTATAATATGTAATATAAAACAAACAATATATAATTACTGCACAATATTCAGTGTATAATATGTAATATAAAACAAACAATATATAATTACTGCACAATACTTAGTGTATAATATGTAATATAAAACAAATAATATATAATTACTGCACAATATTCAGTGTATAATATGTAATATAAAACAAATAATATATAATTACTGCACAATATTCAGTGTATAATATGTAATATAAAACAAACAATATATAATTACTGCACAATATTCAGTGTATAATATGTAATATAAAACAAACAATATATAATTACTGCACAATACTTAGTGTATAATATGTAATATAAAACAAATAATATATAATTACTGCACAATATTCAGTGTATAATATGTAATATAAAACAAATAATATATAATTACTGCACAATATTCAGTGTATAATATGTAATATAAAACAAACAATATATAATTACTGCACAATATTCAGTGTATAATATGTAGTATAAAACAAACAATATATAATTACTGCACAATATTCAGTGTATAATATGTAATATAAAACAAACGATATATAATTACTGCACAATATTCATTATATAATAAGCAGTATATAATGCACAATGGCCCTCATTCAGACCCGGACGCAAGTGGCCGTTCGTACGTTCGGCGTACGTACAAAAATATTTAAATTCAAGCACTCGCTCGTATTTTCGAACGCAGCCAAACATCCTCCCCAAACTCAAGCGACCCCTCCTCTAACTAACGAGCGTGCAAAATAGCGAGCATACATCCCCAAAATGGCTTGAAGGGAACGCACGCATAAGTGCAAACCGGAAGTGGGCCTGTCAGATTCCGATTACCTGCTCGTTTGTTCTGCCTACCTCCCTCAATCGTATCATGCCAATCAATATATCAATTAGCTTAATTGTTTTTTTTTATTTTTTTTATACACAATGCAATAAACTTTAATCTTGTCCGTGTTTGTGTTTACCCGCAGAATACGTACGGCTTAAACATTCGCTTTTATTTGTCAAAATACATGTTAGAGCCAATTAAACAATTGTTCTATTTGTTTTTCTACCCGCATATTTCCCGGGGTTCAATTCTTTATTTAAATTTGCTTACGCATGTCACTGCATCCAGCCTATCATAACTCTCAAGAGATTTCTGGCCCTGTCGAACACATGAATCATACACTAACCAATAGAATTGGTCCTGTTAATTACCCAAATACATTAGCCAATCAAATTTTTTTGGGGCACTTTATTAAAAATGATTTTTAACAAATACACCATTGCCATCATGAGAGCCTCCGCATTCACCAGGCGCGAGCTGCTGGTGCTAACGGAGGTGATGGATAGGCGGATCACCAGCCAGCCTCCACCCATCACCAACCGCGAAAAGCGTTCCGCATATGCGGAGGTACGGGGCCGCCTGCGCTCCTTCGGCTCACGCCGCCAGATCGGGCAGCTGGAGCGCAGGTGGTCGGACCTGCAACGGCGGACGCCCCGCTTGCTGGCATGCTTTCGCATGCAGATCGCAGAAAGTAAGTTTTAGGGACTGTGGTTTTCATGTTTGTCTTTGTGGCCCTAACTGCGTGTGCATGTTTTCATGGATGTCCTATTTATTAATTGTACTCATATCTGCATGGCCATGTTTTCATGTATGTCCTATTTATTCATTGTACTCATATCTGCATGGCCATGTTTTCATGGATGTCCTATTTATTCATTGTACTCATATCTGCATGGCCATGTTTTCATGTATGTCCTATTTATTCATTGTACTCATATCTGCATGGCCATGTTTTCATGTATGTCCTATTTATTCATTGTACTCATATCTGCATGGCCATGTTTTCATGTATGTCCTATTTATTCATTGTACTCATATCTGCATGGCCATGTTTTTTATTTTTTTGGGTCCGAAAATAGTATTTTTCTCGGAATTGGGTTGAAACTAACCACAATTTGTTTCACATCTTTTAGGGGCACAGCGAAGACTACGGCGTCATCGTCATCCCAGACAGCGCTCACGCCCACTCTCCCCAACCCCCAGCCAACCCTCCACAACCCCAAATTCCCCTATTTCCCACTCCTCCCCAGCCTTCCAAGACCCTCTTGTGGAAATTTCGGGGCTCCTTCCCCTCCGTCCCAATTCCCCCTCTCCTCCAACCAACCCTCTTCGAATTACCCCCTCCCCGGATTCAGAAATTACCCCGCCCAGATCGTTGGGGAATGGAGGCACCTCCGAGGAGGACGAGGGAGGGCCTTCTGGAGCTGCCGTTTTTGCGACCGGTATGTTTTTGTTTTGGTTTCTTTTTCGCCACAAACTGTTTGTATGTAATCATGTGTCGTTCCCTTTGTTTGAGTTTTTGGGTAGACTTTTGGTGATTTTGCAGATTGCCTTTACCTGTTACTGCTGATTTCACCATACACATATCACACCTGTCTGATTTTTTTATTTGCCCTTGTATTTTTGGGCTACACCATTTTGGGGGGATGGGTTTTAATGGTGTAATTATGCTTTGTTTCCAAATATTTTTATTGTTGGTTTTTTTGTTTTGGTTTGTTTTTTAATGTGGTTTCATTATTGTTGTATTAATCCCCACACTTTTCTCACCCACAGAGGAACAGAGGCGTAGGGCTGAATTAGCCGCCTGTGTGGCCCGTATGCGGGACAATATAATCGGTCTGCTGGTGGTCCTTGACCATATGTCGGTCCTCCTTAGGGACTAGTTTTTTTTGGTTTTTTTGCTATATGTAAATAAATTAATATTTTCAAATTAACGGTCTGTCTCATTCGTTATTTCAAAATCAGAGATTGTTTACCCTGACATAAGTAGACTCTTCCTGCAAGGATTTGCAATTTTTGTCACTAAGATTGTGTGTTGTATTTTTATGTAAAACAGGCACAAGAAACACCTAACAGTAACAATCTCATTTCCCTTTTTTGGTGTAGTCACAATTAGATATTACTACATTTTACAGGTTCCTATTTGGGGTGCAAGCTGCTTAGGCCGATATTACGAAGCCAACTGATTGTACAGGATTCCTTTGGGTGTTGGTTTGGACCCTGAAAACATATTACATTTTAGCTCAACTTGCGTCATTACTGGATTACCCCTTAGGCAAATGTAACGTGTGTGAACCTGGTTACACTTGCTTGTAACATTCAAAAAAAGGGCCAAAATTTCACTCTCAAGACATTTATTCACAACATAACTCCAAAATCAAAGTGGTCACTCACAAACAAAACACACAGTGATAATCACAAATACAACACATACCCAAAAAACAATAAAAAAACACCACAAATCAAGAACTGGTTGACGAAGGACCATGCCAACATGATTCCACAAATATGGCGTTGCAAGATGGGTTCCATAATATATCCCCAAAATTTCCACATACAGGTTTTTTAAGAGTAGCAGGAAGTAGTCATCGTTGGAGTGCCAAAGATTATGGAAAAAAACAGAAGATGGAGAAAATAAAAACAATTAATTAGATGTTCCCACACAGGACCACAATTTTCGAAACCATATCCGGCAAATATATGAGCTCGCCACCAGAGCGGTGGAGGCATCTGAATCGGCCTTTTAAAAGGCCGATACAGCGCTCCACCACTTGCCTGGTGCAGCATTAAACTCACTTTGTGGCCCTGGTGTGGGAGCCAAATAAGGAGTGAGCAGCCAGGGCGTGCAAGGGTAGCCACTGTCTCCTGTGAAAAAGAATAGACAACATCAGGATCACTCTGTATGAAGCTTAACATTGTTATGTACTAAAGGTCTCCACTTACCCAGAAGCCACGCATCACCAGCTTGTAGGTTGGTTAATTTGTGCCATATCCCTGATTGCCGGATGACGAAGGAGTCATGTGCACTTCCTGGTAATTTTGCATTCAGGGACAGGATTTGGAGGGAGGCATCACATACCACCATTACATTGAGGGAGTGATAGTGTTTCCGGTTTCTAAATATTGCCTCCAGCCGTGCTGGAGGCTGAAGTGGTATGTGAGTACCATCCACAACCCCTATGATGTGTGGGAAGCCAGCTATTTGGTAAAAATTGGCCTTGGCCACACTAAGGGCACCCATATCCAAAGGCATTTGAATAAAATGATGGAGGTGCTTGAAAAGTGCCTCCATCACTGCCCTCAGGATCCGGGAAAAGGAGGATTGTGAGATGCCCGCCACTATTCCCACCGTTGTTTGAAACGATCCTGAGGCACAGAAATGTAACACCGCCATAAATTGCGTAAGTGGTGGTATTGCTGTAGGACTGTCAATTTGCCGCTCAAGATCACTCTCTATTAATGAGAGAGTGTCTATGATGATTTTGGGAGGAAGACGGTAGCGTCTTAAAACCTCATCATCGGGCATTCCAAAAAGGGTGACACATGTTCTATATATCTGGGGCCTTGCACGCCTACGACGCCTACGCCTGGGACGAGATTGAGGTTGGTCGGCTTCCGGGAGCATGGCCAGAACAATCCAACCCAGATCAACCTGAAATGGCAAGATTTGAATGTAAGGCTTTTTAACCCCCCCAAAAAACAAAAATATAACTTAGCTTGATGATACCATCCATTGATGCTTACATCCCGGGGTATTGTCATGATACGTGCAAACTGGAAATAATCACAACATAAATATACATCATTTTATGCTGGGCATTTCTGTTTTCAAATTTTGTGCAAGACAAAACATAAAAGGGGATAAACACACATTTGGCCAAAGAGCAAAACGACATTGCGCACACTACGTCAAATTGTGGCCAAATGTAAGCAACAAATGCAAAAGAGAAAACACAAACAATTTTACTGGATGAATAAGCATTTAAAAATGCGCTAATTAGTTCGCAAATACATGTCACAATAGAAACTATTAAAAATGCGCTAATTAGTTCGCAAATACAAGTCACAATAGAAACTATTAAAAATGCGCTAATTAGTTCGCAAATACAAGTCACAATAGAAACTAATAAAAATGCGCTAATTATTTAAAAAATACGCAGCTTAAAAAAAACTCATTTTTAAAACATTTCGGAGTTAGAAAAACAAAGGTTACAAGTGTAAGGCCACCCAAAGTTGCGTAAAGACAAACATGAACATTTACAAAACAATTATACAAATGAACTTACCAAGAGATAATATATAAGATTCCGGATCAAAAGGTCTTTGGGGCACAGCCAAAAAAAAACCTAAGAGAGATGAAATGACGACAAAAAAAACGTTTGAAAAATCAGAAACAGAAGGAGACACAAATTTAAGCAAAGTTAGACTTCCAAAAACTTACCAAAACAAGAAACGCCAAAAAGAAATCCAACAGAAAAAATGCGAACGGAAATAAAAAAAGCAAATATATCCAAAATAAACTACTTCCACCCACGCCAACTCCAAAACCCACCAACAATCAACTCCAACCAACGTAACCTCCAACAATCAAAAAAAAAAGCCACCTCGACTCGAGACACCCCAAGCCATAAATAGTGTTTAGTTTCCCGCACAAATTAAGGAGGGATCATAGGAACGCACAATCAATGATGCAGCCGAAAAATAAGGACGCATGTATAAATACGTCACGAGCCAAACCAAACATTCTGGTGTATTTCTTGTTTGGAGCTCAGACATGGCTACAGACCAGGGAAACAATGGACAACAGTCTTGCGGTAAGTATTTCAGGCATTTTGACTCAATGATTAATTAGAAACATAATATTGTGCAAGTTGTGAAGTTGACAATTCTCCAAATTTACACAAATAGGTGAGGAGGATGACATGGAAGAGGCTGCCGGGCCCAGTATTCCGGGCAAAGCTGCCAAAAAGAAAAGGCAGCCACAATTCACAAGAAAGGAGATGGAGGTTTTGATTCAGAAGTGTGTGGACATCCTGCTACAGGCAGACAGGAATATGAGCCAAAGCCAGAAGTGGAGAATGTGGGAAGAGGTAGCCGTTGCTGTCAATAGGGTGGGTGATTATGTCCGTCTAGCCCGGGATGTCAAACGGCGGTAAGTAAACACTTGCCCCCCCTAAAACCAAAACACATTTTAAACAAAAGGATAATGGTTCCAATTTAACCCACAGATGGGCCGACTTCAAATATCGCCTGAAGCAAAAACTGGCGGACAGGGCTAGGCATGCAAGGGGGACAGGTGGGGGTCCCACCCCTGTGTCATTGGAGTTGAATGATTTAGAAGAGCTGGCACAGGGGTGTGTGCACCCTGTGGAGGTGTTTGGCGTGTCCAACATGGATACGGACATGCCAGACTTTGCGGCTCCTCATGTTGTTCCAGGTAAATATTGTGATGTCACCAACTCTGAAATGCTATTGTGCCAATATGTAGATTCTAATGTGAGTCTTTTCTCATTTTACCAACAGAGACACAGGCGGATGAGTCTGCTCCAGAGGGGAACCTTGGCCGCAGAATTTCTGCTGGCTCTGCAGGGGAGGAACCAGTACATCCGGCTGAGGACCCTGCAGAAGCCAGTCCTGGGCAATCCCCCTCGCAGGCAGTGTCCCTCCTCACAGAACTCAATTTTAAATCGGATTTCCATACGGAGATTCTGCAGAGGATGGACGCCAGTCTGGTACGGGTCGCTGAGGCCCTGGAACAAAATGCTGCGGCCAACGTGACCATTGGTCAGGCCCTGGCGGAAAATACCAGGGCCAACATCCGCATCGCCAATGCCCTGGAGCAGCTCGTTCGCCAGCACATGGTGGAGCCGACCTCCCTTCCTGCCGGAACATCAGGATCCTCCACCTCTGGCACAACATCAGCCAATCCTCCAAATGTGCCTAGCCCTGTGCCTAGTCCAGAGGCCACAACATCTGCCTCTGGACAGGCCAGCCCGATGACATCCCGGACCTGGTCTGGCGCCCTCCCTCCCCCAGCCAAACGGGCGAAAAAACGGTGACAGCATTGGCTACTTTTCCCACACTCCTTCTGTGCTTGCCTCATATTCCTTTCTGGCCAAAACTTCCCTCTCCTTTCTTGTGAATTGTTTTTAATGTTTTGATTTACGTTTACCAAAAATTTATTGTTTGCACAATTAATAAATATTGTGGAATGAACACTGCCAAAAATGTTTGTGTAAAATATGTGCATTATTTTTTATTGGGATAGCAATAAATTTACATCAAATGTACGACTTTGTATTGTGACATTATTGTCAAAATGGGTTACATTTAATCCGGGCCCACAAGGCAACAACGTTTAAAAAAAACATTTTACATTTGAAAAAAAGGGCTCTTTAAGGAACGTTTAAAACATTACCTAAGGATGCAAAATCACCTTGCAAAAACAAAATGAGACAAAAAACCTAAACATGATGACATTATTGTTACAATAGTCCAAAAACCACAAATTGAGGCCCAAATAAACCCCCACAAATGTACGCTAATTGATTGTGTAATCCTGACATTAGCAGGTATGATTTCCACCTGCGTTCGGTTTTGTGCTATCCAAAAAAACTGCTTTCCAAACACATATCAAGCCGGTTTTCAATCCAACACTAATTGATTTTCTGACAAACCGTGATTAATCGATGCTACATCGTGGAGTGCCGGGATGGAGGAGAAGGCCATCGCCAATGTGGTCGAGTAATCCAGACCCTAAGCTGTGCGAGCATTTTGAAGGGAAAGAGGATCATCCAGTGACGTATGAGTTGGTACGAACACATTTGACGTTCGCATTTGTTAATGTATGTACGCCCCAAAAACGCCTCGCCACGCCTGCGTTTTTCCATCTCCTCCCCCGTCAACACCCAAAAACGCCCTGTTCTGTCAATCACATTTGACATGTCACTTCCTGTACGCTATTTGACGAACGACAAAAAAAAAAAGCGCAATCTGCCGTACGCACATGCGCAGTGTAACACCGACGCATGCGCGGTTAGTCAACATCGGAACGCAACGAGCGTACTGCTGTTAACGAACGGCTCTGAATCAGGGCCAATATACAGTATAATTACTGCACAATATTCATTATATAATACACAGTAATTAATAAACAATATATACTGTAATTACTGCATAATGTATAACACAGAGAGGATTTGGTTCTGAGTCGCGAGATGCTGCACCCGTTTTAACGTCTTTTGCCGTAGCCACATCTGCGACTTAGGGCCTGATTCACTTCCGTATGCAACTGCGATTACACACACAGGGCCTGATTCAGACCCGCTCGCAAGCGCTATGCGCTCGCAAGTGGGTCGATGGCCGGGCAGTGCGCACGCGCGGCATGCGCACTGCGCGTGCGCGAGCCCCGCTGCGAGCAAGAAATCACTCGCTCCAGGGCTCGCAACAAAACGGGGCAGCTGTCATTGATCGACAGCTCGCCCCGTTTTGTAGGCGTGGAAGGGGGGTGACTAACCAAATGGAGGCGTTCCCGAAGGAGCGCCTGCCGTTTGTGGGCGGCCCTACTGACATCACTTGTGATGTCAGTAGTTGAGCTTCCGGCTCTATTAGAGCAGGAAGCTCACAGGGGCTTGCGGGAACAAGACCCTACCACAAGGGTCTCGTCGCAAGCCCAATGATCGCGACCATCGCGACCATCACCTGGCCGCTCGCAAAAGCTGTACGTGGTCACCCACAGCTTAGCGAGCGGCCAAGAGGCCGGGTAATAAAAAAAAAGCGGCCTTCCTGATTCAGAGCAAGCGCTCGCTTTTTGCGAGCACCTCTGAATCAGGCCCTCAGTTCAGCTGCGATAGTATGCTATGTCATTGCGATCGCTATCCCTTTGCAGCCGTCCCAATGCACTGGCACGTCTGCGTTCGGCCGACCACCCCCATCGTCACCACTCACAAAAGGCACTTCCTGCCAATCACTCTACGATGGGTCTACGTAGACACTGCGATCGCAGTCCCAAATGCAGTAACCAGCTTGCGCATGCGCACTGCGATGCGTTTGCATGCGCATTGAGAAACAATCAGCAGATTGCGTGCGTAATCCCAGTTGCGTACGGTAGTGTATCAGGCCCTTAATGCTAATGCCAGTGTCAGCCTTCGCTGGTGTACAGCCGTACGTCTGACTGTGCCAGGACTGAGACGCCCCTGAGCAATTTTAGATGCTGTAATACCACTTGGTTGCAACTTAACCATCGTCAGCAAAACATCCAAACTTGCACCAACACTGGGGGCAGATTCTCTGACAGAGTATAACCTCCAATGTGAGCGATTAAGCATCTGTGTACGCAACTACTTCAGCAACACGCCCATAACACGCCCATAACACGCCCATAAGTGGTCCATCAGCGTAGCCACCTCCCTGTCACCGCCCAGTCGTCGCCCAGCAAGGGGCGATACATTTCCAATACACTTCTGCGCCTATCTAAAATCGCTTCAGTGATTCTATACACAATCTGAACGCATATTCGGTGCAACTATGACGGTTGCGCAGTAGCAAAACTTCGCTCAACTGTGCCCAACATAGACATAATGTGCAACTCAGGATCTGAGGTCCAGGTCCCCCCATTTATTAATGATCGCTATTGCAACGCGATCAGGGCATGTCATTACCGCCTATGATAGCATTGCAATATGCGATTATAGCGGCCGGATGTATTGGCCGGCACATTCAGGGACACGGGGTCAGAAAGAATCCCGTCCCTGCGATGTCTCCGGAGAGCTGCCGGCCAGTGCAGGGGCTGGTGCGCATGCGTAGTCCATAGCCGGGGAGGGTTCTGGTGGATCACTCCGCCGCTAATAGTGCGCAGTGTAGCCCATAGGCTACAGCGGCTAATGTCATCTTCAGATGGTGTCAGCTGCTGGGGCCAATATCTGGATGCATCGCATTCCGGATATTGGTAAATTTGGCAGCATCGCTTCCCCCATAAAAACCTATGGGGGAGGCGGCTGCCAGGGGTAATGGAGGGCTCACCGCTGGTATAGGAGATATCTGCCGCGGTCCCTCCTTCACACATCTGGGGGATACTTAGTATTTGAGGTAAACCCCCGAAAATGGGCGTTTTTGGGGATTATACCTCAAATATACTCTGATAAATGGGTCAAACTGACAGATTAGTTGCTATCCAACCAAGATGGTGTCCGATCTCGTATGGAACAGCAGCCGTCCAAATTGTACATCATCAAATTGACTTTTAAATACAACAAGATAGCTATCGCCTCATCTTACGTTGCTTTACACGAGTAAGAGCCAGGATGTTATATGTTCTTCACAGGTGACAAATTATGTGGGTGACACTCTCATTGGCTGCTGTGCCCACTGCAGGAGCCGGGCTGAGCTCATTCATGAGCTCCGTCTTCCAGCTCCCGCAGTGGGTGATGGGAGAGACGTCATGTCATCTCTCCCATAGTGCAGTGCAGAGCGGGCCGGGAGGACGGAGGAGCAGACAGCGACTGGCGCGGCAGGAGCGGGGATTCAGGTAAGTGTTGTGTTTTTTTTTTATATATATAAGGGGCACTACTGGGGGCACTGCATAGGGGGGACTACTACTGGGGCACTATATAAGGGGCACTACTGAGGGCACTGCATAGGGGGGACTACTACTGAGGGCACTGCATAGGGGGGGACTACTACTGGGGCACTATATAAGTGGCACTACTGAGGGCACTGCATAGGGGGGACTACTACTGGGGGCACTATATAAGGGGCACTGTGTAGAGGGGCTACTACTGGGCACAGCATAGGAGTACTACTACTGGGGGCATGGGGGCACTATATAAGGGGCACTGCTGGGGGCACTGCATAATGGGACTACTACTGGGGGCACTGCATATGGGGGCCACTACTGGGGGCACTGTATAAGGGGGACCACTATTGGGGGCACTATATAAGGGGCACTGCTGGGGGCACTGCATAGGGGGGACCACTATTGGGGGCACTGTATAAGGGGCACTGCTGGGGGCACTGCATAGGGGACCACTACTAATGGCACTGTATAAGGGTGCATTACTGGGGGCACTGTATAAGGGTGCACTACTGGGGGCACTGTATAAGGGTGCACTACTTGGGGCACTGTATAAGGGACACTGCTGGGGGCACTGCATAGGGGACCACTACTAGTGGCACTGTATAAGGGTGCATTACTGGGGGCACTGTATAAGGGTGCACTACTGGGGGCACTGTATAAGGGGCACTACTGGGGGCACTGTATAAGGGGCACTACTGGGGGCACTGTATAAGGGGCACTACTGGGGGCACTGTATAAGGGGCACTACTGGGGAACAACTACATGGGGCACTACTAGGGACATTGCATGAGAGGCACTATATACGGTGGGCATTGCAAGAGGGGCACTACTACTGGAGGCATTAAGGTGCATATGGAATGGAAAGGAATGTTCCCAGTGTGACGAGAAATGGTGGTGCGTCATGTTGACACGCCCCCATTTCCAGTGGCCACGCACCTTGTGTCATGTGACCACACCCACATTTTTGGCGCACGCACATACTTTGTGGGGAGGTGCTCCATTTTATTACTTGCCCTGGGCTCCAAATACCCTAGTTACGCCACTGCTCCCAGCACATCGCAGGGATGGGCTCCTTTCAGAGTCCCTGTCCCTGTGGATGCTTTTTGTTACATCAGGGCGCTATGATCACATCCTGCAGTACAATGGTGGACG
Source organism: Taudactylus pleione (assembly GCA_031769625.1). Classification (NCBI taxonomy): domain Eukaryota; kingdom Metazoa; phylum Chordata; class Amphibia; order Anura; family Myobatrachidae; genus Taudactylus; species Taudactylus pleione. The sequence continues at coordinate 5,254,730 of JAUIMM010000446.1, forward strand.
CTAATATCAGGCCCAGATCGCATTGCAAATGTGATCATTAATAAATGGGCCCCTAAGAAACAAATAACAGGATACAAAAGATAATTAAGTTAACCGAGGTGTAATGAAGGGGATGCAGTCAGAGAGCCGACAGTCTAAATACCGACCGCCGGCTTCCCGATTGTCTAATCCAGGGAAGGTACTAATGAATGACAGGTGTCGAACTCCTGACGCCTGTCATTAGACCTACACCGGGAGCCTGATGCCCGGCATAACGAATGAAGGTAAGCCGGGCGACGGGCGCGGACAACCGCGAGGGGGGCGAGGGATAGGTTTTAGGGCTCCGAAGGGGATTTAGGGTTAGGCACCCCTCCAGGAGGGTTAGGCTAGGGGAAGGGAGTGTTAGGCATAAGCACCCCTGGGGGGAGGTTAGGATTAGGCACCCCTCACCCGGAAGACTTGGGGTTAGGCTGCGGGGAAGGGGGGGGGGAGGTTAGGGATAGGCATCCATACTGATCCTGTAATGAAGATGTGTTTTATATAAGGCAGTAATTACAGTTTATTGAGTTTGGAGAATTTACTCAACCCATGAAAATCCTGTCATTGCTTCTGACATATTAATGCAATGTGGAAGATTTTGGAACGAGCATATACTATTCTTTAGGAAACCAGAGAAATGTATTGTTTAATTAGGAGTAACAGAAATACCTCCAATCTGCTTCATGCACTAAACTCCAGCAAACGCAGCGACATAAATCCAGCAGGGGCCCAGGTCACAGGCACATGGGGCCCAGGTCAGAGACACATGGGGCCCAGGTCAGACGCACATGGGGACCAGGTCAGAGACACATGGGGCCCAGGTCAGACGCACATGGGGCCCAGGCCAGACGCACATGGGGACCAGGTCAGAGGCACATGGGGGGGCCAGGTCAGAGACACATGGGGCCCAGGTCAGACGCACATGGGGACCAGGTCAGAGACACATGGGGCCCAGGTCAGAGGCACATGGGGACCAGGTCACAGGCACATGGGGCCCAGGTCAGACACACATGGGGACCAGGTCACAGGCACATGGGGCCCAGGTTAGAGACACATGGGGCCCAGGTCAGAGGCACATGGGGCCCAGGTCAGAGGCACATGGGGCCCAGGTCACAGGCACATGGGGCCCAGGTTACAGGCACATGGGACCCAGGTCACAGGCACATGGGGCCCAGGTCAGAGGCACATGGGGCCCAGGTCAGAGGCACATGGGGCCCAGGTCAGAGACACATGGGGCCCAGGTCACAGGCACATGGGACCCAGGTCACAGGCACATGGGGCCCAGGTCAGAGGCACATGGGGCCCAGGTCAGAGGCACATGGGGCCCAGGTCAGAGGCACATGGGGCCCAGGTCAGAGACACATGGGGCCCAGGTTACAGGCACATTACAGCAGGAAAAGCACAAACATACAGATTTTTGCTTCTACATCACAATTTTTAGTTTTAATGTAAAAAATTGCAGACACTAGAAGCAAAAAAAAAAGATTCTATCCATAAAAGATTACAATTCAGGACCTCATTCAGAGGCACTGGCAAAAAGCGAGTGCTCGCACTGAATGAGGGCGGCTGCTTTTTTCTTTACACCGGCCTCCTGGCCGCTCGATAAGCTGTGGGTGACAACCCACAGCTTTTGTGAGCGGCCAGGTGATGGTCGCGATTATCGCGACCATCGGGCTTGGGACGAGACCCTTGTGGTAGGGTCTCATCTACCGCAAGCCCCATCAACATCGACAGCTGCCCTGTTTGTATCGAGCTCCGGAGCGAGTGAATTTCTCACTCGCTATGGGGCTTGTGCACGTGCGCGGCACATGCGGTGCGTGCGCAGTGCCCCACCATCAACCCACTTGCGAGTGGGTCTGAATGAGGGCCTCAGTGTGTATAAAAGTTAACACAATGGAATCTCCCGTCCACATTGCAATACAGGATGGGAGTCTGACGATGGGCCGACATCGCCCCTCCCATGCTGCCTACTCCCCGATAAAGATCGTAGTCGGGGGTTTCTATCCAACTTCGGTGACTTCTCTCAGTGTTTCAGGACAAGTCCATCAGAATGTGATCAGTGATACATTGTATGTAACTAAACAGAACTAAACTGAGTAATAGAATCTGAGCATGTGTGATTGTGTAGTCCAACAGGGAGTAGCGTATAGTGACCTGCAGGGGTCGCTGTTATGGAGTTTTCCATAGAAATGTTTCCATAGACAATGACTAACCTATCCAGACACTGATACACGTAATTACAATAATAGTAACATAGGCCCTGATTCAGAGCCGGACGCTCTGAGCAGAGCGCACGCTCTGAATGAGGGCCGTCCTCCATAATTATGGAGCGTCCTCCTGGACGCTCATATAGCTGTGGGTCACCACCCACAGCTCATACGAGCGTGCAGGTTGATGGCCGCGATGGTCTTGACCATCGCGACCATCGCCACTGCGAGCCGGAGCCTGCGGTTGAGTTTCTCAACTGCAAGGCCCGGAGTGATTTTGGCTCTATCAGAGCCAAAATCACTCCCACTGACATCACTAGTGATGTCAGTGGGCCGGCTTCTGACGGTAGGCGTTCCCTTAGGAACGCCCCCGTCAGGGAGGCACGCCCCCGGCACGCCCACCAAAGGGGGCGTGCTGTCAATCAACATCGACAGCACGCCCCCTTTGATCAGACACAACGAGCGAAGGAAAGTCCTTCGCTCGTCGCGTCTCGCGCATGCGCACGACGGAGCTCCCTCCGTCGTGCGCATGCTCAGTGCACACCATCGACCCACTTGTGAGCGGACAGCCGCTCGCGAGTGGGTCTGAATCAGGCCCATAGTTTCCCCAATAATACATCTATATATAATCGTTCATTACACAGATGTTGATGATGGGTCAGTTTCCCTGGCTAGCAGGCGGCTGCCTTGTGTTATGAGAGGGGGGATCCTTTGTAAGGGGCTGAAGGGCAACCTGGGGGCTGGTGTAGAATTGTGTGGGATGGGGGCTATCAGCCCCCTCCTGCTCAGGACAATGTCCAGTCCCTGCATGTGCCCCTCTATGTCTTACCTGCCAGGCACTGATCCTGAGCCCTCTCCCCGCTGGAGATGAGCACGGTGGGTGGGATGACAGGTTTTATATATAATAAATGACCAGGCTGGGCTGGAGGAAATGTTTCATTACCAGACCCATGTCCTTCACTCTGCGCTTTCAGCTCCGGCAGACAGAACAATCTGTGTTCCACATCCCAGTATATGAGCCAGGGGTATGTGCCCCCAGCCTGGCAGCCCCAACCCCCTGCACCCCGCTCCCAGTGCTGTAGTGCTGCGCTGGCTGGCTGTAACCCTTTAATGGGCATTGACAGGATACTGTGCCTCACAGTGAGGGGGTTAACGCTGAGCCTTTCTGATTAGTGCACAGTGATACAATGTAACACAGCAATAATTCAAATTTACATGCAGTGATGATACAATGTAACTCAGTGATGACACAATGCAACACTCACCAATGATACAATGTAACACTCAGCTAAGATACACTAATGTAACACTCAGCGATGATACGGTAACACTCAGCGATGATACAATGTAACACAGCGATAATACATTGTAACACTCACCAATGATACAATGTAACACTCAGCTAAGATACACTAATGTAACACTCAGCGATGATACGGTAACACTCAGCGATGATACAATATAACACAGCGATAATACAATGTAACACTCACCAATGATACAATGTAACACTCAGCGAATATATATACTAATGTAAAATTCAGTGATGATACTGTAACACTAAGCGATGATACAGTGTAACACAGTGATAATTCAATGTAACACTCACCAATGATACAATGTAACACTCAGCGATAATACAATGAAACATGCAGTGATGATACAATGTAACACTCAGCAATGATACAATGTAACACTCACCAATGATACAATGTAACACTAAGCGAATTTACACTAATGTAACACTCAGCAATGATACTGTAACACTCAGTGATGATACAATGAAACACAGTGATAATACAATGTAACATGCAGTGATGATACAATATATCACTCAGCAAAGATATTGGAACATTCAGCGATGATACAATTGTAACACAGCGATTATACAATGTAACACTCAGCGATGATTCAATGTAACACTCACCAATGATACAATGTAACACTCAGCGATGATACTGTAAACACTCAGCGATGATACAATGTAAAACAGCGATGATACAATGTAACACAGTGATGATACAATGTAACACAGCCATAATACAATGTACCACTCACCAATGACACCATGTAACACTCAGCGAATATACACTAATATAACACTCAGCGATGATACTGTAACACTCAGCGATGATACAATGTAACACAGTGATAATACAATGTAACACTCACCAATGATAAAATATAACACTCAGCGATAATGCAATGCAACATGCAGTGATGATACAATGTAACACTCAGCGATGATACAATGTAACACTCACCAATGATACAATGTAACACTCAGCGATGATACAATGTAACACTCACCAATGATATGATGTAACACTCAGCGATGATACAATGTAACACTCACCAATGATATAATGTAACACTCAGCGAAGATACACTAATGTAACATTCAGCGATGATACTGTAACACTCAGCAATGATACAATGTAACACAGCGATAATACAATGTAACACTCACCAATGATACAATGTAACACTCAGCGATAATGTAATGTAACATGCAGTGATGATACAATGTAACACTCAGCGATGATTCAATGTAACACTAATGATACAATATAACAATCAGCGATGATACAATGTAACACTCACCAATGATACAATGTAACACTCAGCAAATATACACTAATGTAACACTCATCGATGAGACTGTAATACTCAGCAATGATACAATGAAACACAGTGATAATACAATGTAACATGCAGTGATGATACAATGTAACACTCAGCGATGATACAATGTAACACAGCGATGATACAATGTAACACAGCGATGATACACCGTAACACAACGATGATACACCGTAACACAACGATAATACAATGTACCACTCAGCGATGATACAATGTAACACTCACCAATGATACAATGTAACACTCAGCGAATATACACTAATGTAACACTCAGCGATGATACTGTAACACTCAGCAATGATACAATGAAACACAGTGATAATGCAATGCAACATGCAGTGATGATACAATGTAACACTCAGTGATGATACAATGAAACACTCAGATGATTCAATGTGCTACTCAGTGGTGAAACAATGTATCACTCAGCGTTAATTCAATGTAACACTCAGTGATAAACCAATGTAACACTCAGCGAAGATACAATGTAACACTCAGTGATGCTACAATGTAACACAGCGATAATACAATGAAACAGTCAACGATGCTACAATGTAGCATAACACTCATGATGCTACAATGTAACACAGCGATAATACAATGAAACACTCAGTGATGCTACAATGTAGCATAACACTCATGATGCTACAATGTAACACGGCGATAATACAATGTAAACTCATCGATGCTACAATGTAACACAGTTATAATACAACGCAACACTCAGCGATGCTATGATGTAACAATCATGATGCTACAATATAACTCTCAGCAATGTTACAATGTAACACTCATGATGCTACAATATAACACTCAGCGATGATACAATGTAACACTCATGATGCTACACTATGACACTCAGCGATGTTACAATGTAACACTCATGATGCTACAATATAACACTCAGCGATGATACAATGTAACACTCATGATGCTACACTATGACACTCTGCGATGTTACAGTGTAACACTCATGATGCTACAATATAACACTCAGCGATGATACAATGTAACACTCATGATGCTACACTATGACACTCAGCGATGTTACAATGTAACACTCATGATGCTACAATATAACACTCAGCGATGATACAATGTAACACTCATTATGCTTCAATATAACACTTAGCAATGCTACAATGTAACACTCAGTGATGATTCAATGTAAGACTCAGTGATGATTCAATGTAACACTCAGCAATGGTACAAAGTAACACTTAGCATTGCTCCAACTGTTTATTAGTTGTCAATTGTTGCACACAGTGTAGCAGAAATGTATGTGAGGGGCCAGCTCGGTCTTCTGTGATCACATTTAGGAGTACTAATAATAGCAATAGTAATAGTAGTGGTGGAATAATAATAATAATAATAATAATAATAATAATAATAATAATAATAATAATTTAATGACTATTATTATTTATTTATTTATTTTATTTATTAACAGTTTCTTATATAGCGCAGCATATTCCGTTGCGCTTTACTATTATTATTATTGTTATTATTATTATTATTATTATTATTATTATTATTAACATTATCATCATTAACAACAAAATCAATAACTTCTACAGTCATTGGACGTTACTGTTGGCTTTCACATGTATTTATCCTTCTATGGGGGGAGATCGCTGGCTCTGTGTACTGCAGCAGTTAGTTTATCACTAGAATTAGCAATGATTAGAAGACACACTGCACACAACTTTGTACTATTTATATTTACTAAGGACAATTTCTGTGTGAGCTGCAGTAATGGGTGTGTGTAGTATGTGTATATATATATATTTTGCAGGTTAGTGATTGCTGATATCTTGCACATTACTGTAGATATCACTCACTGTCCAGTTATATTGTTTTCTTAGCGTATTACTGGTGTCTGATGAGAATCTATATAGATTAATTGTGAGTAGCTTTGTTTTCACGCACACTTACTTTATATAGGTAAGTAATGGAGCAGAAGTATAGTGTGAGGGGATTTGCCAGCCACCCTGTTAGCTGACATCCAATCTGTATTAAGGAAGGTGAAAGGTTAGAGGTCATTTTCCTCTCTAATTTTGGAGGTAAGAAGGACTGGCGCCTGGTAAGGTGTATATAATTTCCTATAGCACATACAATAATACAGATTCTAAAAGTCATTCTGAGCCACTAACAAATGACATCTGTGTAACTGCCCCAGCAATATATATATATATATATATATATATATATATTTATCATATCTATCTATCTATATCACATACATTACTTAGATATACTATTATTGCAATCACAATGTCTCATTGCTTTCTATATATTATTTACAAACCTGTTATAACGGAGATATCTTTAAATCTGAAAATATCGGTATAACCTGTGTTTAGTTCTATCAGCCATCTTAAATAGTATAAAACTAAACAACAAATTTATTATATTATAATTCAAAATAATAAAAATTATAGAGGGCAATCACCAAAATACATAAATATCAGAAATTCTCTGTATAAGAAATGTTGTTGATAGATGTATAAATATAGATATAATATCAACATAGATATATAGATAATTCTATAGATATGAGATAGATAGATAGATATGAGATAAATAGATATGAGATACATATTAGATATATAAATAGATTAATATGAGATAGATAGATAGATAGATAGATAGATAGATAGATAGATAGATAGATAGATAGATAGATAGATAGATATGAGATACATATTAGATAAATATATAAATAGATAAATATGAGATAGATAGATAGATAGATAGATAGATAGATAGATAGATAGATAGGAGATAGATAGATAGAAGATAGATAGATAGATAGATAGGAGATAAATAGATATGAGATACATATTAGATAGATATATAAATAGATTAATATGAGATAGATAGATAGATAGATAGATAGATAGATAGATAGATAGATAGATAGATAGATAGATATGAGATACATATTAGATAGATATATAAATAGATAAATATGAGATAGATAGATAGATAGATATGAGATAGATAGATAGATAGAAGATAGATAGATAGATAGATAGATAGAAGATCGATAGATAGATATGAGATATATATGAGATCAATAGATATGATATACATATTAGATAGATAGATAGATAGATAGATAGATAGATATGAGGTAGATAGATAGATATGAGATATATATGAGATCAATAGATATGAGATAGATATTAGGTAGAAAAATAGATAGATAGATAGATAGATAGATAGATAGATAGATAGATAGATAGATAGATAGATAGATATGAGGTAGATAGATAGATATGAGATTGATTGATAGATATGAGATAGATAGATAGATAGGTAGATAGATAGATAGATAGATAGATAGATAGATAGATAGATAGATAGATGGATATGAGATATGAGAAAAGCATCCTGAGACCATTCATGTGTGGGGTTGCTTCTCAGCCATGGGAGTGGGCTCACTCACAATTTTGCCTAAGGACACAGCCATGAATAAAGAATGGTACCAAAACATGCTCCAACAGCAACATCTCCCAACCATCCAAGGACAGTTTGGTGATAAACAATGCCTTTTCCAGCATGATGGAGCACGTTGTCATAAGGCAAAAGTGATAACTAAGTGGCTCGGGGAACAAAACATAAAAAATTTGGGTTCATGGCCAGGAAACTCCCCAGACCTTAATCCCATTGAGAACTTGTGGTCAATCCTCAAGAGGCGGGTGTACAATCAAAGACCCACAAATTCTGTCAAACTCCAAGCATTGATTAGGCAAGAATGGGCGGCCATCAGTCAGTATGTGGCCCAGAAGGTGAGTGACAGCTGCCAGGGCGAATTCCAGAGGTCTTGAAAAAGAAGGGTCAGCACTGCAAATACTGACTCTTTCCATAAACTTAATGTAATTGTCAATAAAAGCCTCTAACACTTATGTAATGCTTGTAATGTTACCTCAGTATATCATAGTAACATTTGATAAAAAGGTCTAATAACACTGAAGCAGGAAACTTTGTGACAACCAATACTTGTGTTATTCTCATAACTTTTGACCATGGCTGTATTATATTATTTTATATTAGTGTAAGTGTTTAGCATTTCCTTTCCCAGGTGGAGTGATACATCCCCGTGTGTCTCTCCCAGCACCAATCTCACTGTTATTCTGAGTTATAACAAGTTTAGTGCACCCCATGCCTCCATCTGCCAAGACGGGCAAACAACGACTTTTACGTAAAGAAAATCTAATTATTTTGTATAGGAACATTGTTATAATATCAGGACCCTCCAGTCTGCATTTTCCTATATAATTGGTAATCTGGAGTAACTACAATTTATCATGCATGTTACACACAAATGATCTATGTACGGCTTATAGGCATGATGAGAGGACTGCAGGCTGGAATAAGTGTCACACATCCCCCTGTATTTGGGTCTGGGGACCCTGAGCCGGCCCAGCTGGAGCAGAACACAGACAGGGGGAAGGTAAACATGGCTGGTCATTCTGCAGCCCCTGAGAAGGACCACACACAACCCCCTCTGCAGACCACACAGGGGCCAGGCTCACAGGGCTCTGCACGCAATGCACCCTCCCACACTCCTGACATTTCCTAAGAGCTGGGGCCATTAGCTGAACCCTCCAAATATTTCCTGCCTGCTCCGGTGCTGATTCAGAAAAGCACTGAGGACTGGCATGTGGGAAGGGAAAGCGATTCATCAACTACCTCTAATTCTGGTTAGATTGCAAGTTCTACTGGCTAGGGGGCTGCATTACTATAAGGATAAATCAAATAAAAATCAAAACATTTCACAAAATGATCTGCAGAAAACCTGTGCACAATGATAGATATATAGATAGATAGATGGATAGATAGATAGATATTAGATAGATAGATAGATAGGAGATAGATAGATATGAGATAGATAGATAGATAGATAGATAGATAGATAGATAGATAGATAGATAGATAGATAGATAGATAGATATGAGATAGATAGATATGAGATAGATCGCTAGATAGAAGGATAGATATGAGATAGATAGATATGAGATAGATAGATAGAAAGATATAAGATAGATAGATAGATAGATAGATATGAGATAGATAGATAGACAGATAGAGAGATAGATAGATAGATATGAGATAGATAGATAGATAGATAGATAGATAGACATGAGATAGATAGATAGATAGATAGATAGATATGAGATAGATAGATAGATAGATAGATAGATGATAGATAGATATGAGATAGATAGATAGATAGATAGATAGATAGATAGATAGATAGATAGATAGATAGATAGATAGATATGAGATAGATAGATAGATAGATAGATATATAGATATGAGATAGATATGAGATGAGATATAAATGATGATGTTTCCTGTCCACAAGCTTACTGAGTGATGCTGCAGCTTATACCAGGTGGTGACAGTGTGCAGTGAATAACAGGTACAGCAGATAACAGGTACAGCAGATAACAGGTATAGCAGGTAACAGGTACAGCAGATAATAGGTATAGCAGATAACAGGTACAGCAGGTAATAGGTATAGCAGATAACAGGTACAGCAGATAACAGGTACAACAGGTAACAGGTATAGCAGGTAACAGGTACAGCAGATAACAGGTACAGCAGGTAACAGATATAGCAGGTAACAGGTACAGCAGATAACAGGTACAGCATATAACAGGTACAGCAGATAATAGGTACAGCAAATAATAGGTACAGCAGGTATCAGGTACAGCAGGTAACAGGTACAGCTGATAACAGGTACAGCAGATAATAGGTACAGCAGATAATAGGTAGAGCAGATAACAGGTACAGCAGATAACAGGTACAGCAGATAATAGGTACAGCAGGTATCAGGTACAGCAGGTAACAGGTACAGCTGATAACAGGTACAGCAGATAATAGGTACAGCAAATAATAGGTACAGCAGGTATCAGGTACAGCAGGTAACAGGTACAGCTGATAACAGGTACAGCAGATAATAGGTACAGCAGATAATAGGTAGAGCAGATAACTGGTACAGCAGGTAACAGGTACAGCAGATAACAGGTACAGCAGGTAACAGGGACAGCAGATAACAGGTACAGCAGATAATAGGTACAGCCGATAATATTAGTGAATTGCCAGCATGTTACTATGATATAAATGTATCTACTGGTGTCCTTTGTTACATTATTTGCTTATATGGACTTCGGAGAAAGCGTGAAGAAAGGTAAGTCTATCATAACTCTCCTTATTTGCTATAATGTTCTTCTCCTGAAATTGCCTCTAAGGACATCCAATCCAATATTTGTTTTCATATTCTATCTCTTGCTGGGCAGATAAAGCCGATTGCTGATTGGTTATTGTGAGTCAAAATTGTAAGTAAAGGAGCTGGTATATAATAGGTCATGCAGAGGCCCTGTCTACCTGGGAGAGGATCAGAGTAATTAGGGTTATTCTGGAGATTATTATGAGTGAGATTCCCAAACATGGCCACATGAATTAATTCAGAAACCACAATCAATGGAAGAGCCACAATTTCCCATAATATATGAATGTAATGTATATGGGCCCTGATTCAGAGCCGGACGCTCTGACCAGAGCGCTTGCTCTGAATCCGGGCCCACCTCCATTAAAATGGAGCGTCCTCCTGGATGCTCGTATAGCTGTGGGTCACCACCCACAGCATATACGAGCGTCCAACAAGATGGTCGCGATGGTCTTGACCATCGCGACCATCGGACTTGCGAGTGAAACCCTGTGGTCGGGTTTCTCAACCGCAAGCCCTGGAGTTTCTCTCAACCGCAAGCCCTGGAGGACTTGCGAGTGAAACCCTGTGGTCGGGTTTCTCAACCGCAAGCCCTGGAGTGATTTTGGCTCTAGTGGGGCCGGCTTCAGACGGTAGGCGTTGCCATAGGAACGCCTCCGTCTGGCAGGCACGCCCCCGGCACGCCCACCAAAGGGGGCGTGCTGTCAATCAACATCGACAGCACGCCCCCTTTGATGCGAGACTCCAAGCGAAGGAAGTCCTTCGCTCGCCGGGTCTCGTGCATGCGCACGACGGAGCTCCCTCCGTCGTGCGCATGCGCAGTGGGGAACATTGACCCTCTTGCGAGCGTACTGCCGCTCGCAAGTGGGTCTGAATGACCCCCATGATCAGATCAGATATCTTCTCTCTGTAGATGTACTGTATGGAAGGTTTCACATCATACTTATAGATGCCACATACTATATGTTCCTATTGTGTCTTGTGTTATAGGTATAAGCCGGGGCCTGTGTGCACCGCACACCCTGCACCCATTATAGATACGCCCCTGGGTATAAGCCCTCCTCATATACATGAGTGACAGCAAAGACTGAGTAGTGCCGATTCCACCCTCCCCCCTATGTGTGTGTTTATGTGTACAATGTGGCTGACAGACACACAACATGACAACAGGGGCACAATACACTGTGCACAGACAGCAGGTAACATTGGTAACAACCTCCCACTGCGTCTCATTACTGGTGAATATATCACGTTATCGTGCAAAGCCAGAAATCTCTCACCCATAGTTATAGTAATTATAATAATAATAATAACAATCATAATAATAATAATAATAATAATAATAATAACAATCATAATAACAATAACAATAATAATAATAATAATAATAATAATAATAATAATAATAATAATAATAATAATAATAATAACAATCATAATAATAATAATAATAATAACAACAATAATAACAATAATAATAATAATAACAATCATAATAATAATAATAATAATAATAATAATAACAATAATAATAATAATAATAATAATAATAATAATAATAATAACAATCATAATAACAATAATAATAATAACAATAATAATAATAATAATAATAATACAAATATGAATGATTTCAATCTCACTTTATTTTTAATGTCATTTTTTATGAAGACTTTTCTTATAGGGATCAGAGGAAATATAAGCGCACAATTGAAGTGACTGAGGCCCTGATTCAGAGCCGCTCTTAAGCGGCTGCTCGTTCGTTCTGACCGATGTTCGCACATCTGCGCATTGCGTACGGATTTTAATACGCATGCGCGAACCAGTCAGTGCGGCCGAAAATCGTTTGTTCGCTATATAGCGAATGCCTGCTATTTTGAGTGACAGAAGGAGGCGTATGTGGGTGGAATCAGGGGAAGGTGCTTGAAAACGGGGGTGTGAAATTCGAACGCAGGCGTGCTTAAAGGTCAAATCGGGCGTTTTAAGGGAGTGCATATTTAATACAGCAGCGTCATTGACCACGTCACTGGGTTATTTTTTACTCAGAACTGCTCGCAAAATAGTGGTTGAAAAAACCAGCCACAAGAATAGCGAGCAGTTCATACGCTGTTCGATGTACTCGATTAATCTAATAAATAGCGGACATGACGTATGGTGCGAGCGGCAAGGGGGCATATTTTTCAAAATTACAACCGCAAGTTTTGCTCGCTCGTTCAGACTTAGAGGCGTGAACAGACCGCAATTAGCGAACGGTTCATTTGAATAGCCACCCCTTGTTTTAGAACGAATGACCGCAAATAGCGAGCGGCTCTGAATGAGGGCCTGAGACAGCAATTATCGGCGTGACAAGAACTTATTGCTGATATAATAAAGAGAATCTAATTTATCGAGAGAACTTCGATCCCTATGGTTTCACATTTATATTAAAACTAGCTGTAGCACATGGCGTTGGCCGGGCAAGTCCATGACAAAACCTCATTAGAATTAAAATGATAGGGGATTTTGTATATGGATATCTGAGTGACATGTAAAGTAATATTATGAAGAACATAAATAGTAGCAAAGGTAACCGCAGGCCAGTTTTGTAGACATTTAATGTTTTTCTTTCTGGCGCTAATATATACAAATTGCCACCGCTTGGAACTGGTAAGCAAGCAACATAAAGCTGTCCAGGAGAAAAGCAAGACGTCTCCAAGTGTATACCTGCCACTTTCAGAGTTTGGCCCTGTGACTTGTACATGGACGTGGCAAACACCAGCTTCAGGGGGCATTGGAGAGTGGTAGATCCGTAGGTATTATGGGAGTCTTGGGTATGAGTGGTAGATCTGGAGGTATTATGGGAATCCTGTGTATGAGTGGTAGATCTGTAGATATTATGGGATTCTTGGGTATGAGTGGTAGATCCGTAGGTATTATGGGAATCCTGGGTATGAGTGGTAGATCTGCAGGTATTATGGGAATCCTGGGTATGAGTGGTAGATCTGTAGGTATTATTGGAATCTTGGGTATTAGTGGTAGATCTGTAGGTATTATGGGAATCTTGGGTTTGAGTGGTAGATCTGTAGGTATTATGAGAATCCTGGGTGAGTGGTAGATCCGTAGGTATTATGGGAATCTTGGGTATGAGTGGTAGATCTGTAGGTATTATGGGAATCCTGGGTGAGTGGTAGATCCGTAGGTATTATGGGAATCCTTGGTATGAGTGGTAGATCCGTAGGTATTATGGGATCCTGGGTATGAGTGGTAGATCCGTAGGTATTATGGGATCCTGGGTATGAGTGGTAGATCCGTAGGTATTATGGGAATCCTGGGTATGAGTGTTAGATCCGTAGTTATTATAGGAATCTTGGGTATGAGTGGTGGATCTGTAGGTATTATGGGAATCTTGGGTATGAGTGGTAGATCAGTAGGTATTATGGGAATCCTGGGTATGAGTGTTAGATCTGTAGTTATTATAGGAATCTTGGGTATGAGTGGTGGATCTGTAGGTATTATGGGAATCTTGGGTATAAGTGGTGGATCTGTAGGAATTATGGGAATCCTGGGTATGAGTGGTAGATCCGTAGTTATTATAGGAATCTTGGGTATGAATGGTGGATCTGTAGGTATTATGGGGATCCTGGGTATGAGTGGTGGATCTGTAGGTATTATGGGGATCCTGGGTATGAGTGGTGGATCTGTAGGTATTATAGGAATTTTGGGTATGAGTGGTAGATCTGTAGACAATATGGGACTCACAATACCTAACTTCGTACCGTTACGTAGTTTACACTCCTTGTCCATCTTCCTGATTGTTATTAGAGGGTGATCGCTGTATTCAATGAATGGATCATAGTGAAAAGCCGCATTTCGAATAGAAGCCCAATCAGCCCTCTTCAAATTAGCGTGTGTAACATGTTGCTGTTGAAGCCTTGCATCATGCTGTTTGTCCAATTGGGATGTTCGAAATGAAGTTTGATAGTCAGCAACAGCCTGTCGACGCATGATAGTCTGCTCTGGGTCTCAGATCCTGGAAGCTTCATTTGTTGCTGAGCTTGCCTGCGCACTCACATTTGTGTTTGTGCAGAAGTTTCTCTACTGCAAGCAATGTTTGCTGCCCTAGCTTTAGAGGATATTTTTGAAATTGCTTTTACGCTTGCCTGGCAATATTAATGGAATGTGTGTGTGTGTGTGAGAGTGTGCGAAATTACTGAAACAAGACTGGAAACAAACAGTACAAAAATGTTACACCTTTGAAGAACCTCCAGTACTTTCTTTATGGCCACTAACAGCCTTCTATATGGTCCTGCTATCTCAGTTGTTACTAACAGCCCTTTATATGGCTCTGCTATCTCAGTTGTTACTAACAGCCCTCTAAGTGGCCCTCCTATCTCAGTTGTCACTAACAGCCCTTTATATGGCCCTGCTAGCTCAGTTGTTACTAACAGCCTTCTATATGATCCTGCTATCTCAGCTGTCACTAACAGCCTTCTATATGACCCTGCTATCTCAGTCATCACTAACAGCCCTCTATATGGCCCTGCTATCTCAGTTGTCACTAACAGCCCTCTATATGGCCCTGCTATCTCAGCTGTCACTAACAGCCTTTTATATGGCCCTGCTATCTCAGTTGTCACTAACAGCCCTCTATATGGCTTTGCTATCTCAGTTGTCACTAACAGCCCTCTATATGGCCCTGCTATCTCAGTCATCACTAACAGCCCTCTATATGGCCCTGCTATCTCAGTTGTCACTAACAGCCCTCTATATGGCCCTGCTATCTCAGCTGTCACTAACAGCCTTTTATATGGCCCTGCTATCTCAGTTGTCACTAACAGCCCTCTATATGGCTTTGCTATCTCAGTTGTCACTAACAGCCCTCTATATGGCCCTGCTATCTCAGCTGTCACTAACAGCCTTCTATATGGCCCTGCTATCTCAGTTGTCACTAACAGCCCTCTATATAGCCCTGCTATCTCAGTTGTCACTAACAGCCCTCTATATGGCCCTGCTATCTCAGCTGTCACTAACAGTTTTCTATATGGTTCTGTATTTCAGTTGGTCCTGCTATCTCAGTTGTCACTAACAGCCTTCTATATGGCCCTGCTATCTCAGTTGCCACTTTTTCGGGGTCCAGGGTGGTTTTCCCACTCCTCCCAGGTCACGTTTAGTAGGAAAGTCACACAACCTCTCTGAGTCTTGTGAATCTGTATTTCTAAATGGATCTCGCATTTCTCGGGTGAGTGCATGGCCACGATGTACTGTATGTGAGTTTGTTGGAAAACTACTGGTGGAAATGACACGGGAGAGAAATCCATTAATCCATACAGTGTGCTGACATCATTTATTCCCAGTAATGTCATTAGTGTCCATCATTGCAAAGAGACCATTGGCTGCTCTTTTTGCCTTCGATCTAAGTTTAATTTCCCCAATGTATATATGGCCGTGTCTTGAGATGTCTAAGTCACAGATGGGGCTGGATCACAGTTGTATGCAGTGCTGATATTTTAGCAAATCAGTCATTGTTTTGCCCCTGGGCATATACGTCTGAGCCTCACTGTGCATGCCCCGAGGTACATTATTATCGTAGTCACATGCTGCAAGTCTTCATTCGCTGTATGATAAACAGGCAGCGAGCGTTTGGGGGAGACAACTGGGAGTGTCGGCTAATAACGCAGACGTGACTCAACCATTTTGGGGACGAGTCGCATCCTGCATCTGTGATCCCGCACGTAGGAAACATGGCTCCAGCGTTTCAGTTATGGTGGCTGGCTGGGTGACTTGTTCACACTTCTGGGCGGTCAGGACGCCATCCGATTTTTGGGAGCTTCCCGGACGTTCTGGGAGAGTAGGCACGTATGCCAACTTCCACGCATAAATATCACACAGAAGATGGCGTCGCCGGCAGAAAGTAGGGAGGAGGAGAGGCGCTACACAGAGGGGGGCACTGCACACGGGCCCCCCAGGCGGTAATAAATACTTACGGTTAGCACGCTGTACTAACAATGTGGGAGGAGTCTCAGCTGGGAAGGGGGAGCTGATACGTTGTAACAGAGCTGCAGCTGTAACTGTCAGCTTTAGGGTTTAGTGTACAATTAGACTACATGTCAGGTAAAGTTTCCGCAGGGCCCTCTTCCAGTTGCACATACTCCAGATTGCTTCCTGATTGATTTCATCCAGGGATCAGGGAGCATCTGTAAAGTGAGACTGACAGGGAGCGCTGGGCTGTTTGCAGAGTGTTCTCTGTGACCCGGGGCAGGGAGAGGACTGAGCCTTCAATCACAATTACCAGGCCAGACTGCAGTGCAATTAGTAGACAGTTTCCTTTGACATGTGCAGGTCAGCGTTTAACACACAACAGGGACACCCAGGAGAGCTGCCAAGGTGCGTGGCGCAGCCACTGGAAACGCTGATGACTTGGACATGTTACAGGGAATATCTTTTATTCTGGGGATAAGCGGGATATTCTGGGAGACGTTGATGTATGGGAGATGTGAGAGGAAGGGATCATCCCGGATTAGGAGCAATTTAACCTGAATTGTGGCTTTTATTGAAAGACGTCGCCCATTAATAACTTCTAGGTGGATTTTATCAAAACTTTTTACAGCATCATCATGTAGTAGATTCATATAGAAACCTTCTTCCACATAAATATATAGTTTAAATATACTTATTATTTTAAAATCCTTAAAGAAAACTACCAAAAAAATCCATCTACTTCCTAGGAGAGCAGAGAAACACAAACTTATTACTTACTAAAGGGAAAAGATAAATAAAAATGTTTTCTGTATCCTAAATAAATATCTTTTTTAATAGTATATGGTGTAAATCTGTACTGTTGTTTCATCAGACATTTTTTCTAGCAATATTGTCACTGTTACAGATACTCCCTACATGAAAATCTGGATATTATATATATATTTTGATAACTGCGCTATAGTTTAATGTAAATCAGCCAATCAGATGTTTCCTTTCATTTTCTACGATTTAGAAAATGAAAGGAAACATCTGATTGGCTGATAAGGAAAGGCAACTTTCTCCTAATCAGTAAAAATTTTTTCTAAAATGTGACTAAATCTGTATAGCAAAGTCTCTTCTGCTTTGTAAAATGTAACTCGTCCCTATTTTGTGTCATATTTACCTACACTCCCAGAATGGCCGGTCGGGCTCCCAAAACTTGTGGACCACCCACTTGCACCTCTCCCCCTGCAGCCACCCACTTACAGAGCATAAGTTAGCAGTCCAGGGGGGCAGATGATGCGATTCGGGGTGAATTGCATCATCATAGCCCCCAGTGCAGAGAAAACAGGCATTGTATAGCGGGGGGCGGGGCCACGATGAAGCTATTGTGCCGCTACGCACCCTGCACCACCCACTTTTCGGCCATCACGACCCCTCTCTGCCGGCCTGGCTGCCCCCACCTCCGGTAGATAAATATGCTTTGTGTGGAGATTTGTGAGGTGGCTGCACACTATTTGGTTTGTGTTTGGATCTCACAATTTGGGGCATATTCAATTTGAGGCGAAAAGTCAGAGGTCGGACTTTTCGCCATCATCGCAGGTTTTCCTGGGGGTAAAGTATCGGGCGCGTGCCACGTATCCCCGTATTCAATTAGGAATCGGCGAAAACGGGACCCGGCTAAAAGGTAAGTATCAAAAAGTCCTGTCACTTTTGGGGAAATCAGCCGGTCATCCCCAAAAGATGGTCTGACATGGGGGATCACTATGGGTACCCCCGAATTGGCCTGCTGAAGATATTTGTGGTTTTTTAAGGTGTCGGCAGGTGCTTTTATGCGTCTTTGAATAAGTGGTGAAGAATAGCATCTAGCAACATTTTTTTTTTAAAACAACTAGGCCCATCAAATTTGGGGTACATGAAAATGGGTGCAAGAATATTTTGATGTGAACCTTAAAAATTCTTCAAAAATCCACCTGCCACAACCAACCACATTTTAGAAAACACCTGCCGCCTACTTGGGGACCACCCTGAGTATTTTTCGCTAGTTTTTAAGTTTGTCCCCCAACTTTTTCTTATCGCTCCCAAAACGAAATCACTTTTGTCCTATGCTACTTTTTTTTTGACACAGATAACTTTTAGGGGACATTCCAAGGGCTGCAGGGTACTTTTTTAAAGTCTGTACCCCAAAACCCCAATTCTGCATTTTTTTTTCGACACCTATTCAGTGGTGAAAACTTATCCCCGTTTTTTGACAAAGACTTTCGCACCTGTGAAAAGTCTTTGAAATTGAATATGGGGATAAGTGAAAATGGTGAAAATTACGTCATCGGTGATAAATTATCGCCGATAACCCGTTTACGCAGCCTATTTGAATACGGCCCTTTGTAATAAACTGCGCAAGCGTTGGGGACCTGCATACGTAACTTACAGTGATTATGGGCAATTCAGCGTCATACGGATCCAATCGCAGCTGAATCGATGTAAATAGACATGAGATTGAAATACACACGACTATGCACTTGTGTATGCTCAACTCCAGAACATATACAGTGGGGTCGATCCAATTAGCCACAATGATCTCATTGGTGCGAGTCATCGCGGCAGTGGGCACAATTTACGGCAGCCCGAATGCGTGGAATTTTGTTTGCAGCCCCATAGAGCTGCGAGCAAAATTTAGCGAGTTTGGGCTCAGAGAGATTCCGGCAACTCGATGTTGCAACGGCAACTCGCACCCTTCGCGGTTAATTGGATCGACCCCAGTATGTAAACATGCAAGACACGATCTACAAACAGACACACGTTCAGCTCTGCATCAGCTTACACCAATTCCCAGCAGTCAGGAGAACCAATGCAGCCCCCGAAATATAAAACCGGCCCCAAATGCTGTAATCCTGAGACGGGGCAACCAGATTGCTGCTGAGGTCAGGTGAGAACCGATAACACGGGGGCAGCTGGTGGTCATTTTGTACCAACACAGTCCCCCATCATGATGCCAGTGATTTTGATACAATCCCTTTTGGGTATCGTGGTCAATTGGGGGTCACACTCACTGCAATATCTGCCAAACGTCCAGTATCTCCTGCAGTAGGCATTGCCAGCGAAGGGGGTCTAGCCTTCAGAGTGAGCACCCACAGCCCTGCCCGATCCCTTTACCATCCCACTAACAATAAGATATATCTTAAATCATCTATCTTTGCGCACACAAACGTCACATGTAAATACCAAACCAGATTAACAGCATCAGGTGTGAATA
Organism: Taudactylus pleione; assembly: GCA_031769625.1. Classification (NCBI taxonomy): domain Eukaryota; kingdom Metazoa; phylum Chordata; class Amphibia; order Anura; family Myobatrachidae; genus Taudactylus; species Taudactylus pleione. The sequence continues at coordinate 5,275,032 of JAUIMM010000446.1, forward strand.
ATGGCATCCCACACAGAGCAACATAAAGGGGCCCATTTATTAATGATCGCATTTGCAATGCGATCTGGGCACAATAATAGCGCCCATAGCCGCATCCAAAAGGAGCCCGTTCCTGCGATGTACTGCGATTGATGTGACAGTATCAGTAGCGCTTCACTCCTGCGCCGGGATTCCAGCGAACGCACGGTCTACATACCACTCATGTGTGGTGCCCATTGCCGGGGGAGGTTCCTATGGAACCCTCTCCCGGCCAATTATTGAGATGGCGTTAGCTGCAGGGGCCAGGGGCTTAGTAAGTATGGCTGCATCACATCCTCCATAGAAACCTATTGTGGTTGCGGCTGCCGGCGGGAAGGGAGGAATCGCAGCAGGTATCAGAGATATCTGCTGCGGTCCCTCTGTCATACATGTGGGGGATACTAAATGTTTGCGGTTACCCCCCAAAAACGTATGTTTTCTGGGAATAAGCCACAAATATTTATTGATAAATGGGCCTCTAAGAAAGTCTGCACCAGGGAGAAATGGTCACAGGTCTCAGATATGGACAAAACGTGCATTTTCCATGTTTCCATTTCATAGTGTTATATCTGAGAATACGTTTATCCACAGTACAGGCCCGCGACGCGCCCTCCCGCCTTATACAAACACCTGTCTTTTATAAATAATTAAAGTCTTCTGCAATTCAATGTATAGTCCTTAGGAAACCAGAACAAACCGGGGGCCTGATTCAGCATGGATCGCTATTATGATAGTGAACACAGACGGACGATTCTTGTGTACTGCGCATGCGTAAACATCGCAGCGCGCGAGTTAGCATTGCGATTGCTCTGCGTTCACCTACGCAGATACAAAGCCATCGCAGGCAGAGGGATGGGACGTCAGCGTTTGGGGGTGTGGTTGGAGAAACGCAGGCTTGCCAGTCCATTTCAACGCCGTTACAGGGGCGTGCATAAATTAGCCACCATGACGGCATACGCAGCTTGTGTACTCACTGTGTGCGCGGAGGTTAGCAATGTCTGAGTAAGGTCAGACCTGTTGTAAATGTGCGTGAGGGGCTGATGTTACTCGATGTTCCCGATGTAAACACAGGACTGCGAGGTATTACGGATGTGCGAGAGTGGTAGTGGGCGTCTCTATGCTGGCTTTGGGCGCCTCGATAATAGGTTTGCGATTGCAGTCATTAGCCTATTTTCGCAACAGACCTGCCTGCGTAATCGCGGCTGCGATCGCAATAGCGATCTGTAACAATCAGGCCCAGAGATTAACTGATAATGGGAAGTTTTAACATTTTTTTTCCACTTTTTAGAATTCTATTACAGCTATTTCTTCTCCCCAGACCTGGGGGCATAGAAGTGTCGCCTATTTCACAAACGTGTATTTTCTCCTTGGACAAATGCGCTTTTTACTGAAGGTCTGGAACAATATTCTATGACCTCATGTATAAAAGGTCGACAGATCTAACACGGGTTCATACGGAAAAAAAAAAAGCTGCTTGGCCTGGCAAGGAAATCACTCCTAAAGCGCTGACAATGAGCCAGGAAAGTGTACGAAGCTTGTGAGTCAGTGAATTTCAGTCTTGGCATTTCACCGGCTGAAAAATGACTGCGGCTTCCTTTTTGGGGACTTAAAGAGGCAAAAACTCTTAGGAGACTCTGTGTGTTCCAGCTGAAGTGACTGCAGCCTGGCGGGCTGCGTGCTAACCTCCGCGGCATTAGGGAGTCAGTACTTTTCCCCAAATCTATCAGGAGGCCGCAGGATATCCAACACCCCCCTGTTCCGTGACCTGGTGGCTTCTGTCTCCATTGTCACTTTTGTAAGAACCTAAAACCACAGCGGAACATTAGATGTGCAAAAAAAGTCATTGGAAACAAATATTATGCTGTTAGGAACTTGATAACTGACCTTAAATTCTTTACCTGGATACTTCTGGGAGACGGTTACCGAATGTTGTTTATTGTTAATTGCATCCATTTTTTTAAATGGTGAAGCTGGGCATCATGTGCGGGCTAATCTATACAGGGGACATTATGAGGGTCTGTTTACTAAAGGCAGAAAGCCCTTTGCTCCTAAACGCTGAAGTCCCCTGGTCGATGAGAGCTACCGCCGTGTCTCCCTTTGGCGAAGGCTTCACTATGCCTAGTTAAGAAAGACTGCGACAATAAATATACCTCTGCAATCCTCTTATTGCTATTGCCAACGCACACCCTGTACCCATACATCATACTTACCTCACCAGAGTCTGGCGCTGCAGAAATCACGCAGCCGCCATTTTCCCAGAGATTTGTGCATGCACAGTAGAGAAACGCAGAGTCTACTCTGCAACTGCGCCAGCGGGAGAGAGTGGGGGCCACTCATGGAGCTTGTACATGGGGCACCTCCTCTCTTAATCCGCCCAACATAACGTGAGTGTAGTATTAACTACTAACACAATCTCCTGGCATAAACTTGGCACATATTCTGCTGCTACAGAGAGAAACGCGTCCGACTCGGCATATACACACAATTACACCTTTTTTTGGACGCATTTTACACCTGCAAATTGACATGAAACGCGTCCAACTCTGCATGAGACCAAATGCAATGAACTGATGCTTTCTGGTGTTAAAATGTAAATATAGTAGAGATGTGCGGTTCGGTTTTACTTGGGATTTACTCAGATATGTTCGGTTCTCATAAACGGCATCATATTGGCTATCACGTGTTTTGGATAGCCAATAAGATAAATCCGAACTAATCCGAACTTGCGCTAATTTGGCGATAAGAACCGAATAAAACCGAACCCGAACATCTCTAAAATATAGTAAAGTCGTTCCGAGCCCATCTGTTTGTGAGTGGGAGGCTTCAGGTGCCAGCACTGAGTGAGTGTGGAAGAAATTAAGGGGTCTGTTCACTAAGCCTTGGGGAGAGATAAAATGGAGAAAGATAAGTCTCAGCCAATCAGCTCCAAACTGTCATTTTTCAAACACAGCCAGTAAACTGACAGGAGCTGAATGCTTGGGACTTATCTCTCTCCATTTAATCTCTCAAGGCTTAGTGAATAGACTCCTACGTCTCAGTCCTATTATGCTGGTCCCTACAATACAGCTCGTCAGCCGGTCACTGCTGATGGTTCCACCTGTGCCGCAAGCTACAAAACGGGCATCACTTGTGCAGATCATCAGGTTACATGATCTTATTACCTAAACAATCCTGGTTTATATACTGTAGAGCACAGGTTCTCAAACTCGGTCCTCAGGACCCCAAACAGTGCATGTTTTCCAGGTCTCCTCACAGATTCACAAATGAAATAATTATCTCCACCTGTGGATCTTTTAAAATGTGTCAGTGAGTAATGAGTACACCTGTGCGCCTGCTGGGTGACCTGCAAAATGTGAACTGTGTGGGGTCCTGAGGACTGAGTTTGAGAACCACTGCTGTAGACCTTTCTGATAGCTTTACAAGGTGCTAAGCTGCAATAGATAAACGTGTACCGGACTCCTCACTTCCTTCTAGTGTTACCCGGAAATGATAAAAAGATATTTAGATTTTGTATGACTTTTATTTTTAAAAAAGAAACAAAATGAAAAGCAGGAAAGACCGTGGGGTAAATACTAAAGTGAGAGTTTTTAGAAGTGAGTTTTAAAAGTGATGTTGCCCATAGCAACCAATCAGATAATAGCTAGAATCTGATTGGTTGCTATGGGCAACATCTCTTCTAAAACTCACTTCTAAAAACTCTCACTTTAGTAAATTTACCCCCTGGAGTCATCAGAGACTGATTGTATAACTAATACATCCAGTGTAAACCGTGTATTCATAGCAACCCGATAGCAGGTCAATTACACCATGTTACCATGAATCTACTAATAATAAAATAAATAAAACACCTTGCGCGGTTTGGCAGATTGTAGGATCCAGGCCTACTAACCTGGAGTAAATGTCCTTTGGCAATGCCATCGCATTCAGTTATTAATTCATATATGAGTAACGTTGTAACAAATGACTGTAAATTATGTCAGAGCCGCCTAAACAGGTGGCACCGTACTGGCCGGGGAGGTCCTGGAGAAGAGGTCCAAGGGGCAAATGCTGGAAGTATGGTGAGACAACTCTCATTATCATGGCCTGCCGCCTACTGCACATACTGCCAACCACAAACTGCGTCACGAGGGTTTATCGTGGCAATAAGAAATGATTTGTTGGGACAATGTATTAAGAAATTCAGACATGGGCCCCAATAGTGTAAAAATGCAATTTTCTCTTATGTGATGACTTTACCTCTGGGCTCAGAACAGGCACAGCTATTACGCATGTGCGGCTGTCCGTCATTATGGGGTCTATTTTTTTTTTTTTTTGCAATAAAAATGCAGAAATCATAATTTCCACATTTTTTATGTATATCCCTTATTCAGCAACGGGATAATGGAGAAGATAACGCAATTATCTTCTCCACTAATTCCCATCTACCGTGTTTCCCCGATAATAAGACCTACCCCGAAAATAAGCCCTACCCTTACTTTTGGAAAATGGTCCAAAATAAGCCCTACCCTGAAAATAAGACCTAACAAAATCCCCATTTTGTCCAGTCCCTGCCTGCGCTACACTAAAATGCCCCCAGCTCCACCCCCCGCATGAAATGGATGCCGCTGTTAAAGATTTAACAGTGGCATCCAATCACAGCTGCAGCGTCTCACTCTCTCACAGTGAGTGCGCAGCAGCTGGTGTGCGTAGCAGCGTCATTTACAGCAGCACCGCGGAGGAGAGGAGAGAAAAAGAGGAAAAAAAATAAAGGTAAGTAAAGAATTGTATTGAATGATTGAAATTGCTGTCAATTTAATAAAAATAAGCCCTACCCCGAAAATAAGCCCTATGGAGTTTTTCTGACCCCCCCCAAAAAATAAGACAGTGTCTTATTATCGGGGAAACACGGTAGCAGAGTATCGCCCTATAGGGATCAGCCATTGATCCCTACAGTGCTTTAACGCTTTTTGTAATTCAGCAAAGCAAAAAGTATTAAATCACTCGATAAATCATTACTTTATATAACGCATCTCAGAAGGGCGTTATATGAAGAAATTACATTAAATTGCCCGAAAACTGCAGGGACAGAGGTACATTTTCCCATAAGTCCCTGCAGCATTGTGTAACACCGACCCAGTCTCCGTTCCTGCTTCCCGATGACCGCCGGCAGGTAAGACCAATTAGAGCCTGTTAACCTGCCAAAAGTGATTGACATGTGTATACAGGTTTATATTAGCCTGTATACATGTATATTTATGTGCAATTATATTTAACATTTATATATAAATGTTAAATATAAAAGCAGATAAATATACATGTATACAGACTAATATAAAGTAGGGGTGTGCACCGGCCACTTTTCGTGTTTTGTGTTTTGTTTTTGGATCTGGATCTTTCTTCGTGTTTTGGATCTGGATTGGTTTTGCCAAAACCACCCTTCCGTGTTTTGGGTTCTGGGTTTTGTGTTTTGGATCTGTATTTTTTTTAAAAAAAGCATAAAAACAGCTAAAATCACAGAATTTGTTGGTTTCTCTGCTCCTATGCTATTATTAACCTCAATAACCTTAATTTCCACTCATTTCCAGTCTATTCTGAACACCTCACACCTCACAATAGTGTTTTCATGTCCAAAAGGTTGCACCGAGGTAGCTGGATGACTATGCTAAGCGACACGAGTGGGCGGCACAAACACGTGACCCATCTAGGAGTGACACTGCAGTGGCAGACAGGATGGCAGTTAGAAAAACTAGGCCCCAAACTGTACATAATGCAAAGAAAAAAAAGAAGTGCAAGATGGAATTGTCCTTGGGCCCTCCCACCCACCCTTATGTTGTATAAACAGGACATGCACACTTTAACAAATCAATCATTTCAGCGCCAGGGTCTGCCACACAACTGTGGCTGAAATGATTGGTTCGTTTGGGCCCCCACAAAACAAGCTGGCAATTAATGTGTCCCTGCACAAACTGGCTCTACGGAGGCAAGATGTCATCCTCATCCTCCTCATCCACCGATTCCTCACCCTCTTCAGTGTGTACATCCTCATCCTCACAAAGTATTAACTCGTCCCCACTTGAATCCACCACCACAGGTCCCTCTGTACCTTCTGGAGGCTGGTCTCCCTGGAAGAGCTGATAATTAATTTTGATGAACATCATCTTCTCCACATTCTGTGGAAGCAACCTCCTACGCCTTTCGCTGACAAGGTTCCCGGCTGCACTAAACACTCTTTCGGAGTACACACTGGAGGGGGGGCAACTCAGGTAAAATAGAGCCAGCTTGTACAGGGGCCTCCAAATTGCCTCTTTTTCCTGCCAGTACAGGTATGGACTGTCTGACATGCCTACTTGGATGCTGTCACCGATGTAATCCTCCACCATTCTGTCAATGGTGACAGTATCATATGCAGTGACAGTAGACATGTCAGAAATTGTTGCCAGGTCCTTCAGTCTGGACCAGATGTCCAAACTTGGTCCTGCCTGCCCTGCATCACCGCCAGCGGGTTGCTTAGGATACCTAAGTTTTTTCCTGGCAGCCCCAGTTGCGGGAGAAAATGAAGAAGGAGCCGTTGACGTGTCACGTTCCGCTTCAGCTGACAGTGTGTTCACCAGCAGGTCTTTGCACCTCTGCAGGCTTGTGTCGGCCGGAAAGAGAGACACCACATAGGCTTTAAACCTAGGATCAAGCACGGTGGCCAAAATGTAGTGGTCTGATTTCAACAGATTGACCACCCTGGAATCCTGGCAAAGCGAATGAAGGGCTTCATCCACAAGTCCCACATGCCGAGCGGAATCGCTCCGTCTTAGCTCCTCCTTCACTTTCTCCAGCTGCTTCTGCAAAAGCCTGATGAGGGGAATGACCTGACTCAAGCTGGCTGTGTCTGAACTGACTTCACGTGTGGCAAGTTCGAAGGGCTGGAGAACCTTGCACAACACGGAAATCATTCTCCACTGCGCTTGAGTCAGGTGCATACCCCCTCCTTTGCCTATGTCATAGGTGGATGTATAGGCTTGTATGGCCTTTTGCTGCTCCTCCATCCTCTGAAGCATATAGAGGGTTGAGTTCCACCGCGTCACAACCTCTTGCTTCAGGTGATGGCGGGGCAGGTTCAAGAGTGTTTGCTGGCGCTCCAGTCTTCGGCACGCAGTCGCTGAATGGCGAAAGTGGGCAGAAATTTTTCGGGCCACCCAAAGCGTCTCCTGCACGCCCCTGTCGCTTTTCAGAAAATTCTGCACCACCAAGTTTATTGTGTGAGCAAAACATGGGACGTGCTGGAATTTGCCCAGATGTAATGCCCGCACAATATTGGTGGCGTTGTCAGATATCACAAATCCCCAGGAGAGTCTAAGTGGGGTAAGCCACTGGGCGATGATTTCCCTCAGTTTCTCTAAGAGGTTGTCGGCGGTGTGCCTCTTACTGAAACCGGTGATACACAGCGTAGCCTGCCTTGGAACGAGCTGGCGTTTCTGAGATGCTGCTACTGGTGACGCTGCTGCTGTTGCTGCGTAAGGTGATACATCTACCCAGTGGGCTGTCACAGTCATATAGTCCTTAGTCTGCCCTGTTCCACTTGTCCACATGTCCGTGGTTAAGTGGACATTGTGTACAACGGCATTTTTCAGGACACTGAGGACACTTTTTCTGACGTTTCTGTACAGTCTCGGTATCGCCTGCCTAGTGAAGTGGAATCTAGACGGGATTTGGAACCAGGGACACACTACCTCCATCAATTGTCTAAATCCCACTGCACTAATGGCGGATACCGGACGCACGTCTAACACCAACATAGCAGTCAAGGCCTCAGTTATACGTTTTGCTTCAGGATGACTGCTGTCGTACTTCATCCTCCTCGCTAAGGACTGTTGGAGGGTCAATTGTTTAGTAAAAGTAGTGGTGTTCCTACTTCCTCTCTGGGATGATGAACGACTCCCAGCAGCAGCAACAGCAGCAGCGGCAGCAGTAGGCGTAGCAATGCAGGATCCTCCAGAGGAATCCCGGATAGGAGAGTCAGTCATGCCAGTGACATGGCCTGCAGGACTACTTCCGATCCTGACTAAGGAGGAAATTGAAGAGGAGGGAGTTGACGGTGTGGTTTGCAGGCACTTGGATACAACAGGACAACGGGATTTAGGTGTCCCTGGACTGCTTACGGTCTTAGCCAAAGTTTCTGAACTTGACAGTAACTTTTTATGAACGCGCTGCAGGTGCCGTATAAGGGAGGATGTTCCTAGGTGGTTGACGTCCCTACCCCTACTTATTTCACCTTTACATATGGTACATATGGCAAGACAGTTGTTGTCCGGATTTGGATAGAAATATTGCCAGACCAAAGAGGTGGAATGTTTGGTCTTCTGCCCAGGCATGACCGTGATGGGCTTTTTCATCCCACGGACAACAACTGTCTCCCCCGGAGCCTGATTTAAACAAACCACATCACCATCAGAATCCTCCTCGCCAACTTCCTCCTCAGCGCCAGCTACACCAGTATCCTCATCCTGTTGTACTTCAACAGTGACATCTTCAATTTGCATATCAGCAAGTGGACTGTGGGTGCTCCTTTCAGCACTTGCAGGGGGCGTGCAAATGGTGGAAAGAGCCACCTCTTCCCGTCCAGTGCTGGGAAGGTCAGGCATCGCAACCACCACCACACTTGGACTCTCCTTGGGGATTTGTGATATCTTCTTAGAAAGCACAGTTCTTCGCTGTGCTTTTGCCAGCTTAACTCTTTTGATTTTTTTAGTGGGAGGAGGGCTTCCATCGTCATGTGAAGCTGAACCACTAGTCATGAACATACTAGGGATCGACCTTAGCTGTTCCTTGCCACTCCGTGTCGTAAATGGCATATTGGCAAGTTTACGTTTCTCTTCAGCTGATTTAAATGTCTTTTTCAAGGTCATTTTCCTGAACTTTGCCATTTGGGATTGTATGTGCCCTCTACTATGACATTGGGCATCGGCCTTGGCAGACGACGTTGATGGCATGTTATCGTCTATGTCATGACTAGTGGCAACAGCTTCAGCACTAGGAGGAAGTGGTTCTTGATCTTTCTCTATTTTATTTTTATCGGAGAAAGTTTGATCCTCCATTTATGTTATATCGATTTGATATATACGTGCGGCTAAACACAGAAAATAATTTTTTTTTTGGTTTGGACTGGAGTGTACTTTGGGGGTTACAGCACCCTTTAACGGTCAAGCCAGCCGGCCCTTTACTTATGACACAGGCGCACGCTTGGCACTACTTTGTTGATGCACGTGCGGCTACTGCGCACACAATTCACAAACACAGAAAATATTTTTTTTTTTGGTTTGGACTGGAGTGTACTTTCGGGGGTTACAGCACCCTTTAACGGTCAAGCCAGCCGGCCCTTTACTTATGACACAGGCGCACACTTGGCACTACTTTGTTGATGCACGTGCGGCTACTGCGCACACAATTCACAAACACAGAAAATAATTTTTTTTCGGTTTGGACTGGAGTGTACTTTGGGGGTTACAGCACCCTTTAACGGTCAAGCCAGCCGGCCCTTTACTTATGACACAGGCGCACGCTTGGCACTACTTTGTTGATGCACGTGCGGCTACTGCGCACACAATTCACAAACACAGAAAATAATTTTTTTTTTGGTTTGGACTGGAGTGTACTTTCGGGGGTTACAGCACCCTTTAACGGTCAAGCCAGCCGGCCCTTTACTTATGACACAGGCACACGCTTGGCACTACTTTGTTGATGCACGTGCGGCTACTGCACACACAATTCACAAACACAGAAAATATTTTTTTTTTTGGTTTGGACTGGAGTGTACTTTGGGGGTTACAGCACCCTTTAACGGTCAAGCCAGCTGGCCCTTTACTTATGACACAGGCGCACGCTTGGCACTACTTTGTTGATGCACATGCGGCTACTGCGCACACAATTCACAAACACAGAAAATAATTTTTTTTTTGGTTTGGACTGGAGTGTACTTTGGGGGTTACAGCACCCTTTAACGGTCAAGCCAGCCGGCCCTTTACTTATGACACAGGCGCACGCTTGGCACTACTTTGTTGATGCACGTGCGGCTACTGCGCACACAATTCACAAACACAGAAAATAATTTTTTTTTTGGTTTGGACTGGAGTGTACTTTCGGGGGTTACAGCACCCTTAACGGTCAAGCCAGCCGGCCCTTTACTTATGACACAGGCGCACGCTTGGCACTACTTTGTTGATGCACGTGCGGCTACTGCGCACACAATTCACAAACACAGACAATAATTTTTTTTTTGGTTTGGACTGGAGTGTACTTTCGGGGGTTACAGCACCCTTAACGGTCAAGCCAGCCGGCCCTTTACTTATGACACAGGCGCACGCTTGGCACTACTTTGTTGATGCACGTGCGGCTACTGCGCACACAATTCACAAACACAGAAAATAATTTTTTTTTGGTTTGGACTGGAGTGTACTTTCGGGGGTTACAGCACCCTTTAACGGTCAAGCCAGCCGGCCCTTTACTTATGACACAGGCGCACGCTTGGCACTACTTTGTTGATGCACGTGCGGCTACTGCGCACACAATTCACAAACACAGAAAATATATTATTTTTTTAGCACTTGGGGGGAGCACCCCTGATGGACAGAGCACCCCCTGGACAACACTACAGCACCTCTTTAGGACTAGGACACTGCACAGGACTTTGGAGTGGACACAGCCCCTATGGAGAACTGACTGCACAACACAGTCCAGCCAGCCCCTATGGACTTTGAAGCAGTGGACACAGCCCCTATTAACAACAGCAGCACAGCACAACACAGCCAGCCCCTATGGACTTTGAAGTAGTGGACAACAGCAGCACTACACTATACTACACTACACAGCCCTAACTCCCACCCTCCCTCTTCACTGTCCACAGCCGAGTGAGAAAATGGCGCCGACGTGGGTACCTTATATAGGATCCAAAACCCGCGAGACTCGGAAGGCGGGATGATGACGTTTTGCCTCGATTTCAGATCCGAGTCAGGCGGGAAAAGTCGAGCCTGATTCGGATCGGACTCGGATCGGGGGGGCTCGGGGGGGTTCGGATTTCAGAAATCCGAACCCGCTCACCCCTAATATAAAGCCTGTATACACGTCAGTCACTTCGGACAGGCTGTATTTGCACTTACCCGTCTGCGGTCACCTTGAAGCCGAACGGAGACTGTTCGGAAGCACATCACTGAGCATGCGTAGTAGGAGAAACAGAAGGTATTGTTTTGGAAAACCGATAATAACTATGTAACATCGCAGGAACAGTGTGATACCGCAACCACTGTCCCTAAATAATGCTGAAGAGCATCCATAAATTGTAATAATTCATACAAAATCGTGACGATGATGCCCGATAATATTCCGGGCACCATCGTCACTGTTGCTGAATAGACCCCCCTGTATGTAAGGGCACAATAATGGAGAGGGGTCGCAAACTTGCAGCCCTAAGTAATTGTAGGTAACAGTGACTAACGCCATCTTTTTGGAGCTTGATACATTTGACCAAATAATCTCTGGGAACACCTAGCTAACGCAGGCTAATTACTAAATGGGCTCCAAAGTGCGGTACAGAATTCCGTCATGGCACCGAGCTCCCCCTCACCCCTCATTGAGGCTCAGCTCCTCATGTGCTAGTGCTGTACATCTGCAAACACACGGGCGCAGTCTTCCTCCTGCAGATGCCTCAGACTCAGACTGTTTCTATCTAGGCAGCAGGAACATCCATCTCCAGGGATGCGCGGATGCCTCTGCTAATAAATGAGGCATCATCTTGGAGTCTGTGGACGGAACTTTCCTTGTCTGCGTCCAGCTGCCTACATTCCAACGCTATGCAAAGCTCTCCCAGCAAGATTAATGAGCTACGTCCTAATACAAGCACAGGGTAACGTGCAACCTTATTTCCTTTGGAGCTGGGTATGCTGGTAAGGCTGCAGAGGCCGCGTGCTGAATTATATTTATTTCATTTTTACAGCAAAAGTACCCCCGAAACACACACTGTCTGGCCGATGGCCTCCCCTCTCTTCACATTATAGGTCTCATATAAATTATCTGTCCTTACACACCTGGGGCCAAATGTAATAGGGTGAGAGTTAGAAAATGTGAGAGTTTAGCAGTAAAACAATCACTAATACACTGATTGATTTTTGATTACAGGAAACACCTGGATGAGTGTTTAAATCTTGAGAGTTTTTGAGTCTGAGAAACATGCGCGTTTCCATGTTCTGTGACTTTATTACATTGGGGCGAGTTTCCATGTTCTGTGACTTTATTACATTGGGCGAGTTTCCGTGTTCTGTGACTTTATTACATTGGGGCGAGTTTCCATGGTCTGTGACTTTATTACATTGGGCGAGTTTCCATGTTCTGTGACTTTATTATATTGGGCGAGTTTCCATGTTCTGTGACTTTATTACATTGGGGCGAGTTTCCATGTCTGTGACTTTATTACATTGGGCGCGTTTCCATGTTCTGTGACTTTATTACATTGGGGCGAGTTTCCATGTTCTGTGACTTTATTACATTGGGGCGAGTTTCCATGTTCTGTGACTTTATTACATTGGGGCGAGATTCTATGTTCTGTGACTTTATTACATTGGGTCGAGTTTCCATGTTCTGTGACATTATTACATTGGGCGAGTTTCCATGTCCTGTGACTTTATTACATTGGGGCGAGTTTCCATGTCCTGTGACTTTATTACATTGGCTGAGTTTCCATGTTCTGTGACTTTATTACATTGGGGCGTGTTTCCATGTTCTGTGACTTTATTACATTGGGCGCGTTTCCATGTTCTGTGACTTTATTACATTGGGCGAGTTTCCATGTTCTGTGACTTTATTACATTGAGCGAGTTTCCATGTTCTGTGACTTTATTACATTGGGGCGTGTTTCCATATTCTGTGACTTTATCACATTGGGGCGTGTTTCCATGTTCTGTGACTATTATATTGGGGCGAGTTTCCATGTTCTCTGTCTTCATTACATTGGGCAAGTTTCCATGTTCTGTGACTTTATTACATTGGGGCGAGTTTCCATGTTCTGTGACTTTATTACATTAGGGCGAGTTTTCATGTTCTGTGACTTTATTACATTGGGTGAGTTTCCATGTTCTGTGACTTTATTACATTGGGGCGAGTTTCCATGTTCTGTGACTTTATTACATTGGCAAAGTTTCCATGTTCTGTCACTTTATTACATTGGGTGAGTTTCCATGTTCTGTGACTTTGTTACATTGGTCCAGCTTCCATGTTCTGTGACTTTACTACATTGGGGCGAGCTTACATGTTCTCTGTCTTCATTACATTGGGGAAGTTTCCATGTTCTGTGACTTTATTACATTGGGGCGAGTTTGCATGTGCTGTGACTTTATTACATTTGGGCGAGTTTCCATGTTCTGTGACTTTAGTACATTGGGGCGAGTTTCCATGTTCTGTGACTTTATTACATTGGGGCGAGTTTCCATGCTCTGTGACTTTATTACATTGGATGAGTTTCCATGTTCTGTGACTTTATTATATTGGGCGAGTTTCCATGTTCTGTGATTGTATTACATTGGGCGAGTTTCCATGTTCTGTGACTCTATTACATTGGGGTGAGTTTCCAAGTTCTGTGATTAATTACATTGGGGCGAGTTTCCATGTTCTGTGACTTTATTACATTGGCTGAGTTTCCATGTTCTGTGACTTTATTACATTGGGGCGAGTCTCCATGTCCTGTGACTTTAGTACATTGGGCGAGATTCCATGTTCTGTGACTTTATTACATTGGGTGAGTTTCCATGTTCTGTGACTTTATTACATTGGGATGAGTTTCCATGTTCTGTGACTTTATTACATTGGGGCGAGTTTCCATGTCCTGTGACTTTATTAAATTGGGGCGAGTTTGTATGTGCTGTGACTTTATTACATTGGGGTGAGTTCCCATGTTCTGTGACTTTAGTACATTGGGGCGAATTTCCATGTTCTGTGACTTTAGTACATTGGGGCGAGTTTCCATGTTCTGTGACTTTATTACATTGGGGCGAGTTTGCATGTTCTGTGACTTTAGTACATTGGGTCGACTTTCCATGTTCTGTGACTTTATTACATTGGGGCGAGTTTGAATGTCCTGTGACTTTAGTAAATAGGGTCGAGTTTCCATGTTCTGTGACTTTATTACATTGGGTGAGCTTCCATGTTCTGTGACTTTATTACATTGGGGTGAGTTTCCATGTTCTGTGACTTTATTACATTGGGTAAGTTTCCATGTTCTGTGACTTTATTACATTGGGGCGAGTTTGAATGTTCTGTGACTTTAGTACATAGGGTCGAGTTTCCATGTTCTGTGACTTTATTACATTGGGTGAGTTTCCATGTTCTGTGACTTTATTACATTGGGTGAGTTTCCATGTCCTGTGACTTTATTACATTGGGGCGAGTTTCCATGTTCTGTGACTTTATTACATTGGGCAAGTTTCCATGTTCTGTGACTTTATTACATTGGGCAAGTTTCAATGTTCTGTGACTTTGTTACATTGGGCCAGCTTCCATGTTCTGTGACTTTACTACATTGGGGCAAGTTTACATGTTCTCTGTCTTCATTACATTGGGGCAAGTTTCCATGTACTGTGACTTTATTACATTGGGTGAGTTTCCATGTTCTGTGACTTTATTACATTGGGCGAGTTTCCATGTTCTGTGACTGTATTACATTGGGCGAGTTTCCATGTTCTGTGACTCTATTACATTGGGGTGAGTTTCCATGTTCTGTGATTAATTACATTGGGGCGAGTTTCCATGTTCTGTGACTTTATTACATTGGCTGTGTTTCCATGTTCTGTGACTTTATTACATTGGGGCGAGTCTCCATGTTCTGTGACTTTAGTACATTGGGCGAGATTCCATGTTCTGTGACTTTATTACATTGGGTGAGTTTCCATGTTCTGTGAGTTTATTACATTGGGGTGAGTTTCCATGTTCTGTGACTTTATTACATTGGGGCGAGTTTCCATGTCCTGTGACTTTATTAGATTGGGGCGAGTTTGTATGTGCTGTGACTTTATTACATTGGGGTGAGTTTCCATGTTCTGTGACTTTAGTACATTGGGGCGAATTTCCATGTTCTGTGACTTTAGTACATTGGGGCGAGTTTCCATGTTCTGTGACTTTATTACATTAGGGCGAGTTTCCATGTTCTGTTTTCATTGGGGCGAGTTTCCATGTTTTGTGACTTTATTACATTGGGGCGAGTTTCCATGTTCTGTGACTTTATTACATTGGGTGAGTTTCCATGTTCTGTGACTTTATTACATTGGGCGAGTTTCCATGTTCTGTGACTGTATTACATTGGGCGAGTTTCCATGTTCTGTGACTCTATTACATTGGGGTGAGTTTCCATGTTCTGTGATTAATTACATTGGGGCGAGTTTCCATGTTCTGTGACTTTATTACATTGGCTGTGTTTCCATGTTCTGTGACTTTATTACATTGGGGCGAGTCTCCATGTTCTGTGACTTTAGTACATTGGGCGAGATTCCATGTTCTGTGACTTTATTACATTGGGTGAGTTTCCATGTTCTGTGAGTTTATTACATTGGGGTGAGTTTCCATGTTCTGTGACTTTATTACATTGGGGCGAGTTTCCATGTCCTGTGACTTTATTAGATTGGGGCAAGTTTGTATGTGCTGTGACTTTATTACATTGGGGTGAGTTTCCATGTTCTGTGACTTTAGTACATTGGGGCGAATTTCCATGTTCTGTGACTTTAGTACATTGGGGCGAGTTTCCATGTTCTGTGACTTTATTACATTAGGGCGAGTTTCCATGTTCTGTTTTCATTGGGGCGAGTTTCCATGTTTTGTGACTTTATTACATTGGGGCGAGTTTCCATGTTCTGTGACTTTATTACATCGGGGCGAGTTTGAATGTTCTGTGACTTTAGTACATAGGGTCGAATTTCCATGTTCTGTGACATTATTACATTGGGGCGAGTTTCCATGTCCTGTGACTTTATTACATTGGGTCGAGTTTCCATGTTCTGTGACTTTATTACATTGGGGCGAGTTTCCATGTACTGTGACTTTATTACATTGGGGCGAGTTTGCATGTGCTGTGACTTTATTACATTGGGGCGAGTTTCCATGTACTGTGACTTTATTACATTGGGGCGAGTTTGCATGTGCTGTGACTTTATTACATTGGGGCCAGTTTCCATGTACTGTGACTTTATTACATTGGGGTGAGTTTCCATGTCCTGTGAGTTTATTACATTGGGCGTGTTTCCATGTTCTGTGACTTTATTACATTGGGGTGAGTTTCCATGTCCTGTGAGTTTATTACATTGGGCGAGTTTCCATGTACTGTGACTTTATTACATTGGGTCGAGTTCCCATGACCTGTGACCTTATTACATTGGGCGAGTTTTCATGTTCTGTGACTTTATTACATTGGGCGAGTTTCCATGTTCTGTGACTTTATTACATTGGGGCGAGTTTCCATGTTCTGTGACTTTATTACATTGGGGCGAGTCTCCATTTTCTATGACTTTATTACATTGGGCGAGTTTCCATGTTCTGTGACTTTATTACATTGGGGCGAGTTTCCAAGTTCTGTGACTTTATTACATTGGGCGAGCTTCCATGTTCTGTGACTTTGTTACATTGGGTGAGTTTCCATGTTCTGTGACTTTATTACATTGGGTGAGTTTTGAGGTCCTGTGCCTTTATTACAGTGGGGCGAGTTTCCATGTTCTGTGACTTTATTACATTGGGCGAGTTTCCATGTTCTGTGACTTTATTACATTGGGGCGAGTTTCCATGTTCTCTGTCTTCATTACATTGGGGCAAGTTTCCATGTTCTGTGACTTTGTTACATTGGGGCGAGTTTGTATGTGCTGTGACTTTATTACTTTGGGGCGAGTTTCCATGTTCTGTGACTTTAGTACATTGGGGCGAGTTTCCATGTTCTGTGACTTTAGTACATTGGGGCGAGTTTCAATGTTCTGTGACTTTATTACATTGGGCGAGTTTCCATGTTTTGTGACTTTATTACATTAGGGCGAGTTTCCATGTTCTGTGACTTTATTACATTGGGTGAGTTTCCATGTTCTGTGACTTTATTACATTGGGGTGAGTTTCCATGTTCTGTGACTTTATTACATTGGCCGAGTTTCCATGTTCTGTGACTTTATTACATTGGGCGAGTTTCCATGTGCTGTGACTTTATTACATTGGGCGAGTTTCCATGTACTCTGACTTTATTACATTGGGCGAGTTTCCATGTTCTGTGACTTTAGTACATTGGGGCGAGTTTCCATGTTCTGTGACTTTAGTACATTGGGGCGAGTTTCAATGTTCTGTGACTTTATTACATTGGGTGAGTTTCCATGTTCTGTGACTTTATTACATTGGGCGAGTTTCCATGTTCTGTGACTTTATTACATTGAGCAAGTTTCCATGTTCTGTGACTTTATTACATTGGGCGAATTACCATGTACTCTGACTTTATTACATTGGGCGAGTTTCCATGTTCTGTGACTGTATTACATTGGGGCGAGTTTCCATGTTTTGTGACTTTATTACATTGGGGTGAGTTTCCATGTTCTGTGACTTTATTACATTAGGGCGACTTTCCATGTTCTGTGACTTTTTTACATTGGGGCGAGTTTCCATGTCATGTGACTTTATTACATTGGGGCGAGTTTCCATGTTCTGTGACTTTATTACATTGGGGCGAGTTTCCATGTTCTGTGACTTTATTACATTGGGCGAGTTTCCATGTTCTGTGACTTTATTACATTGGGGCGAGTTTCCATGTTCTGTGACTTTATTACATTGGGGCGAGTTTCCATGTTCTGTGACTTTATTACATTGGGGCGAGTTTCCATGTTCTGTGACTTTATTACATTGGGGCGAGTTTCCATGTACTGTGACTTTATTACATTGGGGCGAGTTTCCATGTCCTGTGACTTAATTACATTGGGCGAGTTTAACAATGTGACAGTTTTCTCTAACATTACTAAACTCTCACCCTATTACTTTTGGCCCCTATCGTCCTTTGCACCTGAGTCAGAGCCAAATAACCAGCAGCTGCCTTATAGATGTCATTAGCTGCTGTTGCTTATGGGCTACATTTCGTAATGATTATTGGGAGACGGTTACTGCGTTGGCGTTCTTTTCATCCATCCTTTGCGAAAATTAATTTCTTATTTTGCAAATTGTGGCAAAAAACTCGATAGTTGTTATTTCTTAAGGTGGCTCTGGGTAGCATTGCTGCTGGCTGCAGGGCACCATACCAATCTCCCTGCGAGCCACATGCAGGTGACGCCCCCAGGGCCCTGTTTGATGGCAAAGCTCGCTAATCCTAGTTGCAGCACTGAATCTGGAACCAGCACCAAGCAATGAGAGACGAGCTGGTCACACTATAACAGGGCGTAACCAGACCAGCTCAGTAACAGAGGAACACAGTCCTCGCGTGTTCACAGTGGTGGTGCTGATGCCCTATTGGAATTGGACCCGCGAAAAAAATAAATGCAGGCCTCTCTTTCTAGGAAGAATCATATATGAGGGGACAGCAATGAGGCTCCTCCCAGTGTTCGTGAGTAATGGTCTGATTGGTTAAAGAGTAAGCACATCTAATTGGATATTTTCATACAGACCCCACGCTGAACTTCATTGTATCAAAGAGGCTCACTGATACATTTTATCATGGCTGCTACAAGGTCAGTAGGTGGAACCTTATTTCATCAATTTAATAGCAAACCAAATTGCTAAAACATATAATATGAAGATATGATGGCCAGCATAAAAAAGAATCAAATAAATAAATAAAAAAAACCAATGGTAGTTTTTTTATTACTCATACACAGGTGGGACACAATGGAGGTTGGGTACATGGAGCTCTGCAGTGAGGGAGGACGGACTTAGGAAAGGAGATAAATCCGCTCAAAAATGGATTTTATATCCATATTCTCTAAAACAATTTTTTTGCTAAACTGGGCGTAGTTTGGGTGGATGGGGAGGTGGAGCCTATTTTTCTTACATGAATGTTGGAAGCTGAACTGGCGTCACTGGATTGGCTGACACTGGTGGTTCTTGTGACCAGGGAAATGGAGCTAGTCGCACTATGATTTACACTATTGTTCCCTAAGGACAGACCCCGTCAGTGAAGTGACTGCATACCAAGCGTATGACACAATATGCATCACATAACATCAGCGACGCAGATTGATTGGGTGACTTATTATTTAATTTTTTACTAAACAATCCAAAATGAGTGTAGCTAGATCTGTATTTGTGATTAATTTCCTCAGTGAGCATGTAAAGCGAAATTCACATTCTATGACATAATAGTGCTGTAGAGTTTGGACATCCTGCAGACTGGAAACCTATTTGGTGCACGCTTGGCCTTAGTATCAGCTGACAGAGGGATACAGCCGGGGGAGCTGTTCCTAAAATAAATATATTTATTTCATATCCATACCCCTATCTGTCCTGAATTAGGGTGAACGTTCCTGATCTGAGGGCACTCTTCTGCCGCCCCCAAGTATCAGGACTCCTGTCCTTAATCCAAGACAGTTAGTGAATGCCAGCAACAAATGCATGCAACATTTATGGAGTGTTTGTAGGATGGTTGAGGTCTTGGGCAGGGCTGTAGAGAGAGCTGTGCGGGGCCCTGGTACTTTTGGGCGGTGGCCTAATGTAAGGAGTGGCCACACCACCATACCAAAAAAAGATGTGGCCTCACCTCCCTACACTCAAAAAATAATAAAAATTATTGCTGTGCTGCAAAGCGTTGCAGCGCACTCCATAGGGGGGCCGTGTGCCCCTCAGCCAGGAGTCCAGGTAGTGGGTGGTGATTGCTCCTCCTCCCAGCACAGCCAGAGGAGACTGCTGCTGCTGATCAGTGACAGCAGCCTGTCTGGACCCATCATAGACCAGTATACATCAGCGTGTGCTGGACTAGGGAAACACAGGATGCTAAGGGCATCGGACCTCGGCCCCTGCTGGGCCCCTCCATCAAGCCTGGGCATTTAGTACCTGGTCTCCGACTAAGAGCACCTATGGTCCTAGGGTCCAGCCAGGGGAAGGCCCAGCAAATGTCTCATGTGTATGCTGTCACAAAACGGCATTGATTACATTAAATAGTTGGGATGTTCACAAGTATTATTCCTATGAAGCAGTGGTCGAAGTGGGGCGGTATACGGCGGTATGACATACCGCCACTTTCCGGTCCCACAGGGGACACATCTCGATCGGGGTAGCAGAGGCACTGGCATGTAGCCGGGACAAATTACCGGGTCCCGGCTGCACTAGAAGCACCACCACCACGCACTGGGCGGCCGCCAGCCAGTGAGGAGGCTCGCGGCAGCCAGCCAATGAGGAGGCTCGCTGCTGCCAGCCAATCAGGAGGCTCGCGGCCGCCACCCAATGAGGAGGCTCACGGTCGCCAGCCAATCAGGAGGTTCATGGCCCCCAACCAGTCAGGAGGCTCGCGGCCGCCAGCCAATGAGGAGGCTCGCGGCCACCAGCCAATGAGGAGGCTCGCGACTGCCAGCCAACCACAAGGCTCGCGGCCGCCAGCCAATGAGGAGGCTCGCGGCCGCCAGCCAGTCACAAGGCTCGCGGCCGCCAGCCAATGAAAAGCTGCCAAATGGCAGCTTCTCATTGGCACGCATCGGCGCCAGATAACTATAATGAGGAACACAGGCTCCCAGTGGCTCCATTCCAGCAGTGCAGGTCAGAGGGAATTAGAGAGAGGGGAGGGTGTGAGAGGGGCAGACAGAGGGAGGCAGGCAGTTAGTATTGTAGGGGGTGAAAGAGAGGGAATCAGTAAGTGAGAAGGCCAGGGTGTGAGAGAGGGGAGCAGGCAGGGAGAAGTGTGTGTGTAAGGGGGGGGGGGGGGGTGAGACGTACAATGGGGTGTAACGGAAGCAGGGGCCCAAAGGGGGGGATTCAATCTCCATACCCCCACCTCTAATTTCCCACTTTGAGCACTGCTATGAAGTTAATAAGTCTATCGCATCCCTTTTTCCCAGTGAGTGATATTTGCACAGGTTCTTGCACAAAGGTTTCCCTGACATGGGCAGTCTTCTCTTTCAAAGATAGGGCTATAACTATTCCTCCTGACCGTTCAGTGGGCTGCGTACCACCAAATATTGGCATCATATTGATGAAGCCCGGACTGCTAGGTTACCAGGTCAGCCATGTAAATCCTCCTAACACATATGAGTTATCCATTTCACATGTGTGCTCCAGCCATACATGTAAACTACCTGCAGCGCAGTAGGTGTGGTCCCAATGAGGCCCATCTTCATTAGCCAAGATGTCTTCAGGAAGGGGGGGTCCCAAACGAGGGACCCCCACAGTTAAAGTAAGAGGGAGCAAAAATGATGGGAACACTTGTTAAAAGGTGAAATTGCTCTTTAATCGTGTTTTATTTGTTAGGCAGATGTTCTCATTTTCAAGTTCTGACCTTATTTTAAAAATAGATGGGTCAATAGTGGAAATGTAACTTGCTGTGTCCGATTGTGCAACATCTGAGCGCACAGCTGGGAACGACTAGAGCCATTTCAGTCCATCTTCCATGGCGTGTACAGTTTATGGTAATTCACCGACATCCGGATAAATGTGAGTGAGCAGAACGACTGTAAATCCCTGTAAACCTTAAACCTCATTTTCAGCTTCCTACAAATAGAGGCTCATTTATACGTTGCAGCGGGGGAGACTGGAGTCGTGCGGCCTCGTGGGGCCCTGTGCGACCAGCTACATGTCTGCCTATTTAATGTCGTTCCCCATTACTGTCACAACTTCATCCACTGGAACTGTGATTGACAGCCCTATTTCCCAGGAGGTCCTGTGGGGAGCTGACCTCGGCCGTAGAGAAATGGGAAGACTTAATCGTTAAAATCACACCAGCTAGGAGTGAGGGGAAGTAGCTCAGAGCCTCGGCAGATCTCTGGGGCTGATGGAGCAATTACGTCAGATACCTCTAGGAGAGCGCGGGCTCCTCTGGATGGCGGATGTCCAAAGCTCTCATTTCTGAGAGATGTGGAAACGCGATCTACGGGAACCTGTGATTCCCCTCTTATCGGAGTGATCTACAGACAGATGTTTGCGTCTCACATCTATCTGGGAAAATGTCGGGAGAGGGGGCTGAATTCTCCGAACAAGAAGCGGCTTCCTGTACTGGCGGCTTAACCCCTTCATGTCCATTGACAACAGGTTACCAGGCCAGTTAGTGCAGACGTGCCCCTGTCAGAGGTGGTTGCAGGGAGAGTCTCTGTATGACTATTATAGTACATAGCAAGTGTGTCTTACCATCTGTAGCAAATGAGGTATGGAGGCACAGGCCATAACCAAAGCATATACAATACTACATAAAACAACCTATAACACTGTCCCCGCATTTAAAACCCCTGTGCTAAGTATAACTGTGGTCAGGTGCCCTCGTTACCCTGTGCATGGTCTCATCCCAAATTTCGGCTGGTGGTTCAACAATATATTGTATAGTGCACTGGAAACAGGGCGGCAAATGTTTTGTTTAGGACGTAGTATCACAGGTATCATTGCCTATATCCAGGCCTGCGTCTGCGCACAGCACCCACGCCATAGTGAAATCGAGTCCAATGAACACGGCATCTTGTTGATGCTCCTAATCTGTGCATGGGGCGCAAAATTTCAAAATGCCTCACAAAGCTACCATTTCCTTATTACATTTGTGACACAGTTAGGTTAGGGGGTCCCTCTCCTGGGTACAGGACTCCTTCCTTACACACACACACAGCAGCGGGGAAGCAGCACACCAGTCTGGATGCAAGTACAAGCTGGTCGGCGCCAGTCTTTATTGTACAATGTCAGAAATAACACAAAGAAAACATAAACGTAAATCCTAGCCCTGTCGGGGCACTAACTTCACAGGTAGTTCCCTCACTACCAGAACCTGGCAGGGCCTAATGCCCTCGCCAGCAACCAAGGCACAGCACAACACTTACAGTTAGGTTTTCAAGTGTCTCTGAGCAAACTCCCTGTCTGCTCTCCCAGGTGAGACAATCAGCCCTCAACACACTAGGCTTATATTGGCCACTCTCAGGTGGAAACCTTAACAAGCCTGTTACCAGGCTGCGAGAACCAAAACCTGGAGTGGCTGTGGGTGGAGCCCTCCCTCTCCTCTCACCCACAACCCCCAGGTCCCAAACCGGCTTTTCAAAAAGCAGAGACTCAAGCCTGCTACACTGCAGACTTTCTCCTGGGGGTTTAAAACACAAAAGACAGGAATCTGGGACAAATGTACCTGCCACAGACTACTTTACCAGTGATCCTATCACATATCCCCCCCCTTTGTTTCGACCTATGGGGCGGAACAACTGAAGCCCCCAAACAATGAACGCATGACAACGCGTCTGCTTTAAACAACAGGCCCCCTGGCCTGTGTTCCACAGAAAATTTAAAAATTTGTAACGCC
Organism: Taudactylus pleione; assembly: GCA_031769625.1. Classification (NCBI taxonomy): domain Eukaryota; kingdom Metazoa; phylum Chordata; class Amphibia; order Anura; family Myobatrachidae; genus Taudactylus; species Taudactylus pleione. The sequence continues at coordinate 5,298,472 of JAUIMM010000446.1, forward strand.
CACTTTATGGCCAACGCCTCCTTCTCCACTGTGGCACCGGGTACGCATCGAATTTTGAAACACTGTTCAACTTTCGGAAGTCATTGCAGAAACGCACACTCCCGTCGGGCTTTGGAATCAACACAATGGGACTTGACCATTCACTATGTGATACTTCAATAACCCCTAACTCTAGCATATTTTTAATTTCTTTCTACACCGATGCTCTTGGTGCTTCTGGTAACCTATAGAGCTTTAGATTAACTTTAACCCCTGGGTCAGTGATGATGTCATGTTTAATGACCGAGGTTTTCCCAGGTACGTCAGAGAACAGCACCCTATTTCTAACCAGAAACTCCTTGACCTCTCGTTGTTGAATTGCCGACAGGGTTTTTGCCACTGTCACTTCGGGAACTAAGGCCCTGGACTTACTGGAGGGGCTCGGATGGCCGACAGTACCGTTCTATCTTTCCAGGGCTTTAACAGATTTATATGGTATATCTGTTCCGGCTTTCTTTTCCCCGGCTGGTAAACTTTGTAATTGACCTGTCCCACTCTTTCTAAGATTTCAAAGGGCCCTTGCCATTTAGCCAAAAGTTTATTTTCCACAGTGGGAACCAACACTAACACTCTGTCCCCAGGAGCAAAGCTGCGTAACCGAGCATTGCGGTTGTATACCCTCTGCTGTGCCTGTTGAGCCTGTTTCAGGTGCTCTCTCACTATCGGCACCTCTATAATAGGCAATGGAACTAGTGGTCCCTTAAAACGTGGTCTGGGATCATGATACTGACACTCAGGGCAGGATGCGCAAAAGTCAGATACCTCTTTATGAAGCCCGGGCCAGAAAAACCTCTGCATTATTCGCTCAGTGGTTTTCTCTACCCCTAGATGACCTGCCGTTATACGGCCATGGGCCAGATCCAACACTGTTCTTCTGTAGGCTTTGGGAACTATTAGTTGTTCCACAACATCTTCCCCCTTCTTAGTCACCTGATATAACCAATGCTGATACATTGCCATGTGGGGATAGGACAAAGGACTATCAGGGTCTATGGGTTTACCATCAACTACTTTTACATTCTCCCTGGCTTTTACCAAAGTAGGGTCTTTCAACTGCTCCACGGCAAAGACCTCTCTTCTGACCTCTAAATCAGGCAGACGATCACCTGGCCCAACAACACTTCCCACCTCAGTGGGAGGCACATCAGTTGGCGGGCCACCGTCACGCTCCGCATTCTCTAGTTCGCCAATCATAGTAGGAAAAGGGAGTACCTCTGACTCAGAAGAAACTCCCTCCTCCACTACATCGACAACCTTCTCAAATGGATCGGGGTTGTTCACTTCTGGAACAAAACGGCTTTCCCACAACTTCCAGAAGTGAGCAAAGTCTCTCCCCAATATTGCATCGTACACCAGACCATGCACCAAACCCACAGAAACTATAGCAGAACCACATGGTGTCTCGATGTTCACCTCGGCAGTAACATAATATCGAGTATCCCCATGTATGCAGGTCACACCAACAGTTTTCCCCTCACGCCGCAAGGGGTTCACCAGCTCAGCTTTTATAAGTGTCACCAAGCTACCAGAGTCTAACAGTGCCTCTACTCGGTTGCCATCTACAGTGAGTACACACATGTGCTTATCAGTCTAAGCCTGCCGGTCAGCCGTACAGGCTATCTGTGCAAAGAAAGACCCCCTGCGGTAGACATGAGCAGTATCACATTGCATAGGTTCAGTTGTAAGTGAACAATTAGCGGAAATATGGCCGAAGTCACCACACCGGAAACACTGAATCATATTAATGTCTAGTCGTTTACGGGGCAAGAACCTTCCTGGCCTGGCAGGCCTGCCTCCAGGTTCTACACCCTCAGTCTTAGGTACATCCCACCGCCCAGCACCCTTCTCCCCTGGAACAGTCTTACCAGTGTCTGTGGGAGTTCGCCGGTGCGCCATCAGGGCTTGGTGGGGCATACTCCTCAGCTCCTCAGCCGCCACGTACCTCTCCACTAGCTCGACCAACTGGTCCGCGGACTTAGGGTCTGCATGGCTCACCCACTTGCGCAGAGTCGCGGGTAATGATCGCAGGTACCGGTCCATCACGACCCTTTCCACGATCTGTGGTCCCGTCAGCGTCTCGGGCTGTAGCCATTTTGAGGACAGATGGACGAGGTCATGCATCTGTGAACGTGGAGGCTTGTCCATATGATACTCCAAGCGGTGGACCCGTTGGGCACGAACAAAGGTGGTGACTCCCAAGCGAGTTAGGATCTCCTGTTTTAGTTTTTTATAGTCCTTGGCATCAGCCAGGCATAAGTCGAAATATGCTTTTGTAGCAGGGCTGAGTGTACCAGTGCGGTCACTCACCCAGCTACTAGGCATCCTCACCCTCCACGCCTGGATGGTGGGGGTGCCTTGGGGCAGCGGGAGCCCCGGGCATCAGAGTGGGGTGGGATCCGGAGAGATCCCAGCCCCGTTCGAGCGTGTGGCGGGGCCCATCCACAAGCGGATTGCCGCCGCTGCTCCACGGGCATGATGGCAAGTCTGAATCTTGGTGGATTCAGACTCAGCCAATCAGCACGTGCCCCTTTGAATGTGGCGCTGACTGTGAACCAATAAGGGCTCACAGATCGGCAGCCAGCAGGGGATGGCCACGGCGAGCCAATCGTAGCTCGCCGCGTCATCACCCCGCCCCCTGGCGCCGGCTTGAATTAGCTGGCCCGAGGAGGGGACGGGGAGTGCGACGGCCGGGACGGAGCGGTGAAGAGCTCCCGAAGAGAGGAGAAGGAAGACGACGGAAGTCCCGCAGGGCGGCGGCCATCGAAAAAGAGCTCACCCAGGCCGCCTCCCGCCGGGCGAAGAACTGCAGACCAGGCGCCCACCAGGAGTGAAGGCGGAGAAGGCACTAGGCCGTGGGTCATTGTAATTCGGCGCTAGGCCGTGCCCCATTGTAGTTCGGCGCTAGGCCGTGGTTCATTGTAATTCGGCGCTAGGCCGTGCCCCATTGTAATTCGGCGCTAGGCCGTGTGTCATTGTAATTTGGCGCTAGGCCGTGTGTCATTGTAATTCGGCGCTAGGCCGTGTCTCATTGTAATTCGGCGCTAGGCCGTGGGTCATTGTAGTTCGGCGCTAGGCCATGGGTCATTGTAATTCGGCGCTAGGCCGTGTCGCATGGTAATTCGGCGCTAGGCCGTGCCTCATGGTAAGTCGGCGCTAGGCCGTGGGGTATGTTAATTCGGCACCAGGCCGTGGTCACTGTGAGTCTGTGTTAGGCCATAGGAGTTGTTGCTGTCGGCGTTAGGCCGTGATCTTTGTAGTTCGGCGCTAGGCCTTGGACAAGGGACAGTCAGGCAAGGCCACAGGTACGCAAGGGCAGAAGGCCCTAGAAGCATCGTGAAAATTGGTCAGGCGGTCAGGCCCCCATCAAAGGTAGACCGGGCTGGGACCAGGACGTTCTCCCCCTCAGTCAGGCCCCCATTAAAGGTAGGCTGTTGGTAAGTCGCTGCACCCCCCCTCAGTCAGGCCCCCATTAAAGGTAGGCTGTTGGTAAGTCGCTGTATCTCCCACACTCAGGCCCCCATTAAAGGTAGGCAGTGGTAAGGTATCTTTTATTGTATCGGGTCCTGTGCGGGGCTCTTGCTGTTGTGTTCATCTACAGGTGCTGAGATCAGGACTCGTCCAGCAAAGGGACAAGATTATTTTCGGTGAGCGTAATTGTTTTGTTTGCTGTTTGTGTTGTGTGTCACCCAACTTCCCTTTTCCCTGTCGGGCGTTTTCGTTCGGGGTACTCCCTTGTGCTTGGCACGTAGGTGTAGCCAGTCTGAGGCCTAAAGTGCCAATGATGACCATCCACTGATCCCAGTGGAGGTCACCCCGCCTCTGCACCTTGTTCTTTTCCAGGGCCAGGAGTGGAAACCCCGTTCGCGACTGTCCGCGTCCGACCTGTGTTCCAGGACCGTCGACGGGAGCGCCCTCGGCGGCCTGAAGGTGAGAGTCTGGGAGTCAGGAGGTAAGTGTCCGAGCTCACCGGCACCGCAGCCGAGGCTCCACTCAGCCAGTTCAGGGGGACCCCCCCTCCCACCTCTTACACTTTTTGTGGCTCCCCAGACAAAAAAGGTGCCACCAGACTTGCCCACTGCTCCTGGGGCCAACTCTCCCTTTCGGCCGTTCTTTCAAATGCGGCGAGATAGGCCTCCACATCATCGCCCGAAGTCATCTTTTGGAGGAAGTGACTGGCTCGTACGGAGTGAGTGGTGGTGGGAGGACCAGTAGTAACATCTCTGGGCCGGGCGACCAGGTGCTGTACCACCTCTTTTATGGCCTGGCAGGTTTCCTCGATGGCGACCTGTTGTTGCCTCTGGGCTGTCTCTAAGGCCAACAGTGCACCCTGGTGGATTCCTGCTGAGCCCTGGTAGATTCCTGCTGAGCCCTGGTAGATTCCTGCTGAAGTTGGTTCGTCTCCTGCTGAAGTTTGTTCGTCTCCTGCTGAGCTCCTGTAGCTTGGAGCAAGGCCTTAATAATTTCCACCATTTTGTTCTGGGGTGTAGGTTGGAAGCTGAACCTTGCCTCTCTGAGCATTGGCTGACGCCTCCTCTATGGGACTTCAAGGACACAGTGTTATTTCCACACTCACAAATTGGGTGTCTGTCCCTTTAATTTTTAAACGGAAAGTTTTCCTCTCGCTGCAACTTCAGCGTGTGTGGGTGCCCGCATTCTCCACCATATTGTGACACAGTTAGGTTAGGGGGTCCCTCTCCTGGGTAGAGGACTCCTTCCTTACACACACACACAGCAGCGGGGAAGCAGCACACCAGTCTGGATGCAAGTACAAGCTGGTCGACGCCAGTCTTTATTGTACAATGTCAGAAATAACACAAAGAAAACATAAACGTAAATCCTAGCCCTGTCGGGGCACTAACTTCACAGGTAGTTCCCTCACTACCAGAACCTGACAGGGCCTAATGCCCTCACCAGCAACAAAAGCACAGCACAACACTTACAGTTAGGTTTTCAAGTGTCTCTGAGCAAACTCCCTGTCTGCTCTCCCAGGTGAGACAATCAGCCCTCAACACACTAGGCTTATATTGGCCACTCTCAGGTGGAAACCTTAACAAGCCTGTTACCAGGCTGCGAGAACCAAAACCTGGAGTGGCTGTGGGTGGAGCCCTCCCTCTCCTCTCACCCACAACCCCCAGGTCCCAAACCGGCTTTTCAAAAAGCCGAGACTCAAGCCTGCTACACTGCAGACTTTCTCCTGGGGGTTTAAAACACAAAAGACAGGAATCTGGGACAAATGTACCTGCCACAGACCACTTTACCAGTGATCCTATCACATATCCCCCCCCTTTGTTTCGACCTATGGGGCGGAACAACTGAAGCCCCCAAACAATGGACGCGTGACAACGCGTCTGCTTTAAACAACAGGCCCCCTGGCCTGTGTTCCACCGAAAATTTAAAAGTTTGTAACGCCCACTTTATGGCCAACGCCTCCTTCTCCACTGTGGCACCGGGTAGGCATCGAATTTTGAAACACTGTTCAACTTTCGGAAGTCATTGCAGAAACGCACACTCCCGTCGGGCTTTGGAATCAACACAATGGGACTTGACCATTCTCTATGTGATACTTCAATAACCCCTAACTCTAGCATATTTTTAATTTCTTTTGACACCGATGCTCTTGGTGCTTCTGGTAACCTATAGGGCTTTAGATTAACTTTAACCCCTGGGTCAGTGATGATGTCATGTTTAACGACCGAGGTTTTCCCAGGTACGTCAGAGAACAGCACCCTATTTCTAACCAGAAACTCCTTGACCTCTCATTGTTGAATTGCCGACAGGGTTTTTGCCACTGTCACTTCGGGAACTAAGGGCCCTGGACTTACTGGAGGGGCTCGGACGGCCGACAGTACCGTTCTATCTTTCCAGGGCTTTAACAGATTTATATGGTATATCTGTTCCGGCTTTCTTTTCCCCGGCTGGTAAACTTTGTAATTGACCTGTCCCACTCTTTCTAAGATTTCAAAGGGCCCTTGCCATTTAGCCAAAAGTTTATTTTCCACAGTGGGAACCAACACTAACACTCTGTCCCCAGGAGCAAAGCTGCGTAACTGAGCATTGCGGTTGTATACCCTCTGCTGTGCCTGTTGAGCCTGTTCCAGGTGCTCTCTCACTATCGGCACCAGTGATCCTATCACAACACCTATACAATCCTATGCGCACCTATGCATGCCTATACACTTCTATACACACCTATACATGCCTATACATGCCTATACACCCCTATACACTCCTATACAATCCTCAGCCCAATCACCCGATATCCGGGGATTGAACAGAGGATGGCATAGGTGTGTATGAAGCAGTGATGTGCGGGCAGGTGTCATACTTAGGTATTCTCCACACCTTGTACTATAAAAATAAGAAAAATGCAAAGAAAATATTATAACTATCTTCTATGTATTTTTCTACTCATTTTTACCATTGATCCTATCACACATTACATATAACAGTTTTCTTCCAATGTACTGTGGGCCTGATTCAGACCCGGTCACAAGCGGTTAGCGCTCGCTGGTGGTCCAGAGCGCAAGCGCATGACAGAGCCAGCTCCATCGTGTGCATGCGCGAGACCCAGATAGCGACTGGCAAACCGTCGCTCCGGGTCTCGTACTAAAGGGGGCGTGCTGTCGATGGTGAGTGACAGCACGCCCCCTTTGGTGGGTGGGCCGAGGATGTGGCTGCCCAGACGGAGGCGTTCCCATGAGAACGCCTACCGTCTGGGGGCGGCCCCACTGACATCACAAGTGATGTCAGCAGGAGAGCTTTCGGTTCTGTTTGAGCCGAAATCTCTCTGGGGCTTGCGGCAATGAGACCCTACCACAAGGGTCTTGTCGCAAGCCAGGTGGTCGCGATGGTCTTGACAATCGCGCCCATCTTCCTGGCCGCTCGCTATAGCTGTGGGTGGTCACCCACAGCTATGTGAGCGGCCAGGAGGCCGTTCTTAAAAAAAAAAAGACTGGCCCTGATTCAGAGCGAGCGCTCTGTCAGAGCGCCCGGCTCTGAATCAGGGCATGTGTCTTCAGCCCACATTCAACTATGAAGAGACTCAGAAAGTGAGAGGACATGGAGGTAGGGCGAGGGGGGGGCAGCCTCACCTCATGGGTCATAAATTAATATTGATTTTTGTTTTGCTTGCTCTGAACCGGCTATTTGGATGAGAGGATGTCGGGAAGGTGCATGATGTGGCAAAGTGGTCAGTGCAGGGAGCATGGCGCTATGAACATCTTAACATGGCCCCAGCCTTGTAAAGTGGGGGCTGGGACTGCGATCACAGCGCGATTCGCATCATAAAGCGACCAGACCGTCCACTTTCTGGGGCACAGATTCCAGCATTTTTGGTTACTCTTCCCGGGGGGCGATAGAGTCACCCAAAGCCTTAACTAGGGGTGTGCGAGCGATATCGTCACACAGGGCCCAGGGGACGGCATATATTTGCACATAAATTGCGAGCGAGAGCGCAGATGGGAATACATACATCTCTGAATCAGGCCCATAGAGAATGCCACCACCTAAATGTCAGTTACCTGATAAATTTCGTGCTCAATGTGCAGATTCTTATAACCCTGAGTGCGGCATTGAGATGGAGAAGGGCTGGCAGGAACTTTTGCCCAATATCAGCTCATAGGTGAAACAAGCGTCCAGTTTTCCAATGTCTGAGCCGGTCAAACCCAAGAGACTGTTTGGCCGAGAGAGTGACCTTTCACCTTTCCACTAATCGGCCGTTTGAACGGACGGCTGAGGCCGGGAGTCAGGACACAAACCTGGAAAGGAGATATCCTGCTCTACCGCTGAGTTAAGCTGTGCAGTCTATTTACAGTATGTGCATAAGCCTCAGTGTATATGTCCATGGTTTGTGTTATACATGGGTCGCCTAGGACTTAATGTTTCCTGACATTATTTAGGCTGTAAGCTTCTTGGGCAGCGATTTACAGCGTCTGCTGAACAGAGTGGTAGAGGCCTGTTAGGAACAGACACAGGGATTATGTGAAGAGCTGGTATGTCTGTGTTCACATGGCACATAAACCATTTATCATCCAGGGACGGAATGTGGCCACCTATAGACTTGTACCATCTAGGAGAACTATGTTGAGCCGCATGTGGTCCTCGGAGCCTTCCACTGTGGCTCCCGCTGCTCTCTTGTCATGTGTCTCTTATAGTGTGTAACACTTGTATAAAATGCTGTCTGATATGTTATTACGGGTTGGGTACAGGATGCCGGCAATCCTGATTTCGGCATCCCAACAGGGTTAGGATACCGACACCTGTCAGTCAGTATCCTTACCCTCCCTCCCCGCTGTCTAAACATAACCTCCCCCATTGCCTAAACCTAACGTCACCCCCACACACCCTAAACCTAACCCTCTCCCCTTAGTGCCTAACCCTTAACCTTCCCCCTAGTGCCTAACCCCTAACCTTCCCCCTAACCCCACTACTTACCTTTGGAATCCCACCGTTCGGTGTTATGACCGTAATCCCGTTATTACAAATAGGTGCCTCTTTCATTAAATGTATTGTTTTAGCTTAATCAGGAGATCATGGGGCTCATTTATCAACAAGTTTTATTATTAGCAACAAGTTTTAAAACTCATTGCGTATGATAATGGTGCTCCAGCCAATCAGCTCCTGTCATCTGTTTGAAAAAATGAGAGTTGGGAGCTGATTGGCTGGAGCACCATTTATCATACGCAACGAGTTTTAAAATTCACGTAGACCTGGCTAGGTGGTCTCCTTTGTGTAAACTGAAAGAATGTTTTTGCATATCTTACGTTACACAGACTGGCGTAAATTGAACTCCCATGATGCCTTGGGCAGACTTGGGCCCTCATTCAGACCTGCTCGCAAGCGCCTATGCGCTTACATGCCGATCGATGGTGGGGCACTGCGCACGCACTGCATGTGCACGGTGCGTGCGCAAGCCCCGAAGTGAGAGAAATTCTCTCGCTCCGGGGCTCTCTACCAAAGGGGCGGCTGTCGATGTTGATCGATAGCTCGCCCCATTTTGTAGGCGGGGTGGTGGGGTGGCTGGACAAACAGAAGGCATTCCTGAAGAAACGCCTGCCGTTTGTAGGCGGCCCACTGACATCACCAGTGATGTCATTAGAGAACGTCCTGCTCTGTTAGAGCAGGAAGCTACCTGGGGCTTGCGGTAGACGAGACCCTACCGCAAGGGTCTCGTCGCAAGCCCCGATGGTCGCGATGGTCTCGACCATCACCTGGTCACTCGCTAAAGCTGTGGGTGGTAACCCACAGCTTAGCGAGGGGCCAGGAGGCCGCCTTTCTAAACAAAAGTGGCCGCCCTCATTCAGAGCGAGCGCTCGCTTTTTGCGAGCGGCTCTGAATGAGGGCCCTGATTTGAGAGACAATTGGGAGATAAATTCATGGCGATGAACTTGAAAACTGCCCTGTTGCAGCCCAGTGACACCTCTCCACTTCTAAGTGTAGGTCATAGGCTTATCTGTTTATTATACTCATTACCAGGATGATCATTTTTATCCTTCTCATTTGCAGAAAATGTCACTGGCACTAGGAAGCCGATGATGGCTGAGACAACAGGAGAAAATATAGAAACAATTAAAAAAAAAATAAAAATCTACTAATTAAACAATAGTCATATTTGCGACATTACGAGACCAATCCCAGACCAGTTACTGCGTCACCTGATCAGCAAAATTGATTGTCTCCGTGTCCTATATTAGGGATGGAATCGCCTGTCCTGCGGACCATTTCCAGAGTTGTGCCAGCTGCTGGTTACCCCTCTGCCCTGTGCTGGAGAGACCCCAGTCCTGCAGAATTCCCCAGATAAGCAGGCTGGGATCACTCACAGAGACCATTACTCTTTTGTGAGGCTAATCCCTGGATTTACTGTATTTGACGTTTCTAAACTGGAAACTGTACAGTGTTAAGATGTAGATATTTTTGGCAGGGGTGAATAGGGGTGGGGTGGGGTGGTCTTTACTCTCAGTAAATGGCCGTGATAAACTGTGTAATGATAGTAAGTGCTCTCCATTACAGACCAATAAAATCAGTGTCCTCGCATAACATCGCTGTACACCGAGACAAAGGTTCTGCATGTATTTTATTGGACACAAAGCCTGCTTCCCTCCCGGGGGGCACAGGGGTTCTGAACGACCTTTATTGACCTTTACTGGGCTTAACCAGTGTTGCTTTCCTTCTAAATATGACAATATAGTATGGTGTAAATTAGATATGTGCGGGTCCGTTTCACAGAGAACTGACAACAACCAAATTTAAGGGTTCCTCCTAGTTGAACCGAGTCCGAGTTTGGAATCACTTTGGGGTTCCGAGTTGAACCAAGTTCAGGTTCGGTTCTGCAGTCAGTTCGGATCTCGGATTTAAAAACCAAACACGGGTTTTAGATTGTATGTAAACCATACTTGCCTACTGTCCCGAAATAGTCAGGAACCTCCCGAAAATTGTGTGTCGCTCTTGTGGGCAAGTCTCCCAGATGGCGCCACCACCCCGTCGGCGTCCACTCTCACTTTGCATAGGTGGCCAGTCCGGGGGGAACTGATGACACGATTTGCGATTAATTGCATCATCGTGGCCCTGCCCCGGCTACACAGTGCCGGTAATATCAGCATTGTGTAGTGCGGTCATGCCTCCTCCCACAAAACTGCATCACGCCCCCCCTTGCTGTGCCGACCCTACCCTGCATTAAATCTAGAGATGTGCAGTATCGTACTTGTTCGGATTTTCCTGCCAAGTTCAGATTTTACTCGAAATTTCAGGTCTCAGAAAGAGGGAAAACCTCATCTTTCATGTAAAAAAGTCCCAAAATTTGATGGGAAAAATCTGAATTTGGGGGAAAATCTGGAGCAATCCGAGCTCGCACGCCTCTAATTAAATCCCCTTCCTTTCCAATAATAGTGATTTGGTATTGGTGCCTTTTCTGGGACTTCAACCTTTCATTATAGGGATAACCATCGAATAGTGTCTGCGTTGCCGCAATCTAAACATTCCTTTGCGATGGCATGGGTCAAAGCACCACCTATGAGCGCGGCTGTAAAGTGGGCGTGTACTGCTGCATCTGAGAGGCGTGTCATACATGTGATGGGCGTGTACTGCTACATCTGAGAGGCGTGTCATACATGTGATGGGCGTGTACTGCTACATCTGAGAGGCGTGTCATACATGTGATGGGCGTGTACTGCTACATCTGAGAGGTGTGTCATAGATGTGATGGGCGTGTACTGCCTACTTCTGATAGGCGTGTCATATAATTGATTTACATACAAATGTAAATGAGCCCCAAAGCAATTAGTAAGATCTACTTGTTGATGAAAACACAGTAATATTCAGAGAATGCATGTAGCCATAGGGATCATTGTGCCTTATACCCAATGCAGGGAAATGGTACTAATGATCCTATTTGAATGTATAAATTTCTGGGTTTTTCCTATATAACAGCTTTATAATGGGGGTAAGGTGCAGTCAGGGAGATCTTTTGACTCTTCAGGGAGTCAGGGAGATTGTCAGGAAGACTCCTTGAAATAGTAACAATCAGGGAGAGTTGGCCAGTATGGCATGTAACAGACGCAGCTTCCTCCTGTCCGTAGCTGAATGGAGGTAATTCGCCATCAGCCATTGGAAAAACATGGCTGCAACCATCGCAGTCCCAGCATCTAATGAAAAAAATATATACATTGAATTGGGAACATCAGTGGTTTCCAACCATCGTTTTTCAATGGCCATCCCCATTTCACTGGATATAGCATTACTAACTAAACTTACATTTAGTGCTGTACCATTCTATAGCAATTTCCTCCCAGATTGTTTGATTTAACCAACTTGTCTGAACAACAGTTTTTCTCCATTTTCCAGGGTTTGGGAGTATATGGCTAATTGTCATATGCTCCCATACATTACCAGATTTTCATTCCAACCAACCAACTAGTTGGATGATAGTTGGTCTAGTACATGGCCTGCTTTAGACTGACAGGACAGTTTTGGGAGTAACCTCTCAGTAAGAATGACAGGACAGTTCTGGGAGTAACCTCTCAGTAAGACTGACAGGAGAACTCTGGGAGTGACCTCTCAGTAAGACTGACAGGAGAGCTCTGGGAGAAACCTCTCAATAAGACTGACAAGAGAGCTCTGGGAGTAACCACTCAGTAAGACTGACAGGAGAGCTCTGGGAGAAACCTCTCAGTAACAGTGACAGGAGAGCTCTGGGAGTAACCTCTCAGTAAGACTAACAGGAGAACTCTGGGAGTGACCTCTCAGTAAGACTGACAGGAGAACTCTGGGAGTGACCTCTCAGTAAGACTGACAGGGGAGCTCTGGGAGTAACCACTCAGTAAGACTGACAGGAGAGCTCTGGGAGAAACCTCTCAATAAGAATGACAGGACAGTTCTGGGAGTAACCTCTCAGTAAGACTGACAGGAGAGCTCTGGGAGAAACCTCTCAATAAGAATGACAGGACAGTTCTGGGAGTAACCTCTCAGTAAGACTGACAGGAGAGCTCTGGGAGTAACCTCTCAGTAAGACTGACAGGAGAGCTCTGGGAGTAACCACTCAGTAAGACTGACAGGAGAGCTCTGGGAGTAACCACAGTAAGACTGACAGGAGAGCTCTGGGAGAAACCTCTCAGTAAGAGTGACAGGAGAGCTCTGGGAGTAACCTCTCAGTAAGACTGACAGGAGAACTCTGGGAGTGACCTCTCAGTAAAACTGACAGGAGAGCTCTGGGAGAGACCTCTCAGTAAGACTGACAGGAGAGCTCTGGGAGTAACCTCTCAGTAAGACTGACAGGAGAGCTCTGGGAGTAACCACTCAGTAAGACTGACAGGAGAGCTCTGGGAGTAACCTCTCAGTAAGAATGACAGGAGAGCTCTGGGAGTAACCACTCAGTAAGACTGACAGGAGAGCTCTGGGAGTAACCTCTCAGTAAGATTAACAGGAGAGCTCTGGGAGTAACCTCTCATTAAGACTGACAGGAGAGCTCTGGGAGTAACCTCTCAGTAAGACTGACAGGAGAGCTCTGGGAGTAACCTCTCAGTAAGACTGACAGGAGAGCTCTGGGAGTAACCACTCAGTAAGACTGACAGGAGAGCTCTGGGAGTAACCTCTCAGTAAGAATTACAGGAGAGCTCTGGGATTAACCACTCAGTAAGACTGACAGGAGAGCTCTGGGATTAACCACTCAGTAAGACTGACAGGAGAGCTCTGGGAGTAACCTCTCAGTAAGATTAACAGGAGAGCTCTGGGAGTAACCTCTCATTAAGACTGACAGGAGAGCTCTGGGAGTAACCTCAGTAAGACTGACAGGAGAGCTCTGGGAGTAACCACTCGGTAAGACTGACAGGAGAGCTCTGGGAGTAACCTCTCAGTAAGACTGACAGGAGAGCTCTGGGAGTAACCTCTCAGTAAGAATGACAGGAGAGCTCTGGGAGTAACCACTCAGTAAGACTGACAGGAGAGCTCTGGGAGTAACCACTCAGTAAGACTGACAGGAGAGCTCTGGGAGTAACCTCTCAGTAAGAATGACAGGAGAGTTCTGGGAGTAACCACTCAGTAAGACTGACAGGAGAGCTCTGGGAGTAACCTCTCAGTAAGATTAACAGGAGAGCTCTGGGAGTAACCTCTCATTAAGACTGACAGGAGAGCTCTGGGAGTAACCTCTCAGTAAGACTGACAGGAGAGCTCTGGGAGTAACCACTCAGTAAGACTGACAGGAGAGCTCTGGGAGTAACCACTCAGTAAGACTGACAGGAGAGCTCTGGGAGTAACCTCTCAGTAAGACTGACAGGAGAGCTCTGGGAGTAACCTCTCAGTAAGAATGACAGGAGAGCTCTGGGAGTAACCACTCAGTAAGACTGACAGGAGAGCTCTGGGAGTAACCTCTCTGTAAGATTAACAGGAGAGCTCTGGGAGTAACCACTCAGTAAGACTGACAGGAGAGCTCTGGGAGTAACCTCTCAGTAAGACTGACAGGAGAGCTCTGGGAGTAACCTCTCAGTAAGATTGACAGGAGAGCTCTGGGAGTAACCTCTCAGTAAGACTGACAGGAGAGCTCTGGGAGTAACCTCTCAGTAAGACTGACAGGAGAGCTCTGGGAGTAACCTCTCAGTAAGAATGACAGGACAGTTCTGGGAGTAACCTCTCAGTAAGACAGACAGGAGAGCTCTGGGAGTAACCTCTCAGTAAGATTAACAGGAGAGCTCTGGGAGTAACCTCTCAGTAAGACTGACAGGAGAGCTCTGGGAGTAACCTCAGTAAGACTGACAGGAGAGCTCTGGGAGTAACCACTCAGTAAGACTGACAGGAGAGCTCTGGGAGTAACCTCTCAATAAGACTGACAGGAGAGCTCTGGGAGTAACCTCTCAATAAGTCTGACAGGAGAGCTCTGGGAGTAACCTCTCAGCAAGATTGACAGGAGAGCTCTGGGAGTAACCTCTCAGTAAGACTGACAGGAGAGCTCTGGGAGTAACCTCTCAGTAAGACTGACAGGAGAGCTCTGGGAGTAACCTCTCAGTAAGACTGACAGGAGAGCTCTGGGAGTAACCTCTCAGTAAGACTGACAGGAGAGCTCTGGGAGTAACCTCTCAGTAAGACTGACAGGCGCTTTGTTTGTCTATATCTACAAGCTATTTGCAAAATTATTTTTTACTAAGAACAATACTCCAGCTAACAAATAGAAATAGGCCCCCTGGCAGGTGTTATTAGCAGAACAAGGAGCCTTACACCTGCCACCTGCTCTTTGCACTGAGGTCCGCTCTGACATAATAGGCAGAAGCATCTATTCATTAAATGATCCAAAGGGTTATTTACGGGAACAGCATTCACAAGCCTTGGTCAGCCCCTTTCTTATTTGATGTTGATTACTGCGTGTTTATGGTATAACATATATCTAATTTAATTAAATGTATTATGTTCATAGCCACTTCGAGCTCTCACTTCCATGTTATTTTACCATTCCGTGCAAATTGGCGGTACGCCGGGAATTTCTAGGGGGAAAGCTTTATGTTCCGTACATTGCACAAAAAAGTACAATTACAGAAAATATGCAAATACTTTTATGGCCACAAACCTCACCGTTGGCTAATAGGCCTCAAATCACGGTAAGGTGATAATTAGACACGTAATCATAGATACGATGGAGATAGTGCAGGAAGAGAGGACAGGAGCCAAGTCGCTGCAGATTGTTACATGAAGGTTTGGCCTTATAAAGGCATTTCTAGCTTATAACTCCAGTTACTGGAGAGTCTGTGACCTGTGAGCTGCCAAACTCCCACACGCTAAATAGACACAGCCCAAGAGGGGAGAGACGGCATAAATCACAGGGTCTGACAGGGACCACCTGGTGCTTACACCCAGCAGGGTGGGTGCAGAGTCTGCTCACTGCTGCTGACTGGGCATTTTCTCAAGTTTTATGGGTGTTGTGTAGGAGAATCTGTGTGTTTACACTGAGCAGAAATATATTTACTCTCACTGAGAGATAGAGCATAGTTCAGCCCATCACCCTGGCCACCTGCCTCCTGCGTGTAGTAAATGATATAGTATATTTATTATTGACCCAATGTTATGGTAATGACATTGAGGTTAGAGAACTCACTGGGGGATATTTATCACACTCCAGTTTAGTGTGCGTGGGCACAGATGGGACTATTATAATGTGTTGTGTAACTGTATACCCAGGTTTACGGCCCCCGTGCCCGGATGTAGCACACGATTCATTGCAGAATTCCATTTGCATCATCAACACCACAGAATTTTTCAGGGGGCAGTTTCCCAAAACTGTTGCGTTGAAGACACAATCATTGTAGTCACAGGTGCATCTAAGAGAGCTCCAAGACCATCATTTTATGGATTTTTTAAAACACCTATTATTGTGTCCAGTCTTTATTTACTAACATGAGTGGGAGCTGACACACCTGCCTGCAGTCACTGTGGCTGAGAACTACGTGTACAATCCTCAATTGCAGCATCTGTCGCCCACTGTGACATCGTTACCCAGCTGATGTCATTTGCAGTATGATTGGAGCAGCTACCGTTGGATCTCCTTAGATCTAACGGCGGGTATCGACTACTCAATTACACAGAGCGATTGCACGATTACAACATCGTAATTGTGCAATCGCTCACTAATCGGGCACAAATCTGGCATCAAAACGACTGCTGGTCGTTTCCGACATCAATCATCGCCCGAACATGCTGGTCAATCTGCCGATAACGACAGATTGGCCATGTTCGGGGAACATGGATGGTTCCTACACTGAACGACTGATCTTTCACTGTAGGCACTGCAGGGAATGGGGAACGACGGTACCATTACGATGTCGGAATCGTATTGTCTTTTCCTAATTTTCTAGTGGATGTGCCCCTTAACACCTGCAGAGAAGGTAACACAAAGTTCAGTTTGAAGTACAGTTTTAAGGAGCTGGCCAGACAGTCCCCAGTGTCTGTTACCCAGGGCAACCAAACTAAGCACTATTACCCTAAAGTAAGCCAGGGTGCATTGCTTCTAAACTAATGCTCACAGCTATCATGTTATATGGAACAATCTGTATGTTTGATCTAATAGGTTGAATATAAACTTGTTTAAAAGTGCAAATGTCCTTTAATTAATCAAAAAGTGCTGATTCAGGGGTGCACGCTAACTGCACGATTACTGCACACAACGCCAATAATATTCACGCAGTTTGCCACTGTTGGAAGTACTGTGCGTGCGTCCGAGTTGCACAGCTCATGCCTCCCAATGGTTACTGCTGGAGGACGCAGGATGAATTTGGATGCATTAGCCATGACTTTTAGTGGGCGTTCCTAGGAAGTAACGGGGAGGGGAGGGTTGGCAGACGCAGGCGTCTCACTGACAGGGACTGCATGTAAAGAAACAGTATCGCAGACATAGGACGCCATGCCCAGACTGAGACATTGCGCCACTGGCAGTGAGCATCTCAGTAGAAGGATCATTGGCCGCAACGTTAAAAGCTGCTGAAGCTGCGTCTGCGTCATCCCCTGAATCTGGCCCAATGCTCGTAGGGTCTGAAATGGCCGGGAAAACGCTGACCTTGCATCTGCGCCCAAGTCTTCCAGATCTCCTCCTCAGAGTGGCTGCTCCTACGCCATTATTATTCCCATCTCGCAGAGTATCGCACTGTAGGGATCAGCCATTGCTTTAACGCTTATTGTTATTCAGCAAAGCAAAAAGCGTTAAATTACTAGAAAACTCATTACTTTATATAACGCCATCTCAGATTGGCATTATATGAAGAAAATGCATTAAATTCCCCGAAAACTGCAGGGACAGAGGGAAAATCTCCCATAAGTCCCTGCAGCATCCTGTAACTTCGCCCCAGTCTCCGTCCCTGCTTTGCGGTGACCGCCGACAGGTAAGTCACTCTGGAGCCTGTTAAACCTGCCGAAACTAATTGACGTGTGTACACAGACTTTATATTAGTCTTTATATACATTTATATTTATGTGCTATTATATTTAACATTTATATATAAATGTATATAGAGTAGAGATGTGCGCCGACCCCCGTGTTTTGGTTTTGGATCTGGATCTCCCCTCGTTTTGGATTTTTTTCCTTGGTGTTTTGTTTTTAGGTTTTGGTTTTGGATCTGTATTTTTTCCCAAAAATTATATAAACAGCTAAAACTACATAATTTGGGCCTATTTTTGTTCCTACAGTAATATTAACCTTAATTACAATCATTTTCAGGCATTTTTTACCATCTCACAGCTCACAATATTGATTGCACTATTTTTCACCAATATAGGCCAAAGGCTGCAGCGAGCTGGCTGGCTAAAGTAAGTAACAGAACAGCGGCACAAACGCACGGCAGTTTAAATAAATATAGGACATCTATGAAACATTACACACAGCAGTGGCAGACAGGATGGCAGTGTAATAAACTATAATAATGTCAGTCGGCAATGCCCCAAATTGTGCCAAATTTAAAGGAAAGAGGTGCAAGATGGAATTGTCCCTCCGACCCACTCTTATGTGGGATATTAAAAAGGACATGTACAGTTTAACAAACCAAGCACTTTAGCCACTAGGACTGACACTTTCGTGGCTGAACTCCTTGGTTTGTTTGGGCCCCACAAAACATTTTTTGGAAGGACTACCTTCCATTATTAAGGAGGAGGTTGATGATGAGGGTGTTGGTGGTGGAGATTGCATGTGCTGGTCCAAACTGCTGGTAGCTGATACTGGGCTGCTTGAACTCGCTGCAAATGACGTAACAGGGAGGAGGTGCCTAGATGGCTAACGTCCCTTCCTCTGCTAACTTTGGGCCTGATTCAGAGCCGCTCGTAAGCGGCCGCTCGTTCACTCCGAGCGATGTTCGCACAACTGCGCATGCGTATGTCTCATAATGTGCATGCGCCAACCAGTCATTGCGGTCGGAAATCGAGCGCTCGCAAAATAGCGAGGGGCTGCTAATTTGAGTGACAGGATGAGGCGTTTGTGGGTGGTAACAGGGGAAGGTGCTTGAAAACGGGGAGTGGAGATCCGAACGCAGGCGTGCCAAGCGGTCAAAACGGGCGTTTTAAGGGTCTGTATAATTAACAAAGCAGCGTCATCGACCACGTCACTTGGTTGTTTCTTAGCCTGAACTGTTCGCATGATTGCGGTAGGAAAATCCAACCACAAGCACTGCGAGCAGTCCAGACGCCTTTCGATGTACTCGATTAATCTAATAAATAGCGGAGATGACGTATGATGCGAGCGGCCAGGGGGCGCCTTTACAAAATAGCGAGCACATGTTTCGTTCGCTCGCTACGACATAGAGGCGTCAACAGACCGCAAAGAGCGAGCGCTCAATTTAAATAGCCGGCCCCTTTTTCTGAACGAGCGAGCGCAAATAGCGTCCGGCTCTGAATCAGGCCCTTTGCCTTTACAAATGGAACAGATGCCTTCACAACTGTTGTCACAATTTAGATTAAAATAATTCCACACCCAAGATGTGGCTTTTCTGGCTTTCTTTTTATCATGAACAAGAACTACTGCCACTGGTGGCTGATTTACGCATCCATATTAGCGTCAGATAGGACACAAATTTCCCCCTCATCCTCCTTTTGCACTTCCTCCACACTATCATCCTCATTGTTTATTATTTCACCATCTAATACTAGCACAGCCGTCATGGCGTCAGTGATCCGCTGTGAAACTGGGTGACAGCTGTTATACTTACTTCCTCTATCAAAGGACGGTTTAATTGTTTTTTAAATTACTTCCAATCACGAATGAGGATGTTGATGATGATGCAGGTGTTGGTGTTGGAGATCGAAGGCGCTTGGATCCCACAGAGAGGAAGCTGGTAGGTGACACTGGACACTGTTACGTTTTGAGTTTTGGAACTTGGCGACATACAGTTTGATATTTGATGAATGCGCTCCAAGTGACGTAACAAGGAGGAGGTTCCTAGGTGGTTTAGGTCCCTCCCTCTACTCACTTTTGCTTTGCAATGGTTACATATGGCTTGACAACTGTTGTCCGGATCGGGGTGGAAATAATTCCACACGTGAGAAGTGGATTTTTTTGTCTTTTGTCCCGGCATGACAACAATGGGCTTTGACTTTTTCAATCCATGGGCAACAGCTATTGCCTTACTTACACAAAGGACATCCTCGGCATCAACATCCTCATCACCAACATCTTCATCATAAACATCCTCATCATCCTTAGCACCTTCAACTACCAAAATATCCTCCTCCTCCATGTGCAATTCCACAGAAGCATCCTCACTGACTACGTCTGCAAGATGTTGACTGCCCTTCCCCACAAATGTTGGAACTTAGAGGATCCTCCAGTACACTAGTATTTAGGTCTGGCTCACACATGGCATCCGCCATGGGCTATGGGCAACATCTCCACTTCTAAAAACTCTTGCTTTAGTAAATATACCTCTCAGAGTCCAAGCCTAGTTGTGTAATGGACGGATCGCCTATTGGATCAGGGGGATTGATAGACCCCAGGTAAGTGACATTTTGCATTTGTATTTAACTTATGGGCTTCTCTCTTTTGGATTTGGTGGGTTTTATCCTTTCACCTATATGGTCTGAGGGGTCGATTTATCGAGACAAACTGTGGCTGAAATCATACAGAAACAAAAGTTTCCCCTTGTTATAAGTGTGACAGCAATGCAGGAAAAGGTAACAGAGAATATAACGCAATTACCTTCTCCGTTATTACCCGACTCCTACGACATTGCGCTGTGGAGCGCACATTACTGCTCCCTACAGCCCTTAGCGTTCTCTGCTGTGCAGCATGCTGGAAAACGTGAGGCAAAACCTTAAAGGCTTCATATAAATAATGTCACCTAAACATTGCATTATGGGTTTGATTGAGAGATGGACGCAAATCCCATTGCGGGTGCGATCCTGTACGCAGTGGTCGTGCGAAAATATGAAAATGTCGCAGCCTCCAGAATTTGTGTAGAGATGCCCACTAGTTGCTTCTCAAGTCCCCTGCGTGCATGAACAGACGCAACATCAGTCGCGCATCGGTCGCAGCATCGATGTTTAGCAATCCTATGGTCACTCCGAATGTCCGTCAGAAATAAGTCATCGGAGCCTACACTCCCGGAAGTCAAGGGAGGCTCCTCATTTTTCGGGTAACCCCCCGCACCCCGGGAAGTGTAGGCATATCTCACACATCCTAGTGAAGTGGGCAGGATGGGGAGATTTAATGGGGAATTTGCGGGTCCGTAGGGAGGGGGCGGGGCTAAATCACGTCGTTTAGCTGCGCCTTCCCTTGCAGCCTTTCCGGCCCCGCCCCCCAAACTGACCTGCAGCAGGCTGCTCCCGGAAAGGATTTAATCAAAGTCGGTCAGTGTGCTTATCCACTGCGTACAAATTTACAGTCGCAGGCACAGAAACGCCCCCGAAATGGTCGGGACATACCTGCGTTTGAGTCACCATCCCCACGTTACCTCTCACAAATGATGTTAATCACTCTGCTTCTGAATCCTCACTGTGATAACCATCGGTAATGGAACTTGGTGCATGAACAGTGCGACTAACACGCAAAATAATCAAAAATAATCATTCAACACCACAAAAATCGGCATTACGCCCGTCTCCCAATCAGTACCTGTATGAGGAAAAGCCTCTGGGCTTGATTCAGAGCCGCTTGCGAGTGCTATGCGCTTGCAAGCGGGTCGATGTTGGCCACGTGCGCATGCGCACGATGGAGCCAGCTCCGTCGTGCACATGCGCGAGACCCGGATAGCGATGGGCAAACCGTCGCTCCGGGTCTCGTACCAAAGGGGGTGTGCTGTCGATGTTGAGTGACAGCACGCCCCCTTTGGTGGGCGGGCCGGGGGAGTGGCTGCCCAAAGGGAGGCGTTCCCATGTGAACGCCTCCGTTTGGGGGCAGCCCCACTGACATCACGAGGAGCTTAATGACGTAAATCATCAGGCTACGCCCCAGTCACAGCCCACCAGCTTCTCCTACCAAGGCTTCTCCCGGGGAAGAGAAGCCAAAGGTAGGCAACTATGGGTATAAACTAGGGATGTGCGCCGGACCATTTTTGCCGGATTTGGATTTGGTTCTAATTCGTCGTCCGTCTTTGGATTTGGATTTGGATTTGCCAAACTGTGGTGACTGGCTTTGGATTTGGATTTGGATTTTTTTACAAAAATTGACAAAAAAAGCTAAAATCACATAAATTGGTATTTTTTTTCTTCCTAGAGTATTATTAACCTCAATAACATTAATTTCCAGTCAATTTAGACCATATCACAGCTTATAATATTGTTTTCAACATTATTGGCCAAAGGTTGCAGTGAGCTGACTGGTTACTAAGCGACAAAGCAGCGGCACAACGACACAGACACCACAGTATAAAGCACATCTATGACACATTGCCACACAGCAGTGGCAGAAATGAAAAGTAGTGCACCCACCCAGTGGGGTACGGCCAGCAGAGTCACAGTACTTGTTTACAAAGTGGGCTACGGCCCTAGGAGTCACAGTGCACAATCTTATTCGCATTACACCGCACATAGGGCCTGATTCACATTACACCATAAAGTAGTGTCTCTTATTTATGTTACCACACACAGTAGTGCCCCTTTTACACAATGCCCACAGTAGTGACCCTTTTACACAATGCCCACAGTAGCGGTGTCCCTTACACAATGTCCCCCAGCAGTGGTGCCCCCTATGCAGTCCCCTTAGTAGTAGGGTCCACTATGCAGTGCCCCCAGTAGAATGCCCCCCAGTAGTATGCCCCCCATTAGCAGCCCCCCCCAGTAGTATGGCCCCCATTAGCATGCCACCCAGTAGTATGCCCCCCTTTAGCAGGACCCCCAGTAGTATGCCCCCCATTAGCATGCCACCCAGTAGTATGCCCCCCCAGTAGTATGGCCCCCCAGTAGTATGGCCCCCCCAGTAGTAGGCTGCCCCAGTAGCAGCCCCCCCCAGTAGTAGGCTGCCCCAGTAGTAGCCCCCCTGTAGTATGGCCCCCCTGTAGTAGGCTGCCCCAGTAGCAGGCCCCCCCCAGTAGTAGTAAGCCCCCCAGTAGTATGGCCCCCCCAGTAGCAGGCCCCTCAGTAGTATGGCCCCCCAGTAGCAGACCCCCCCCAGTAGTATAGCCCCCCCCAGTAGCGGCCCCTCTGTAGTATGGCCCCCCCAGTAGTATAGCCCCCCCCAGTAGCAGACCCCCCCAGTAGTGCAGACCCCCCCCCAGTAGTATGGCCCCCCCGCACCCTCAGTAGCAGACCCCCCCCCAGTAGCGCCCCCGGCCCTTGCACAAATAAAAAAATAAAAATTAAAAACTTACCTGTATCCCCGCTTCCGCGCCGTCCGCTCTGTCACACGCTGAGGAGGGAGCCGGAAGACGGAGCTCATGTGTGAGCTCCAGCCGGCTCCCTCCGTGCAGCAGCCAATGAGAGTCTGTGTGACTCTCATTGGCTGCTGTAACAAACACACAGCTGCCGCTGGCGGCTGTGTGTTTGTGTCTGTGTAGGGCAGACCGCTATCACTGCGCTCTGCCCTACACGCGAGGAGACCTGATGTCGGATTCTCTAGTCAGGCGGTGAACACCCGAACAGGGTTCGGGTGGACTCGGATCCCCAATGTTCGGAGCGGTTCGGATTCCACAGAATCCGAACCGCTCATCTCTAGTATAAACAGTAAATGTGTTATATATAATATATATATATATATATATATATATATATTATTAATATCTCAATGTGATGAAACAGAGAACACAGACGATAGATCCAGGAGTGACACGAGTGATGTCACCCACAGCTATGCGAGCGGCCAGGAGGCCGCTCTAAAAAAAAAATAGCCCGGCCCAGATTCAGAGGGAGCGCTCTGTCAGAGCGTCCGGCTCTGAATCAGGGCCTCTGTCAGACGAAAACTACAGGGACAGAGGGATATTTTCCCATCAGCCCCTGCAGGCTCCTCCCACTCTCCTCCCCTCATGTAGTATGCCCAGCGCCAATGAGAAGGCTATCTCTAGGTATATCATACATGCCTACCCTCCCGGTTTTCACAGGAGGTTCCCGATTTTTCGGGTAACCCCCCGCACTCCCGGAAGGGTAGGCACTTCTCCCGCATTCTGCCCACTTCCTAGTGAAGTGGGCGCGGTGATCGCGGGTCCCCGTGTAGGGGACGGGGCTTAATGACGCGATTCTCAGCGAATCACGGCATTTACCCCGCCACCTATTTAAAATTAAGCCAATTGCGGAAATTTGCCATGAAGGGGCGGAGCTTAATGACGCAAATCATCAGGCTACGCCCCAGTCACAGCCCACCAGCTTCTCCTACCAAAGCTTCTCCCGGGGTAGAGAAGCCAAAGGTAGGCAACTATGGGTATATACAGTAAATGTGTTATATATAATATATATATATATATATATATATATTATAAATATCTCAATGTGATGAAACGGGGCACACAGACGATAGATTCAGGAGTGACACGTTCTGCAGTTTGGGAAGAAGTTGTAAGTGAATAGGCCAAAGCAGTTTTTTATCCATCATCAGACTGATCAATGGGTCTCATTCAGACCCGCTCGCGAGCGCAGGACGCTCGCAAGCGGGTCGATGTTACCCCAATGTGCATGCGCACGACGGAGGGAGCTCCGTCGTGCGCATGCGCGAGACCCGGACATCGACACCCAAACTGTCACTCCGGGTCTCGCCCCAAAGGGGGCGTGCTGTCGATGGTGATTGACAGCACGCCCCCTTTGGTGGGCAAGCCGGTGGCGTGGCTGCCAGACGGAGGCGTTCCATGGGAACGCCTACCGTCTGGGTCCGGCCCCACTGACATCACTGATAGAGCCAAAATCACTCCAGGACTTGCGGTCACGAGACCCTACCACAGGGTCTCGTCGCAAGCCCGATGTTCGCGATGGTCTTGACCATCGCGACCATCATCATGGACGCTCACATAAGCTGTGGGTGGTAACCCACAGCTATGCGCGCGTCCAAAAAGCTGCTCCACATTTAAATAGGACGGCCCTGATCCAGAGCGAGCGCTCTGGTCAGAGCGTCCGGCTCTGAATTAGGGCCACTGTTCCCCAATCCGTTCCTGGGTAGGGGGAGATTGGCTGCAGCCTGGCCAGGTTCCCTCCTCTCAGCCGGGGGAATGGGGGGGATAAGGCTAAAATACCAACAACTAAAAATAGCCGATTGTAATGACGTAAATGGAGCAGTGACACTTCCGGGAGCTCTGTGCTTTTCCTGTCAGAAAGTAAGAGAGAGAAGAGAGAGACTCTGTACTGACTGTACAGTGTATATATAATATATATATATTATATATATATATATACATATATATATATATATATATATATATATTTCATTACACAGAGCCCTTGATGTTTCCTCGCCAGTCACTGAACTTTCCCGCTTCCCTCTGACATTTGTGTTACACATGGCTCGTTAGTGCGCTCAGACTTGGAGCGCGAGATCTATTTCCTTATAGATGTGAAAGACCGTTAACCCGCTTTATTTTCTCTGCAGCAAGATGTATTTGCAATAGAGAGCACAACACCACAATGTGCAGATGTTTGGTTAGTGTCATTGCGGCAGCCAGTCTGGCCCAGCGTGACTCGCCACCTGCGCTCCCAGTATTATCAGTGTTCTCTCTGGGGTCACAACAGTCTCCCACCCTACAGCAGGATGAAGTACGATCCATTGCAAGTTCCCTCTATTTACACATAGATTTAGGCTGGAAAACAAACTTAAGCAAACAAGACATTTTCTAGGCAGTTTAAGTGTGGTCATCTTGGATCCGAACCGAGTTTTGTTTGTATTGATCTCCATCCAAATGAACTCTAAACCGGGCTTTGATCATGGCTACGGGAACAGCAGGATGCTAAAATAATCCTGATTTCTATTTTAGTTGCCTTATTACATTAGGAAAGCACAAGAAATGACTCTCGGAGAGAGTTTACTCATTGAGGAAGTTTTGCCAAAGTCAACTCAGAAACACATTATCCCATGTGCCACTGTTACAGCGCTGAGACTTAATCGCACACAGCAGAACCTAATCCCTGGATTTTGGACGTTCCCCAGTGAATGGGAACCTGCCGTGACCCCGGGGCGATATCGGACCATCGCAGGTCACAATTGTCAAACTCCATTATAAGGTGCTGATGCCGGGCCCTGCTCAGTGTACAAAGCTGGTTCCTGTTTTACTGCATTTTTGCTACGCAGCCAGGGCCGTTAGGGAGAGAAATGTCTTGTGGCGGTTTATTACCTTCATCCGGATACTGTGGCTCTCATTGCTTAGTTATGGGCCGGAACGTTCATCTCATCAAACTTCTGCCTCTATCCCTCTCTTTCCCCACCAGACTCAGGTCCTCACAGCCAGGCTGTGAGCTGAGAACTTTGTCGGGTCCTCTGAAACAGAGAATAATACGGCCGCGCTTTAATAGTAAGCAGTTATTCAAAAGATACATTATTATTGTTATTACCCTTTATTTGGAATCAGTATGACAGTCGGGATCCTGTCGCTATGCTAACCCTCCCCCTCTCCCTACCCCTAACCCTCCCTCTTTGGTGCCTAACCCTAACATCCCCCTAGTGCCAAACCCTAACCTCTCCCTAGTGCCTGAACCTAACCTCCCCCTAGTGCCTAACCCTAACCTCCCCCTAGTGCCAAACCCTAACCCTCCCCCCTTAGTGCCTGAACCTAACATCCCCCTCCCCACACCCTTAACCCAACCCTCCCCCTAGTGTCTAACCCTAATCCTCCCCCTAGTGCCTGAACCTAACCTCCCCCTCCCCACACCCTTAACCTAACCCTCCCCCTAGTGCCTAACCCTCCCCTTAGTGCCTAACCCCTAAACCTAACCCTCCCCTTTTAGTGCCTAACCCTAACCCTCCCCCCTTAGTGCCTGAACCTAACCTCCCCCTCCCCAGACCCTTAACCCAACCCTCCCCCTAGTGCCTAACCCTCCCTTAGTGCCTAACCCTAATCCTCCCCCTAGTGCCTGAACCTAACCTCCCCCTCCCCACACCCTTAACCTAACCCTCCCCCTAGTGCCTAACCCTAACCCTCCCTTAGTGCCTAACCCTAATCCTCCCCCTAGTGCCTGAACCTAACCTCCCCCTCCCCACACCCTTAACCTAACCCTCCCCCTAGAGCCTAACCCTAACCCTCCCTTAGTGCCTAACCCTAACCTCCACCTAGTGCCTAACCCTCCCCCTCCTAGTGCCTGAACCTAACCTCCCCCTCCCTGCACCCTAAACCTAACCGTCCGCCTAGTGCCTAACCCTCCCCCTCTCCCTACCCCTAACCCTCCCTCTTTGGTGCCAAACCCTAACCTCCCCCTAGTGCCTGAACCTAACCTCCCGCTAGTGCCAAACCCTAACCCTCCCCCCTTAGTGCCTGAACCTAACCTCCCCCTCCCCACACCCTTAACCTAACCCTCCCCTTAGTGCCTGAACCTAACTTCCCCCTCCCCGCACCCTTAACCTAACCCTCCCCTTAGTGCCTAACCCTCCCTCCTTAGTGCCGGAACCTAACCTCCCCCTCCCCGCACCCTAAACCTAACTCTCCCCCTAATGCCTAACCCTCCCCTTAGTGCCTAACCCCTAAACCTAACCCTCCCCCTTTAGTGCCTAACCTAACCCTCCCCCTAGTGCCTAACCCTCCCCTTAGTGCCTAACCCTAACCCTCCCCTTAGTGCCTAACCCCTAAACCTAACCCTCCCCTCTTAGTGCCTAACCCTAACCCTCCCCTTAGTGCCTAACCCCTAAACCTAACCCTTGGCCCCACCCTGCTACTTACCTTCGGCATCCCTGTGGTTGGGATGCTGGCGTCAGGATTATGACCATTGGTATGCCGGTGCTGGTAATGTAAGCGTCTGCAACCCGTCCGCCAGGATGCTGTACGCATCTCCTTTATTTATATGGTGCCACAAGTGTTCCACAGCGCCTTACAAAGTACATAAACAAATAGGTGGACCGGTGACTTACAGTACAGTACAGGACGAGGACATGGATAATATACATTGCTACATTAGCGGCCATAACACCCAGATAAGCAACCAAGGGCCTGATTCAGAGCCGTTCGCTATTTGCGGTCGTTCGTTCAAAAACAAGGGGTGGCTATTCAAATGCAAATTGCAGTCTGTTCACACCTCTAAGTCTGAACGAGCGAGCAAAACATACGCTCGTTTATTTGATAAAAACGCCCCCTGGCCGCTCGCACCATACGTCATGTCCGCTATTTATTAGATTAATCGAGTACATCGTACAGCGTATGAACTGCTCGCTATTCTTGTGGTTGGTTTTTTCAACCGCTATTTTGCGAGCAGTTCTGAGTTAAAAAAAACCAAGTGACGTGGTCAATGACGCTGCTGTATTAATTATGCACACCCATAAAACGCCCGTTTTGACCTTTAAGCACGCCTGCGTTCGGATCTCCACTCCCCGTTTTCAAGCACCTTCCCCTGTTACCACCCACATACGCCTCATTCTGTCACTCAAAATAGCAGGCACTCGCTATATAGCGTACAAATGATTTTCGGCCGCACTGACTGGTTCACGCATGCGTACTAAAAACCGTACGCATGCGCAGATGTGCGAACATCGCTCGGAACGAGCGTACTGCCGATAGCGAGTGGCTCTGAATGAGGGCCCAAGTGTTAGGTGCCCTAGTATGGAGGAAGAACTTGAAGTAGATGAAAGTAAAGTAAGGAGAAGCACACGAGGTTAGAGGGCCCTGCTCGTAAGAACTTACATCAGGGATTCCCAACCTCGGTCCTCAAGGCACACTAACAGTCCTGGTTTTAAGTCTAGCCATACTTGAGCACAGTTGACCTAATTAGTACCTCACTTATTTTGATTTAACCCTCTGTGCTTAAGCATGGATATCACTAAAACCAGGACTGTCAGTGTGCCTTGAGGACCGAGGTTGGGAATCACTGGCTTACATTCTAAAGGGGAGGGGATCTTGTGTGTGACAGCAAAAGCACAAAACAGTTTACTAAGTCATAAAAAATTACAATGCATTAAAAATGTGGACATATATAAGACAATATAATATACAGGTTACGTTAGTAAACACATCAAATACATAGGGGGTTATTCAATTTGGGAGCGAAAAGTCTGTGCTGTACTTTTCACTCCACATCGTAGGTTTTCCGGGGATAAAATATAGGGCGCGTGTCCGCCCTATCCCCGTATTCAATTAGAAAACAACGAAAACGGGAGCCGGCGGAAAGGTAAGTATCGCCAAAAATCGGGAATTTTCAGGAAATATTCCAGGGACCCCCCCTAAAGATGTCTAGACATGGGGGATCACTATGGGTACCCCCAATTTTACCTGCTGAAGGAAGTCAGGGTTTCTAATAGCCGCGGCGGGTGCATATTTGCGGCTATGAAGAAGGGGTGAAGAATAGCACTTAGGAATAGTTATTTTTACCAAAAAAAAAAAATATCTAATTTGGGGTACATGAAAATGGGGGTAAGCATTTTTTAAGTCCCTAAAGTGATTTTTAAAACTTCTACAAAAATGCATCTGCCGCTACTCCCGCAATGAAGAAAACACCTGCCGCATACTTGGGAACCCCTCTGAATGTAATTTGGCTATTTTAGAAGTGTGTTCCATATATTTTTTTTTTTTCAACGTAATTTTTTTGGGTGTCCCGATTTTTTTTCTTTTAACTTTTTTTTTACACAGTTTTTTTAAAAATGACATTCCCAGGGGTGCAGGCTATTTTTTTTAAGCCTGCATCCGTAAACCCCAATTCTGCACTTTTTTTCACCACCCGTCTTTGTAATTGAATACGGGGATAATTAAAACATGCGAAAATTACGTCATATCGCCGATTTCGACTTTTCGCTGCCTAATTGAATACGGCCCATAGTGTGTATCAATATACTGTTAGCTGGTAATTCGAAGTTTCACGTTCCTGTTAGGAACTCTAGGTGGTAAAAATAAAAAAAAATAAAAAACGTGGGACTCATTAGTGTCCAGAAATGAATGAAATGGAACTACAGGTATATGACTCGGCAGATAAATCCAGAGATAAGCACCAATGGAAACGGCGAGGATTACCACGGAGTACACTGCTTAGACCCAATGATGAGGCTCGTTAGTGTAGGGGAGGGCTGACACATTTCGTGGTCCAAGTAGCGACCAAGTAGGTGAGGTTATACAGAGTTTCAATAACTAACTTTATATAGGCAGGTGTACCGACAAGCTGCTAAATACCTGTGTAATTGTGTGGTTAATGCTCAGTTTATTGGCTCAGCACTGTACACTATGGGCCTGATTCAGACCCGCTCGCAAGCGCTTGAGCGCTCACGAGCGGGTTGATGGTGTGCTCTGCGCACGTGCAGCGGCCGCACTGCGCGTACGCAAGCCCCGGAGCGAGAGAGAATTCTCTCGCTCCATGGCTCACTACAAAAGGGGCGGCTGTTGATGATGATCGACAGCTCGCCCCGTTTTGTAGGCGTGGCAGGGGGGGTGGCTTCACAAACGGAGGCGTTCCCAAGCGAATGCCTGCCGTTTGTGGGCGGCCCCACTGACATCACCAGTGATGTCAGTGAGAGAGCTTCCGGCTCTATTAGAGCCAGAAGCTCTCTGGGGCTTGCGGCCACGAGACCCTACCGCAAGCCCCGACGGTCGCGATGGTCTAGACCATAGGTCTTCAAACTTGGCCCTCCAGCTGCTGTGGAACTACACATCTCAGCATGCACTACCACCTTCTTGATATAACAGCATGCTAAAACTATGGCAGTGCATGCTGGGATGTGTAGTTCCACAGCAGCTGGAGGGCCAAGTTTGAAGACCCCTGGTCTAGACCATTGCGACCATCATCCTGGGTGCTCGCAATAGCTGTGGGTGGTCACCATCGTGCGTATGCGCACTGGACAAACATCAAGGCGGCCATGCGGTCGTAGACCGTACGGCCGCCTCTGAATGAAGCCCACAGTCTGTCCCTAATATTTATTCTGATATATAACCCCATACTGTGCAAGAGTCATTACTCCACATAACAGGAATCCTGACAATAGTAACAGGCTCTTCTGTCTGTTTACTATTCTAACATCTCTCTCTTTCCTGGATAAACACAGCGGAGGAACGCTGGACCCAGTGTGTATTGTTGTATAATGTGAATGAAGTCAGGCCGTGTAAGCAGAACTCCGTCATGTCTAATGATAACATAGACTGGGAACAATCCCCGCTGCACGGCGTCAGGAGTACAACCTCTGGAACGTTACTCGCTGCTTGTACCACCCTCAATCTGCAGAGGTAACCTGTCCAGCTGTGGTGGAACTACACACCCCAGCAGAACCTGATCACCAGAAGCCAGTTCAGATCTCGATCCTGACATAACATTGTGTGTTTATGCTGTGTCTGTGACCAGTGGGTTCGGGTGTGCACTGCAATGTATATAATGTCTGTACCCGCTGCTGCCTATTTGAAATATAAAATACATATATAATAAAGACATGTAAAATTTGAAGAAAATAATGCAATGAAAATGAAGTGACTGCGATTTAATAAAGTTAAAATAAATAAAACAGAGATAAATTGCAATACAGGTTGAGTCTCCCATATCCAATATGCTTGGGACCAGGGGTATTTTGGATATTGGAATATTACCTATTTTGGAATATTTGCATATCATAATGAAATATCTTGGGAATGGGACCCAAATCTAATCACAGAATGCATTTATGTTCTATATACACCTTATACACAGCCTGCAGGTCATTTTATACAATATTTTCAATAATTTTGTGGCTCAAACAAAGTTTGTGTACATACATGAAATTCATTTATGGCTTCATATACACCCTATACACACAGCCCGAAGGTCATTTTATACAATAGTTTTAAAAATGTTGCGCCTTAGACAAAGTTTCTGTACATTGTACCATCAAAAAACAAAAGTTTCACTATCTCAGTTATACTGAAAATATTCCGTATTTCTGAGTATTTGGATATGGGAGACTCAACCTGTACATAAAAACATCTAATAAGTCTAAGTAAATACAAGTTCATAAAGAGCTCTAAAGAACATTGAAAATGTTATATATATACAAATGTTCAACAAGTAATATATAAAGAAATGTGCCAATGAATGTGCTGGTTTAAATTGAAAAGACAGCACTTATATAAACATCTACGCTAGGAAATTTATATACAGTATTCTTATTTACCTTTACAATTATAATTCTATTATTGCCTCCATATAATACAATACAGGTACCCCCTGGCAGCACATCTTCATTAGTTGTACCCCCAACATTTGAAAAGCGAGACATTGCTATTGAGTATAATTGCAATTAGATACAATATTTATAAACAACGACAGAAAAGCAACACATGTGCTACATACAAGACTGCAATACATGTGCTACATACAAGACTGCAATACATGTGCTACATACAAGACTGCAATACATGTGCTACATACAAGACTGCAATACATGTGCTACATACAAGACTGCAATACATGTGCTACATACAAGACTGTGATACATGTGCTACATACAAGACTGCAATACATGTGCTACATACAAGACTGCAATACATGTGCTACATACAAGACTGCAATACATGTGCTACATACAAGACTGCAATACATGTGCTACATACAAGACTGCAATACATGTGCTACATACAAGACTGCAATACATGTGCTACATACAAGACTGTGATACATGTGCTACATACAAGACTGCAATACATGTGCTACATACAAGACTGCAATACATGTGCTACATACAAGACTGCAATACATGTGCTACATACAAGACTGCGATACATGTGCTACATACAAGACTGTGATACATGTGCTACATACAAGACTGCAATACATGTGCTACATACAAGACTGCAATACATGTGCTACATACAAGACTGCAATACATGTGCTACATACAAGACTGCAATACATGTGCTACATACAAGACTGCAATACATGTGCTACATACAAGACTGCAACACATGTGCTACATACAAGACTGCAACACATGTGCTACATACAAGACTGCAATACATGTGCTACATACAAGACTGCAATACATGTGCTACATACAAGACTGCAATACATGTGCTACATACAAGACTGCAATACATGTGCTACATACAAGACTGCAATACATGTGCTACATACAAGACTGCAATACATGTGCTACATACAAGACTGCGATACATGTGCTACATACAAGACTGCGATACATGTGCTACATACAAGACTGCGATACATGTGCTACATACAAGACTGCGATACATGTGCTACATACAAGACTGCGATACATGTGCTACATACAAGACTGCGATACATGTGCTACATACAAGACTGCAATACATGTGCTACATACAAGACTGCAATACATGTGCTACATACAAGACTGCAACACATGTGCTACATACAAGACTGCAATACATGTGCTACATACAAGACTGCAATACATGTGCTACATACAAGACTGCAATACATGTGCTACATACAAGACTGCAATACATGTGCTACATACAAGACTGCAATACATGTGCTACATACAAGACTGCAATACATGTGCTACATACAAGACTGCAATACATGTGCTACATACAAGACTGCGATACATGTGCTACATACAAGACTGCGATACATGTGCTACATACAAGACTGCGATACATGTGCTACATACAAGACTGCGATACATGTGCTACATACAAGACTGCGATACATGTGCTACATACAAGACTGCAATACATGTGCTACATACAAGACTGCAATACATGTGCTACATACAAGACTGCAATACATGTGCTACATACAAGACTGCAATACATGTGCTACATACAAGACTGCAATACATGTGCTACATACAAGACTGCAATACATGTGCTACATACAAGACTGCAATACATGTGCTACATACAAGACTGCAATACATGTGCTACATACAAGACTGCAATACATGTGCTACATACAAGACTGCAATACATGTGCTACATACAAGACTGCAATACATGTGCTACATACAAGACTGCAATACATGTGCTACATACAAGACTGCGATACATGTGCTACATACAAGACTGCAATACATGTGTTACATACAAGACTGTGATACATGTACTACATACAAGACTGCGATACATGTACTACATACAAGACTGCGATACATGTTCTACATACAAGACTGCAACACATGTGCTACATACAAGACTGCAATACATGTGCTACATACAAGACTGCAATACATGTGCTACATACAAGACTGCAATACATGTGCTACATACAAGACTGCAATACATGTGCTACATACAAGACTGCAATACATGTGCTACATACAAGACTGCAATACATGTGCTACATACAAGACTGCAATACATGTGCTATATACAAGACTGCAATACATGTGCTACATACAAGACTGCAATACATGTGCTACATACAAGACTGCAATACATGTGCTACATACAAGACTGCAATACATGTGCTATATACAAGACTGCAATACATGTGCTACATACAAGACTGCAATACATGTGCTACATACAAGACTGCAATACATGTGCTACATACAAGACTGCAATACATGTGCTACATACAAGACTGCAATACATGTGCTACATACAAGACTGCAATACATGTGCTACATACAAGACTGCAATACATGTGCTATATACAAGACTGCAATACATGTGCTACATACAAGACTGCAATACATGTGCTACATACAAGACTGCGATACATGTGCTACATACAAGACTGCAATACATGTGTTACATACAAGACTGTGATACATGTACTACATACAAGACTGTGATACATGTACTACATACAAGACTGCAATACATGTTCTACATACAAGACTGCAACACATGTGCTACATACAAGACTGCAATACATGTGCTACATACAAGACTGCAATACATGTGCTACATACAAGACTTAAAAAAAGACACAAAATCACAATGAACTGTACATATATATATTTCTCACATGTTATTACAATGAAATTAGTCCTCATCTGTTTTCTTAGTATTGATGCTATATTATTTTCTAACAATTACAGGGGTACATTTTATTCTGCTTTAGTAATTCATTTTACTTTAGTATTTTGAATCTACTACAAACTGGTAAAACATATAATAATATGTGATATCGTCGTCAGCTGATGTCATAGTTCTGATATTAGGGGAGCTGTGTAAGAAATTATTTGGATTTCATTGAATAATACAGATATTTCTTTTAATTCTGGAAACACCAGTGATAACGTTACTGTAATTTCTTGCCTATTATCAGGGTCACGCTGTGATATATGAAGAGATGGGTAGGGTGTTACATCATGGGCCCAAATCTCTAGGGGACCTGGGAGTACAGGGGAGACATAACCACACCCCTCTAGGATGCCACACCCCCGCACCCAGGCCCATCCACAGCCTCGACAGCCCTGCATGGGGGAAGAGATCCTAAGGACACGGCTTTCCCCATGTGTCTAATTATCACTGGGATACTAATCTCTACCATTACAGACAATCTTTTTAGTACTCCCGGAAGATACAGAGAGCCGATCGTAAAATATATAAGGAATCATGGCTTTTACAAATTAATTGTAATAACATATATACTATGTGTGTGTGTATATATATATATATATATATATATACACACACACACACACACACACACACATACATTATTCCGTTATAGGGGTTTACATAATCACTTTTTATTTATTTTAATTTTTTACGCAAATATGATACATTATATATATATATATTGAGGTGTAACCTTTTTTATGCCTATTGTAGATGTATATCTATTTATTTCTGGAATGTGTGGGGCCAGTGTATCTCCAGGGTGGGCTGCAGAATTCCCCACTCTCCCCATCCCGCTCTCCGGGCTGCCCCCCACCAGCTTCCAGTGGAGTGACAAGCTGAGGGGAGCCTGGAATGTCTACATGTTATTGGACTAAGCTGGGAAATCGGCGCTCGCTGCAGTTTAAATAAATGATGAATTCATTGCTCAATGTTCCAAGACAAACAGGCGATATGGTTACACTGAAGGGTAGCGAGGGGCTGCGCGTTAGATATACACGGACATTCATGCCCCGGAATCAGATAACCTCACCTCCCAGCCAAAAACATCAGGGGCACATTTGTTTTGTATTTTGCTCTTCATTGGCTGGTTTCAGCTGACGGCTCAGATCTTACATTTATTTGGTAAGAATGAATCCTGTTGTTTGTGAGGGGAATTAGATTTGAGCGGATAAGGTTCCAGGGCCAATATTTCAGCCCATCCTGGAAAATCCCAAATTGTCTTATTTATTTATTTTTTTCTCCTAAACTCTGCAGCAATTAAAGGGACAGCACCAACGAAAGGAGAAAGCGCTCACCCAGGGAACCGCTTCCTCGCCACGTCAATTGGTTTTCTGAAATGTAGAAACTCCTCAGCCTTCGTGTAATCTAGACCACACAAGTAAGATGGCAGACATGACGGTGGCAAGAACTGTGTCGGGGTATAAATTCCAGGCTGATTTCCCCCCCTGTGGTAAACGCATGACTGAGGAGACTCATGATTGCAGTGGTGATGTAATAAGCCAGCGTCCTTCTGATTGTACACAGGACAGACGAGGGAGCAGCACCACAATCACTTTTTGTGGCCTACACAAAACTAACCTCTACATTTTTAGGTTATTCCGACGGCATAATATTGGGTTCCAGCTTGTATGTTGGGAGAGCTTTAGTAATTAGGGGTCTATGTACTAAGCCTTGGGGAAAAAAAATAAAGTGGACGGAAATAAAGTACGAACCAATCGGCTCCTAACTGTACTGGACTCTGGGCCTGATTCCGCATGGAACGCAGTTGCTAATACGCATGCAATCGACCGATTGTTGCGTTCTGTGCATGCGTGTGCATCGCTGTGCGCGAGCCGGTCACTGCGATTGGGACTGCGATTGCAGCGGCTACACAGAACCATCACAGAGTGACTGACAGGATGGGCCGTTTGTGGGTGGGGATGGGGGGGTGGTCAGGGAAACGCAGGCGTGTCAGTGCGTTAGATCGCCGTTACAGGGGCGTGCATTAATTATCCACTACGATGCCATACGCAGCCGGAGGCCACATAGCGTGCGCTGAGGTTAGCAATTCCTGAGTAAGGTCAGAGCCTGTGTAAGTGTGCGTATGGGTCTGATCCATGTTACCGATGGTAAATATCACGGATGTGTGTAAGGTAAAGTGGGCGTCCTTGTGCAGTGTAGCAGCGGCATAGTGATCGCAATGGATTAGCATACTATCGCAGTTGAACTGCGGCGTAAATCTCTACGGCATTCGCAGTTGCGTTCCATAGTGAATCGGGCCCTCTGCGCAAGTCCTACTTCATAATAATTCCAGTTCCTTGCATCCAAATTTACTTCCATGACAAACATCTCTTGTGATTACATACTAGTTGCAATGGGGATGCGGTCAGAATACGTCAGTCGGGATGCCGGCTCTTAGAATGCCGACGCCGGGATTGTGACAGGTGTCGGTATTCCCAACCACCAGCATCTCGGCGGTAAGTACTGGGGTTAGGGGGACGCTTAAGGTTAGGCACTAGGGGAAGGGTTATGCACTAAAGGGGAGGTTAGGTTTAGGCAGCAGGGAGGGACGGTTAGGGGTCGGAAGATGGGGAGGGTTAGGATATCGTCTGACAGGTGTCGGTATCCTAAACCTGTTGGGATGCCGGCATCGTTGCATTGTGTACAGTTGACCTTGAAGCACCATTACACACTACAACTACCATACAATGATAAATGCTATTTACAGTATATGTTCTTGTGCACATCTATATTCACTATACTGTGGCCACAAGCAATGTTACCCAGCACATGACTGCTCTGCGCGTTACTCAGCACATGACTGCTCTGCGTGTTACCCAGCACATGACTGCTCTGAGCGTTACCCAGCACATCACTGCTCTGAGCGTTACCCAGCACATGACTGCTCTGCGCGTTACCCATCACATGACTGCTCTGCGCGTTGCTCAGCACATGACTGCTCTGCGCGTTACCCAGCACATGACTGCTCTGCGCGTTACCCAGCACATGACTGCTCTGCGCGTTACCCAGCACATGACTGCTCTGCGCGTTACCCAGCACATGACTGCTCTGAGCGTTACCCAGCACATGACTGCTCTGCGCGTTACCCAGCACATGACTGCTCTGCGCGTTACCCAGCACATGACTGCTCTGCGCGTTACCCAGCACATGACTGCTCTGCGCGTTGCCCAGCACATGACTGCTCTGCGCGTTGCCCAGCACATGACTGCTCTGCGCGTTACCCAGCACATGACTGCTCTGCGCGTTACCCAGCACATGACTGCTCTGCACGTTACCCAGCACATGACTGCTCTGCGCGTTACCCAGCACATGACTGCTCTGCGCATTACCCAGCACATGACTGCTCTGCGCGTTACCCAGCACATGACTGCTCTGCGCGTTACCCAGCACAGGACTGCTCTGCGCGTTACCCAGCACAGGACTGCTCTGCGCGTTACCCAGCACATGACTGCTCTGCGCGTTACCCAGCACATGACTGCTCTGCGCGTTACCCAGCACATGACTGCTCTGCGCGTTACCCAGCACATGACTGCTCTGCACGTTATCAGTAAGTCACACCAGTCCTTGCCTCAGTGGAGCTTACAATCTACATTCCCTGTACATGGACACACACTAGGGTTCACATTTTTGTAATAAGCCATTTAACTTACAAGTATGTTTTTGGAGTGTGCGAGAAAACCGGAGCACCCACACAAATACAGAGTGGACATGCAAACTCCACACAGATAGGGAATACAAATTGAATTCATAGCCTCAGTGCGATGAGAAAACAATGCTAACCGCTACGCCAACCACGCTGCCTATTCATGTCATACGTTCAGATTTGAGGTCAAGGGCCAAAGAATAAATTTATTTTTCCACTATTTTAATAAATATCAACTTGTTTAGGCAATTCCCAATTGACCCCACCCCCAAACTGCCTACACCCACAGTCCTTTAAACCAGGATCCGGACCCGTTCAAGCATGCCTCTCTTTTTTTTTAAGTCAAAACAAGTTCCACTTGTTTTGAGGTTCAAAAAATCAGGACTGTCCTACCAAAAATGGGGTATTAGATAGGACGTTTGCTGTTACTGTCTCTCTGAGTAAGTAATGGGGGCAGGGAGTCCTATAATCTCATTTGGGGTGACTTTATCCTCACAGAGCAGTCCCCCAGGGGTGGAACGGTCCATTGACCACCAGTTGTCTGATTACCCAATGTATAAAGCTCTGTCTGCAGCTTCTGATCAAGCTCCTGCTGTGATAGACACTTATACACATGAGATCTGTACGTTATTTTATTTATGTCTTTGCCACAAAATACAGCTTATATTTATTGCAGCAGAATCCCCACTACTGTACCAAGCGAGACAATGATCTGGGAGTAAATTTAATATACGTCAGTTTTAGCAGTTGTTTTTTTTTTATGGTTTTCCTGCGGTTTTGTGATCTGGTGATTTACTAAAGCCTGAACCGTTCAGAAACCGCCCTGTGAGAGAAACTGCCCGCTACACAACGCCATACTTATTTTACAAGGGAAAATATAGAATCCATCCAAATTACTAAGCGGCCGTTTGGCAAACCACCATAAAAGCGCCGTCAAAGCTGCCCAAATAAATGAGCAGCTTCTTCTACTGTAGCTTGCGTTCAGCGTGACGTATCTGGCCAATCAGAGGGAAAGGAGACAATACCCTTATTACGTCAGCCATCATATAATGAGTAAAGAGAAAGATAACATTACTAATTCTCAACATTATTCATATATTAGGAGGCAAAATATATTTTTTTTAATTAAGTGAGCGAGCAAATATTAATTAATTATATTAAGGGGCAATATTAATTAATTGTTATTTAATGTTTAAATGTTTTTTTTTATGATGGGGCAACATTTATTATATTATGATGTGGGCATCATTTTTAGAGTCATTAATTAAATAATGTTGCCCTCATCATATATATATTTTTTTTAAATACCAATTAACAATGAAATATTTCCCATGTAATACATTTAATAAATAATATTGTCCTGTTAATACAATAAAAATATTTAGCCCATTAATATATTAATTAAATAATATTGCAGATGCCCCCCTTCTGTATATATAGACGAGGACAAGCAGAGGTCACTAGAGGACCTCTTCTGTGTCCGACTGATTTGACGGTCCCATCAATTGGACACATGAAAGTATTTGTGCCTGTTGCTGTAATGTGAATTGGCCACTTGTGCCCAGGATAACAGAGGATGAGGCCTCCCTTGCAGTTTGTAATTCAGCATTTATTAAACTTCTCTGTTTTCTGTTAGTCTGGAGTAGGGGTGTGCACCGGCCACTTTTCGTGTTTTGTGTTTTGGTTTTGGATCTGGATCTTTCTTCGTGTTTTGGATCTGGATTGGTTTTGCCAAAACCACCCTTCCGTGTTTTGGGTTCTGGGTTTTGTGTTTTGGATCTGTATTTTTTTTTTAAAAAGCATAAAAACAGCTAAAATCACAGAATTTGTAGGTTTTTCTGCTCCTATGCTATTATTAACCTCAATAACCTTCATTTCCACTCATTTCCAGTCTATTCTGAACACCTCACACCTCACAATATTGTTTTTATGGCCAAAAGGTTGCACCGAGGTAGCTGGATGACTATGAGAAACCGAAAGATTGCATAAGAAAAGAGGTGTTTTAAACCTCTAGGATGGGGGCCGGCATGTATGCAAATTACTTGTGGGAGTTAGCCTATTGCAAGCAGGGGCGGGTTTGTAACAGGAACATTATATAGTGGGCTAAAAGTGTGGGCCAAAGCCTCTTTGTTCCAGATTCCTCCAGGACAGGGAAGTGCATTTTGTCAGTTGTCATTTTCCTTAATAAAACTCTCTTAGTGCTTCTCCTTCTTCTCTTCTTCTCTCCTCCTTTTCCTTATTGTATTTAGTCTCTTTTCATTTACTTCATATCATTGCTTTTACTTTTCCTTTCTGTCCTCAATCAGTGTCTTTTCTGATTTCTTGTTCTGCTGGGGGTGGGTGTAGCTATGTCCTGCCTAGTAATGAGCCTCCCCAGACCCTGGTCCCTGGCTCCACAGTGTCCCCATGTTATTAGGAGCTGCAGGTGTGGTTCCCCTATTGATAGTTCTATCCCCCCTCAGGCTGCAGCAGCTTTGTGGAAGGTGTGCCAGTGCGGGGGAGGGGTGCTTCCCTTTAGTCCTTAATGCCCCTGGTCAATATTATCTTTGTGGCTGCAATGGCCAGCACCATAGGCAAATGCAGGAGGGGTTTATGAGTGCCTTACCTGAACCCCCCCTCAGCCCACACCATGATGACTACAATAGAAATAGCATATAATACTAAAGTTGCATGTTTTTTAGGATCCCCTCAGTGTCACAAATGAAATAACTAGCACTACAGTCCCTGTTGATCTTTTAAATGTGTCAGCCAGTAGAAAAAGTTAAAAAGCCAGTAATGAATATTGTTGTGCACCAACTAGATCTGGAAAACATGCACTGTACGGGGTGCACTGATATGGATCACCTATTGGATCAATTATTAATACTGGATAATACACCATCCGGTACATAAGGGGACCAATCTGTGCATCTGTTTCCAGGACAGAGCATGGTTTCTTTTTCTGCCCTCTCCCAGATTCCCCAACTTGCTCATATGATCTGTAAAGGAGCCGGCACATGAAATAAAAAGATTCAGCTCAGACAGGATGGCTCTACTTCTACATATAATTACTTACTGTGTCTGCTGGTCCTGTATATGCCAGAATTATATCATTCAGTACATTCGTATGATGTATTTTATAGATGGTCTAAGTGCTGATTATGGCTCTTAATGGTAGAAAACAGTTGCAGCAAACAGTGTCAGTATTATGCTGGGCATTGAGGTATCATTGGGGGAATAGAATGCTTTAGTGATGCGTTATATGACAGTAAGGGGTAATGGCTTTGACTCTGCTTTATTTATCTATAGCACCTAAGATCTAGCTTTTATCTCCTTTGAATCATTATTATCAGCCAATAGAGGAGATTGTATTATATACTGTATTCTGAGCATTTAACTTACAAAATAGACAGAATACATGTGCTACAGTGAATTTCTACAGGGTGCACAGCTTATTATTGCAATCACTGCCCCAAGCAGCTATCACCGGGAAGCTCCATTCTCAGCTATGCTCCTACTTCGACAAATATACATTGCTGGAGGTCACGCAGCCTTCGCGTCCTGCCTATGAGGGGTACAACGCGAGCAAAGCAGCTAGTTCAGTTCGTCAGGGCTAACAGCAGGCGTCTGGGGAAAATGCTTCGCCTTTAATAATTCCACATTAAAATGTCGTTTTCGTCACCTCTGCTTGCGATGTGGTGGCAATCACCCAGTTGCCAAGTGTTTCAAGGGGGGTGCCCAGCAGCAGCCTGCACAGCCAGCAAAAGGCACAAGTGCTAAGTAAAGTTCCATCCCCTGTCCGTGTCACAGCGATAGCAAAATGGTTGAGTTGGTACCCGGTTCTGCAGGACGCAGAATTTTCGTTAAAAGGCTTCAGTTTTGGTTTTCGTTTACCTATTTGCAGGGATGTCGACACATATCCGCCTAGAAATTTGAAGTCTGCCTTTGAATTGCCTCACATTCTTAGGGAAAAAGTGGCTGGCGAGGTTAGCGCAGGCGCATTGCTGGGCCTTTTGCAGAACCCCCATTAGGGATCTTGTGAATTCCCCGGTGGGAGTGGTTCCCAAGAAAATTCCAGGAAAATAAGGGCTCATGCAACATCTGTCTTATCCGCCAGGCTCGTCAGTAAATTATGCCATACCAGTTGAGGTTTCCTCGGTGGTGTACCAGTCTTTTGACGATGCTTTGGACGTCATTAGGTGTTATGGTCCGGGCGCACTGATGGCTAAGATAGATGTTGAGTCAGCTTTTCGTCTACTTCCTTTGCACCCAGAGTCATTCCAGTTTATGGGTTTTTAGCTTGGACAATGGATATTGCATAGACAAATGCTTGCCTATGGGGTGTTCTGTGTCCTGTGCGTTTTTCGAGCATTTTAGCACCTTCCTACACTGGTGCGCGGAATTTATTTATTTAATTTTTGCGGTAGTCATGGAATAGCCCACTATCTCGATGACTTTCTGTGTGTCGGCCCTTCCGGTTCAGGCAGATGCAGTTATCTTTTGTTTTCTTTACGAGCGCTGTTTTTTCATTTGGAGTTCCCGTTGCTGTGGACAAAACGGAGGGCCCTTCCCCTTGTCATTCCTGGGTATCGAGATCTGTACCTCGGTGGGTTCTTGTCGCATTCCTCTCGATAAGCCTGTCAAGTAATGCCATAGCGGAATGCACGGCTTCCAGTAGAATTACCCTGCGGCAGGCGCAATCCCTCCTGGGCCTGTAAAGTAATTCCAATGGGCAGAGCTTTTTCACGTAAATTGGAAAGGGCCACGGCTGGTGTCACTAACCGAGACATTTGCTACGTTTATCCTCAGAGATTAAGCAGGACCTCTCTGTCTGGGTCTCGTTTCTTCGGGATTTTAATGGCGTTCGGTTGTGGATGTCTCCAGCCGCTGACAATTTGCAGCTGCAGCTGTTCACCGATGCAGCAGGCACCACGGGGTTCGGATGTTACCTTGATGGCTCCTGGTGCGTTGGCCGTTGGCTGGAAGAATGGGTGGGAAAGGGTTTGACTAAGGACTTACTCCTTCTCAAACTCTTTCCCATAATGGTTTCCTTGGAAATCTGGGGGGAATGGTTACGCAATCGCAGCATCATTATCAGGTGTGACAACCTGGGCATGGTCCATGCGATACAATCAGCAACATGCGGCTTCCCTGCTGGTTTTGCGCTTGCTAGCGCAGCTGTGCTCACATGTTTGCGCTGTGACATCATGTTTAAGGCAAGACACATTCCTGGGGTGGAGAATGAGATAGACGATGCGTTATCACGTTTCCACTGGGCTAGGTCCCGATCTCTGGCCCCTGGTGCTGACGTTGTGCTTTGCCCCTCTTATGTTTGGCAGGTGATCGAGCCGGCATGGAGGGCTAAGCAGAACAGTCTTTAGCCCCCTCCACGTTGCGAGCATATCGGCAGGCATGGAATGAATGGGAAGATTATTCCCGTAGCAGCAAACAGGCAGGTAAGAGTCAGCATCGTTCGATGCTTTCTTTTATTTGGAGTCTCCGTTTGGCTGGCAGATTCAGGGCTTCTGTTGCGCGCTCTTTGGGGGGCATTGCATTTTATTGTAAATTGAAGGGCCAACCTGACTTTACTAAAAGTTTTCTGATAGTGAAGGCTTTAAAGGGTTTGGCACGGGTGTCCCGGCTAGTAGCTGACCGTAGGAGACCTGTGGACGCTCATCTGCTTCCGGCAGTATTAGGGGCGGTTCTCGGAGTGGCTCTTACTGCGTATGAGGTGGTCCTGATTCAAGTGGTGTTTTCGGAGGCTTTTCACGGCACCTTGAGGGTATCGGAGCTGGTGGCATCATCCAAATGGGTTGATGCCGCCATGCTCCTCTCGGATATCCTGGTCAGTGAGAGGTCTGTTCTCTGTAGGATTCGGCAGTCGAAGACCGACCAGACTGGTAGGGGTAGGTGGATCTCGTTGGGTCCATCTAGGGACGAACAGATCTGCCCCGTGGCACTAGCTATGCGGTATGAGTTATTGCGGCCGGATGTTCCTGGTTCATGACTCATGCATATGGACAGGACTCCGCTT
The DNA here is from genome assembly GCA_031769625.1 of Taudactylus pleione. Taxonomy (NCBI): domain Eukaryota; kingdom Metazoa; phylum Chordata; class Amphibia; order Anura; family Myobatrachidae; genus Taudactylus; species Taudactylus pleione. The sequence goes on from JAUIMM010000446.1 coordinate 5,342,666, forward strand.
ACCAAATACCAGTTTGGTTGGTTTTTGAAGAGGTGTGTATCAGTTTTAGGCCTCCCGCCTCAAGATTTTGGTACACACTCGTTTCTGATCGGAGCCACAACTTCGGCGGCAGCTGCGGGTTTCTCGGCATCAGAAATTAAGGCCCTAGGACATTGGAAATCGGATAGTTATAAAGGTTACATTCGACCTAGGCATGAAGGCCCTTTGTTTAAAGTCATTTCACAGTCTGTTCCGGTTACGTTTATATTTTATGCTTGCCTGGTTTTTGTCTTGTCTCATGTACTGTCCTGTCTTGTCTGTTACCCCTGTCCGTCCTACTCAGGATTAGCTACTCGCCATTGCTGGCAATGGGAGTCTTGAGGGATTTTACAATTTTTACCTGAACTGACGGATTCAATTCGGCTATTCTCAATCATTTAATTAGGCCATAGTCCATCCCTCAGCAGGTTTTTATTTTACCTCTTGCCGAGTTCACCTGTTTTTTCCCAATTCCCCCCCACCCATTCTTCCCCTTTGTGTCTTCTGTTTGTCTCAGCCACTTCAAATAGTAAAGTCGGCGACCAATAGAAAATTTTTTCTTTTTTGCAGATACTCACTTATGTTCTATCAGATCCCACTAATACACCATAAAATTTTATTGTTTTATGACAATTACTAAATTTTTATTTACTGCTTTCCTCCACCTTTAGGATTGCTCTTTGACACGCAGGACATTTGGGTTATAGGCCACTCATATATTTTCTGGGCTGCTAGGTTTGAGTTCAGATCAAGCTCCAATTTTTGAATATTCAGCTAGGGTCCGTTGGATAGGTTCCAGAGGTATGAGATGGCATTCCTTTTGTCCTAAACTGTTAGAGTATGCAAGGCTTTTTGGTAGGCCACGTATTTTGGTGGCTTATTTAAGAGGCAACGACTTAGGGCAGAGGTCCACTGTAGAATTACGAGTTGATATTGTCAACGATTTGGCGAGGGTGCTATCGGCCTGGCCCTTGTGTAAATTAATTTGGTCTTGCATTGTACCTCGACAGGTCAGGCGTGGGGTTAGGAGTTTTCCTGCTAATGACGAAGCTAGGAAGAAACTTAATTTCGCAGTTGCCAAATTTGTGATGGCCAATTATGGCCGTTTCATTTACCATAATAACATTCAATTTCGATTTAGTTATATGTATAGACCTGATGGAGTTCATTTAACAGAGGAGGGTGTGTCATTGTTTATTGGGGATCTTTTTGAGGAGTTGGCGTTATTGGGGTAGTACTTGGTATGGTGGCGGTGCGGCGGTTCTATAAGCTGAACCTTGCTGTGGCGGGAAAGAACGGCAGGTCGCCAGTCCAGGTGCAATTATGATTTAAGGGCGCTACCTTCGTTGACTGGTAGTTGGCTGTACCAACCTAACGGGGGGCAGTATCACCACCTAAACGGGTGGGAAGTCAAGATGGGGGTGAGCGTTACCTTTTGTTGTTGACATGATTTACATGGTTATGTGTATGCACTCTGGGCGATCTACGCCTGCTATGCCTTTTGTTGTTTGTGTGTGGGCATAGCAGATCTGGCTGATTTCTGGCCGTCCTTTCTTTGCCACCATACATCCTTAAATAAATAATAAATAAATAATAATTATTATTGCTCCAATAAATCGCCATCAAGTTATCTGCCAAATCCACGTCTCAGTGTCTTTATTTTATCTTAGTATGATAAGTGGTTTGCACACGTGACAACACCTCATCCGATAGAAGGTTTAGCTAAGCGACACGAGTGGGCGGCACAAACACGTGGCCCATCTAGGAGTGACACTGCAGTGGCAGACAGGATGGCAGTTTGAAAAACTAGGCCCCAAACAGTACATACTGCAAAGAAAAAAAAGAGGTGCAAGATGGAATTGTCCTTGGGCCCTCCCACCCACCCTTATGTTGTATAAATAGGACATGCACACTTTAACAAACCAATCATTTCAGCGCCAGGGTCTGCCACATGACTGTGGCTGAAATGATTGGTTCGTTTGGGCCCCCTCAAAACAAGCTGGCAATTAATGTGTCACTGCACAAACTGGCTCTACGGAGGCAAGATGTCGTCCTCATCCTCCTCATCCACAGATTCCTTGGATAAAACAGGAAAAAGGGATTTAGGTGTCCCTGGACTGCTTACGGTCTTAGCCAAAGTTTCTGAACTTGACAGTAACTTATTATGAACGCGCTGCAGGTGCCGTATAAGGGAGGATGTTCCTAGGTGGTTAACGTCCCTACCCCTACTTATTTCACCTTTACATATGGTACATATGGCAAGACAGTTGTTGTCCGGATTTGGATAGAAATATTGCCAGACCAAAGAGGTGGAATGTTTGGTCTTCTGCCCAGGCATGACCGTGATGGGCTTTTTCATCCCACGGACAACAACTGTCTCCCCCGGAGCCTGATTTAAACAAACCACATCACCATCAGAATCCTCCTCGCCAACTTCCTCCTCAGTGCCAGCTACACCAGTATCCTCATCCTGTTGTACTTCAACAGTGACATCTTCAATTTGCATATCAGCAAGTGGACTGTGGGTGCTCCTTTCAGCACTTGCAGGGGGCGTGCAAATGGTGGAAAGAGCCACCTCTTCCCGTCCAGTGCTGGGAAGGTCAGGCATCGCAACTGCCACCACACTTGGACTCTCCTTGGGGATTTGTGATATCTTCTTAGAATGCACAGTTCTTCGCTGTGCTTTTGCCAGCTTAACTCGTTTGATTTTTTTAGCGGGAGGAGGGCTTCCATCGTCATGTGAAGCTGAACCACTAGTCATGAACATAGGGAAAGACCTTAGCCGTTCCTTGCCACTCCGTGTCGTAAATGGCTTATTGGCAAGTTTACGTTTCTCTTCAGATGATTTAAATGTTTTTTTCAAGGTCATTTTCCTGAACTTTGTCATTTGGGATTGTATGTGCCCTCTACTATGACATTGGGCATCGGCCTTGGCAGATGACGTTGATGGCATGTTATCATCTATGTCATGACTAGTGGCAGCAGCTTCAGCACTAGGAGGAAGTGGTTACACCACCCTTTAAGAAATGAGCCAGCCGGCTCTTTACTTATGGGACACAGGCGCACGCTTGGCACTACTTTGTTGATGCACGTGCGGCTACTGCGCACACAATTCACAAATACATAAAATATTTTTTTATTTGGTTTGGACTGGAGTGTACTTTGGGGGATACAGCACCCTTTAACGGTCAAGCCAGCCGGCCCTTTACTTATGACACAGACGCACGCTTGGCACTACTTTGTTGATGCACGTGCGGCTACTGCGCACACAATTCACAAACACATAAAATATTTTTCTATTTGGTTTGGACTGGAGTGTACTTTGGGGGATACAGCACCCTTTAACGGTCAAGCCAGCCGGCCCTTTACTTATGACACAGGCGCACGCTTGGCACTACTTTGTTGATGCACGTGCGGCTACTGCGCACACAATTCACAAACACAGAAAATATTTTTTTATTTGGTTTGGACTGGAGTGTACTTTGGGGGTTACAGCACCCTTTAACGGTCAAGCCAGCCGGCCCTTTACTTATGACACAGGCGCACGCTTGGCACTACTTTGTTGATGCACGTGCGGCTACTGCGCAAACAATTCACAAACACAGAAAATATTTTTTTATTTGGTTTGGAGTGTACTTTGGGGGTTACAGCACCCTTTAACGGTCAAGCCAGTCGGCCCTTTACTTATGACATAGGCGCACGCTTGGCACTACTTTGTTGATGCACGTGCGGCTACTGCGCACACAATTCACAAACACAGAAAATATTTTTTTATTTGGTTTGGACTGGAGTGTACTTTGGGGGTTACAGCACCCTTTAACGGTCAAGCCAGCCGGCCCTTTACTTATGACACAGGCGCACGCTTGGCACTACTTTGTTGATGCACGTGCGGCTACTGCGCACACAATTCACAAACACAGAAAATAATTTTTTTTTTGGTTTGGACTGGAGTGTACTTTGGGGGTTACAGCACCCTTTAACGGTCAAGCCAGCCGGCCCTTTACTTATGACACAGGCGCACGCTTGGCACTACTTTGTTGATGCACGTGCGGCTACTGCGCACACAATTCACAAACACAGAAAATAATTTTTTTTTTGGTTTGGACTGGAGTGTACTTTGGGGGTTACAGCACCCTTTAACGGTCAAGCCAGCCGGCCCTTTACTTATGACACAGGCGCACGCTTGGCACTACTTTGTTGATGCATGTGCGGCTACTGCGCACACAATTCACAAACACAGAAAAAATATTTTTTTTTTAGGACTTGGGGGGAGCACCCCTGATGGACAGAGCACCCCCTGGACAACACTACAGCACCCCTTTAGGACTGGGACACTGCACAGGACTTTGGAGTGGACACAGCCCCTATGGACAACTGACTGCACGACACAGTCCAGCCAGCCCCTATGGACTTTGAAGTAGTGGACACAGCCCCTATTAACAACAGCAGCACAGCACAACACAGCCAGCCCCTATGGACTTTGAAGTAGTGGACACAGCCCCTATGGACAACAGCAGCACAGCGCAGCACAGCACAGCACAGCGCAGCACAGCACAGCACTACTCTGCACTACACTACACAGCCCAGCCAGCCCTAACTCCCACCTTCCATCTTCACTGTCCACAGCCGAGTGAGAAAATGGCGCCGACGCGGGTACCTTATATAGGATCCAAAACCCGCGAGACTCGGAAGGCGGGATGATGACGTTTTGCCTCGATTTCAGAATCCGAGTCAGGCGGGAAAAGTCGAGCCTGACTCGGATCGGACTCGGATCGGGAGGCTCGGGGGGGTTCGGATTTCAGAAATCCGAACCCGCTCACCCCTAGTCTGGAGGGATCAGGTGTAATGCGATCACTCATCTGTCTGTCTTAGTCTGTTTGTCTTTAATGCACAGGGCGGGTGACGATGGCTGATGGGAGGTAGAATTTGAAGTTTGATAAAGGGGTCAGCAGACTTTTATATTACTGTCACTCAGTGAAATAGGGAAATAGTTGTCATGATCAGAGACGGAATTCTTTTACAATTTGATATAACAGGCCTGGGGGCTGGTCCTAGTAGCCAGCTAACGCTGCACATTAGCACCTCCTGTAACGTGCATATAATAAACATGCAGAATTCTGTGTAATTGCTGGGTGTAAGGCCGGGAAACAAACTGCTATAGCCGCCCAGGTATAATCCACCTTCCATTCCTTCCTGTGCAGTGGCGTAAGTTCATCCCAGACGCCCGGAGGCAAGTTATAATTTGGTGACCCCCCTCCGTCACAGCCGCTGACACTGTAATGTAGCAATTAGCATGTATAACTAGATGCTATATATCACCGTGGTAACCTGCAATGCTGTATAACTAGATGCTATATGTCACCGTGGTAACCTGCAATGCTGTATAACTAGATGCTATATGTCACCGTGGTAACCTGCAATGCTTTATAACTAGATGCTATATGTCACCGTGGTAACCTGCAATGCTGTATAACTAGATGCTATATGTCACCGTGGTAACCTGCAATGCTGTATAACTAGATGCTATATGTCACCGTGGTAACCTGCAATGCTTTATAACTAGATGCTATAGGTCACCGTGGTAACCTGCAATGCTGTATAACTAGATGCTATAGGTCACCGTGGTAACCTGCAATGCTGTATAACTAGATGCTATATGTCACCATGGTAACCTGCAATGCTTTATAACTAGATGCTATATGTCACCGTGGTAACCTGCAATGCTGTATAACTAGATGCTATATGTCACCGTGGTAACCTGCAATGCTGTATAACTAGATGCTATAGGTCACCGTGGTAACCTGCAATGCTGTATAACTAGATGCTATAGGTCACCGTGGTAACCTGCAATGCTGTATAACTAGATGCTATATGTCACCGTGGTAACCTGCAATGCTGTATAACTAGATGCTATATGTCACCGTGGTAACCTGCAATGCTGTATAACTAGATGCTATATGTCACCGTGGTAACCTGCAATGCTGTATAACTAGATGCTATATGTCACCGTGGTAACCTGCAATGCTGTATAACTAGATGCTATATGTCACCGTGGTAACCTGCAATGCTGTATAACTAGATGCTATATGTCACCGTGGTAACCTGCAATGCTTTATAACTAGATGCTATATGTCACCGTGGTAACCTGCAATGCTGTATAACTAGATGCTATATGTCACCGTGGTAACCTGCAATGCTGTATAACTAGATGCTATATGTCACCGTGGTAACCTGCAATGCTTTATAACTAGATGCTATAGGTCACCGTGGTAACCTGCAATGCTGTATAACTAGATGCTATAGGTCACCGTGGTAACCTGCAATGCTGTATAACTAGATGCTATATGTCACCATGGTAACCTGCAATGCTTTATAACTAGATGCTATATGTCACCGTGGTAACCTGCAATGCTGTATAACTAGATGCTATAGGTCACCGTGGTAACCTGCAATGCTGTATAACTAGATGCTATAGGTCACCGTGGTAACCTGCAATGCTGTATAACTAGATGCTATAGGTCACCGTGGTAACCTGCAATGCTGTATAACTAGATGCTATATGTCACCGTGGTAACCTGCAATGCTGTATAACTAGATGCTATATGTCACCGTGGTAACCTGCAATGCTGTATAACTAGATGCTATATGTCACCGTGGTAACCTGCAATGCTGTATAACTAGATGCTATATGTCACCGTGGTAACCTGCAATGCTGTATAACTAGATGCTATATGTCACCGTGATAACCTGCAATGCTGTGTAACTAGATGCTATATGTCACCGTAGTAACCTGCAATGCTGTATAACTAGATGCTATAGGTCACCGTGGTAACCTGCAATGCTGTATAACTAGATGCTATAGGTCACCGTGGTAACCTGCAATGCTGTATAACTAGATGCTATAGGTCACCGTGGTAACCTGCAATGCTGTATAACTAGATGCTATAGGTCACCGTGGTAACCTGCAATGCTGTATAACTAGATGCTATGTGTCACCGTGGTAACCTGCAATGCTGTTTAACTAGATGCTATAGGTCACCGTGGTAACCTGCAATGCTGTATAACTAGATGCTATAGGTCACCGTGGTAACCTGCAATGCTGTATAACTAGATGCTATATGTCACCGTGGTAACCTGCAATGCTGTATAACTAGATGCTATAGGTCACCGTGGTAACCTGCAATGCTGTATAACTAGATGCTATAGGTCACCATGGTAACCTGCAATGCTGTATAACTAGATGCTATAGGTCACCGTGGTAACCTGCAATGCTGTATAACTAGATGCTATATGTCACCGTGGTAACCTGCAATGCTGATTAACTAGATGCTATATGTCACCGTGGTAACCTGCAATGCTGTATAACTAGATGCTATATGTCACCGTGGTAACCTGCAATGCTTTATAACTAGCTACTATATGTCACCGTGGTAACCTGCAATGCTTTATAACTAGATGCTATATGTCACCGTGGTAACCTGCAATGCTGTATAACTAGATGCTATACTGTATGTCACCGTGGTAACCTGCAATGCTTTATAACTAGATGCTATATGTCACCGTGGTAACCTGCAATGCTGTATAACTAGATGCTATATGTCACCGTGGTGACCGTGGTGCAATGCTGTATAACTAGATGCTATATGTCACCGTGGTAACCTGCAATGCTGTATAACTAGATGCTATATGTCACCGTGGTAACCTGCAATGCTGTATAACTAGATGCTATATGTCACCGTGGTAACCTGCAATGCTGTATAACTAGATGCTATATGTCACCGTGGTAACCTGCAATGCTGTATAACTAGATGCTATATGTCACCGTGGTAACCTGCAATGCTTTATAACTAGATGCTATATGTCACCGTGGTAACCTGCAATGCTGTTTAACTAGATGCTATATGTCACCGTGGTAACCTGCAATGCTGTATAACTAGATGCTATATGTCACCGTGGTAACCTGCAATACTGTATAACTAGATGCTATAGGTCACCGTGGTAACCTGCAATGCTGTATAACTAGATGCTATAGGTCACCGTGGTAACCTGCAATGCTGTATAACTAGATGCTATAGGTCACCGTGGTAACCTGCAATGCTGTATAACTAGATGCTATATGTCACCGTGGTAACCTGCAATGCTGTATAACTAGATGCTATGTGTCACCGTGGTAACCTGCAATGCTTTATAACTAGATGCTATATGTCACCGTGGTAACCTGCAATGCTGTATAACTAGATGCTATACTGTATGTCACCGTGGTAACCTGCAATGCTTTATAACTAGATGCTATATGTCACCGTGGTAACCTGCAATGCTGTATAACTAGATGCTATATGTCACCGTGGTAACCTGCAATGCTGTATAACTAGACGCTATGTGTCACCGTGGTAACCTGCAATGCTGTATAACTAGATGCTATAGGTCACCGTGGTAACCTGCAATGCTGTATAACTAGATGCTATAGGTCACCGTGGTAACCTGCAATGCTGTATAACTAGATGCTATATGTCACCGTGGTGACCGTGGTGCAATGCTGTATAACTAGATGCTATATGTCACCGTGGTAACCTGCAATGCTGTATAACTAGGTGCTATATGTCACCATGGTAACCTGCAATGCTTTATAACTAGATGCTATGTGTCACCGTGGTAACCTGCCATGCTGTATAACTAGGTGCTATGTGTCACCGTGGTAACCTGCAATGCTTTATAACTAGATGCTATGTGTCACCGTGGTAACCTGCAATGCTGTATAACTAGATGCTATATATCACCGTGGTAACCTGCAATGCTGTATAACTAGATGTTATGTGTCACCGTGGTAACCTGCAATGCTGTATAACTAGATACTATATGTCACCGTGGTAACCTGCAATGCTGTATAACTAGATGCTATAGGTCACCGTGGTAACCTGCAATGCTGTATAACTAGATGCTATATGTCACCGTGGTAACCTGCAATGCTGTATAACTAGATGCTATATATCACCGTGGTAACCTGCAATGCTGTATAACTAGATGCTATATATCACTGTGGTAACCTGCAATGCTGTATAACTAGATGCTATAGGTCACCGTGGTAACCTTCAATGTTGTATAACTAGATGCTATAGGTCACCGTGGTAACCTGCAATGCTGTATAACTAGATGCTATATGTCACCGTGGTAACCTGCAATGCTGTTTAACTAGATGCTATATATCACCGTGGTAACCTGCAATGCTGTATAACTAGATGCTATATGTCACCCTGGTAACCTGCAATGCTGTATAACTAGATGCTATAGGTCACCGTGGTAACCTGCAATGCTGTATAACTAGATGCTATAGGTCACCGTGGTAACCTGCAATGCTGTTTAACTAGATGCTATATGTCACCGTGGTAACCTGCAATGCTGTATAACTAGATGCTATATGTCACCGTGGTAACCTGCAATGCTGTATAACTAGATGCTATATGTCACCGTGGTAACCTGCAATGCCGTATAACTAGATGCTATAGGTCACCGTGGTAACCTGCAATGCAAATATAACTAGATGCTATAGGTCACCGTGGTAACCTGCAATGCCGTATAACTAGATGCTATAGGTCACCGTGGTAACCTGCAATGCTGTTTAACTAGATGCTATATATCACCGTGGTAACCTGCAATGCTGTATAACTAGATGCTATATGTCACCGTGGTAACCTGCAATGCTGTATAACTAGATGCTATAGGTCACCGTGGTAACCTGCAATGCTGTATAACTAGATGCTATAGGTCACCGTGGTAACCTGCAATGCTGTATAACTAGATGCTATAGGTCACCGTGGTAACCTGCAATGCTGTATAACTAGATGCTATAGGTCACCGTGGTAACCTGCAATGCTGTATAACTAGATGCTATATGTCACCGTGGTAACCTGCAATGCTGTATAACTAGATGCTATGTGTCACCGTGGTAACCTGCAATGCTGTATAACTAGATGCTATAGGTCACCGTGGTAACCTGCAATGCTGTATAACTAGATGCTATAGGTCACCGTGGTAACCTGCAATGCTGTATAACTAGATGCTATAGGTCACCGTGGTAACCTGCAATGCTGTATAACTAGATGCTATAGGTCACCGTGGTAACCTGCAATGCTGTATAACTAGATGCTATAGGTCACCGTGGTAACCTGCAATGCTGTATAACTAGATGCTATAGGTCACCGTGGTAACCTGCAATGCTGTATAACTAGATGCTATAGGTCACCGTGGTAACCTGCAATGCTGTATAACTAGATGCTATATATCACCGTGGTAACCTGCAATGCTGTATAACTAGATGCTATATGTCACCGTGGTAACCTGCAATGCTGTATAACTAGACGCTATATGTCACCGTGGTAACCTGCAATGCTGTATAACTAGACGCTATAGGTCACCGTGGTAACCTGCAATGCTGTATAACTAGATGCTATAGGTCACCGTGGTAACCTGCAATGCTGTATAACTAGATGCTATATGTCACCGTGGTAACCTGCAATGCTTTATAACTAGATGCTATATGTCACCGTGGTAACCTGCAATGCTTTATAACTAGATGCTATATGTCACCGTGGTAACCTGCAATGCTGTATAACTAGATGCTATATATCACTGTGGTAACCTGCAATGCTGTATAACTAGATGCTATATGTCACCGTGGTAACCTGCAATACTGTATAACTAGATGCTATAGGTCACCGTGGTAACCTGCAATGCTGTATAACTAGATGCTATAGGTCACCGTGGTAACCGGCAATGCTGTATAACTAGATGCTATATGTCACCGTGGTAACCTGCAATACCGTATAACTAGATGCTATAGGTCACCGTGGTAACCTGCAATGCTGTATAACTAGATGCTATAGGTCACCGTGGTAACCTGCAATGCTTTATAACTAGATGCTATATGTCACCGTGGTAACCTGCAATGCTGTATAACTAGATGCTATATGTCACCGTGGTAACCTGCAATGCTGTATAACTAGATGCTATATGTCACCGTGGTAACCTGCAATGCTGTATAACTAGATGCTATATGTCACCGTGGTAACCTGCAATGTTGTATAACTAGATGCTATATATCACCGTGGTAATCTGCAATGCTGTATAACTAGATGCTATATGTCACCGTGGTAACCTGCAATGCTGTATAACTAGATGCTATAGGTCACCGTGGTAACCTGCAATGCTGTATAACTAGATGCTATATGTCACCGTGGTAACCTGCAATGCTTTATATCTAGACGCTATATGTCACCGTGGTAACCTGCAATGCTGTATAACTAGATGCTATATGTCACCGTGGTAACCTGCAATGCTTTATAACTAGATGCTATATGTCACCGTGGTAACCTGCAATGCTGTATAACTAGATGCTATATGTCACCGTGGTAACCTGCAATGCTGTATAACTAGATGCTATGTGTCACCGTGGTAACCTGCAATGCTTTATAACTAGATGCTATATGTCACCGTGGTAACCTGCAATGCTTTATAACTAGATGCTATGTATCACCGTGGTAACCTGCAATGCTGTATAACTAGATGCTACGTGACGGGAACATAGTTACAGCTCTAAGTAGGGTGAATATGTTGTGGACAATGGAGGAGGTGCCCCCTCAGAGCTATAGCCCGGCGGCAGGTGCCTCCATTGTCTCCCATAGTTCTGCCTCTGTTCCTGTGGCAAGAATGTGGCGTGAGATGTTCCTTCAAGCTAACATGTGTTTCACCTGTCACAGGTGCTCTGTATTCCTGTCCATCTGGTCACCACGGTACAGGGGGTTGGGTATGGGACATCCCGACAGGGTAAGGATACCGACACATAGAAACATTGGGGCAGATTCAATTAGTCGCCTATAATTGCCGCTCTGGACCTATTCAATTAACGGGGATTCCTCGCGCGGGAGTCCCCGAGACCCCATGCGCGAGTCCCCGCAGTTGGACTCTACCTCGAACCTCATGTAGGTGCAAGGTAAAATCCGCGTAAAAATCGCCAAAACGGCCTTGCGCGCGAGGAAAAAAACACATTGATTTCGCAGTTTAAGCGAGTCCCGATTTTACGGCGCGGGAAAAAGGCTATTTAATCGAATAGCTTTTCCCCGGGCCGCGGGAATTTAGGCCGGCAATTAGTCGCGGGGTAAATCCCGCAGCTAATTGAATCTGCCCCATAGAAACATAGAATTTGACAGCAGATAAGAACCACTTGGCCCATCTAGTCTGCCCCTTATTTAAACATATTGTTACCTCAACCCTTATTGATCCTCACTTCTTCTGAAGGATATCCTTATGTCTATCCCATGCATGTTGTGACACAGTTAGGTTAGAGGGTCCCTCTCCTGGGTAGAGGACTCCTTCCTTACACACACAGCAGCAGGGAAGCAGCACACCAGTCTGGATGCATGTACAAGCTAGTCGGCGCCAGTCTTTATTGTACAATGACAGAAATATAAAGAAAACATAAACGTAAATCCTAGCCCTGTCGGGGCACTAACTTCACAGGTAGTTCCCTCACTACCAGAACTTGGCAGGGCCTAATGCCCTCGCCAGCAACAAAGCACAGCACAGTACTCACAAATAGGTTTTTCAAGTGTCTCTGAGCAAACTCCCTGCCTGCTCTCCCAGGTGAGACACTCAGCCCTAAACACACTAGGCTTATATTGGCCACTCTCAGGTGGAAAACTAACAAGCCTGTTACCAGGCTGCGAGAACCAAAACCTGGAGTGGCCGTGGGTGGAGCCCTCCCTCTCCTCTCACCCACAACCCCCAGGTCCCAAACCGGCTTTTCAAAAAGCCGAAACTCAAGCCTGCTACACTGCAGACTTTCTCCTGGGGGTTTAAAACACAAAAGACAGGAATCTGGGACAAATGTACCTGCCACAGACCACTTTACCAGTGATCCTATCACAATGTATAAATCGCTCTACTGTCTTAGCCTCTACCACCTCTGATAGGAGGCTATTCCACTTGTCCACTACCCTTTCTGTGAAGTAATTTGTCCTCAAATTTCCCCTGAACCTACCACCCTCCAGTGTCAGATCATGTCCTCTTGTTCTAATACTTCTCTTCCTATGAAGAATGTCTCCTTCCTTTACCTTGGTAAAACCCTTTATATATTTGAACGTTTCTATCATGTCCCCCCTTTCCCTTCTCTGCTCCAAACTATACAAATTAAGATCTTTTAGTCTTTCCTGGTACGTTTTGGGGTGTAGACCTTGCACCATTTTAGTTGCCCTTCTTTGTACAGTCTCTAATGTGTTAATATCCCTTCTGGAGATATGGCCTCCAGAACTGAACACAGTATTGGAGATGAGGACGTACCAATGACCTATACAGTGGTATTATCACTTCTGTCTTTCTGCTACTGATTCCTCTCCCTATGCACCAAGTATCTGACTTGCCTTCCTCATTGCTTTGTTACAATGTTTGCTTGCCTTTAAGTCACCTGAAATAGTGACTCCTGGATCCCTTTCCTCCTCAGTAGTTTCCAGTATAGTGCCATTAATACTATATTTAGCCTTTGGATTTTTGAGACCCAAGTGCATGATTTTGCATTTTTTGGCATTAAACTGTAGTTGCCACGTTGACCATTCCTCTAGTCTACATAGATCATCATTCATTTGTTTTACCCCTCCTGGTGTGTCTACCCTGTTGCATACCTTTGTGTGATCTGCAAAAAGGCATAGTTTCCCTTCAATACCATTTGCATTGTCACACATAAAGATATTACAAAGCACTGGTCCAAGTACAGATCCCTGAGGTATCCTGAGACACCTATCGGTAAGTATCCTAAGCCTATCTCTCCCTCCCCGCACCCTAAATCTCACATCCCCCCCAGTGCCTAACCCTCCCTCCTAGTGCCTATCCCTAACCCTCCCCCTAGTGCCTAACCCTCCCCCTAGTGCCTAACCCTAACCCTCCCCCTAGTGCCTAACCCTAACCCTCCCCCTAGCCCCACTACTTACCATCGGGATGCCGGTGCCGAGATTCTGACTGGTGTTTGGTTTCTGGTGCCGGCATTCTGAGCAATGGCACCAATGATATCAGCTACATCCCCAGTACAGGGGATTGATGCCTTCAATGAGATCTATTTTTCTAGGTGTACAACAATCAAAAACCTTCCAACACACAAAGTGACACATGTAATAAAGATCGATGTCCCTTCATTCTCAAGATTCAGCTAAGACATCCATAGGTGTATGAATATAGGGGGTGAAACTAAATTGGCGTTTCACTGTTATCACCATGTACATTTGCAGGCGTATCCGGAAAGTCACCGCGTACGTTCACTAACAAGTCGCAAAGCTGCGCTGCAGTAAAGTTTACTATACACAGGCGCTCCATTAAATTCCACTAGGGCTAATGATTGCGAAAGTGGACTAACGTAGTGAGGTTACTTAAATGTTGTCAGCATATTTTGTTGGGTTTCACAACTGGGAATAAAACAATAATAAGATGAGACTGGGTAATCGCAGACAGAGGGGTAAGAGGGTCCTGCTTGTAGGCTTACACTCCATAGGGAAACAGGAACATTATACTGGAGGACAATGTTACATATTGCATATCGGTACAGCCAGTTTGCCGAGGCTGTTGTTGGGCTGTATGATCCGGTCACACAGCAATGCTGGTGTTAGGTCAGCGGGATGGGAGAGTGTAGAAAGACAACGGGGTATATTTACTAAGGTGCGGGTTTTTAGAAGTGGTTTTGTTGATCATAGCAACCAATCAGATTCTAGCTATTACCTTCTAGAAGGTGATAGATAAATGTTAAGTAGAATCTGATTGGTTGCTATGGGCAACAAAACCACTTCTAAAAACCCACACCTTAGTAAATATACCCCAACATGTGTAATGTTATGTGTGGACTGTGTAGATAGGAGGTAATTAGGTAGAATAGTCTATGGAGGTTACATGGGTGGTTCTGGAATATGATGAGCTGAGTTCTCTGGGAACGCTTTGTGGTTTGGAGACCAGAGGAAAGTCTTGTGCAAAAGTTGCAGGTATCCTCGGAGCAAAGACATTATTTTGTTTTATCCCTGTTGTCAGCATTTAGTAGCATTTAATGTTCATTAATTGCGCCTTGCACACCGGATTTTAACACCCGTGTCCAGCCCTAATTAAGGTGCCTTTTTTTTTTTTTAGAGCAAAAAGTTATTTTATTCTGTGCTGTGAGCTTCTACTTTGGGATTTAAAAAGCCATGGTCTCATTACTGAGCGAGGAATGTCCCCTTCTCAGACAGGGGTCAGACCAAGTACTATAGGGTCTGATTCAGAGACGGACGCAACGCCGATATTCTCGCAGAATGTGCGATCGTTTGCTATGGCGTATGTGCGAACACTGCACTGCGCACGCCAATCGATTGCATTACGATGACTCTCGTACAAAGGGACCAATCGCAAAGTGAGTGACAGATAGCATTTGAGGGTGGTTATAAAAACGTAGGCGTGTCTGACCGTTTAAATGGCGTTTCACGGACGTGCATAAATTAGCCATTGAGATCGCCTTCACAGCATGCGAGCTCTCAGAGGGCCGCATTCAATTCAGTGCGATGATGAATAGCCGTGGCACCATGAATCCATGAATATATTTGGGAGGGAAACTGGTGGAGCTTTTTTTTTTTTAGATTTTTTCCGAAACATAATCTACCAAATACTATAGCCAACTATTTTGGCTGTGGAGAAGACTTATCTGTAACAACCACCATTGTATCAATGCTCCTCTAATAAATAGTGAGATCTTGTATTGCCAAGATTTTTAGAACCCATTTTGACCTCCGCGCAGTTTGTTGTTGCAGTCAGACGTGGTGAGTGGTCTTGTTGTACCAAGATAGACGTATGTGATAGGGTCAGGTGTGCGTTAAAGGACTCACTATGGAGTTGAGAAGAGGTCACAAGACCCAGCTGTCATCGGGTCGTTGGCATCTACTGGTGGTCTGTCCTGATAGGACGCGCGCATGGTATCCGTCACCCAGGGCAGACAGCGATGAAGTTGAAGATCAGGACACTGGATAAGACCACCAAGGCAGAAAACATTAGAGCCAGAATCCCCCTCGTTTTCATTCAACACAGTGTTTATTATTTTATCCGTATTAGACGTGTATAGATGGCTTTAAGGATGACGACCTAATTGACCGTCCAACTTTAATCAATATCCCACAGTTACTACCTAGCAATAAGCACAACTGGAACGTTATTATTGCAGCAAATCTTTTGTGGTCTCTTTATATTCCTTTCCTGCTTTTTCCACTTATTTTTTAGCATTACTTACTTCAGCTAAGTAACTGTTGATAAAGGATTAAAGGCACCAAATGATCCATCCCAGGGGTTGTTGTCATTATAAAATAAGGCCAGAAAAAGCAGAATGTTGTATATTATCACGGGGGAAACGGCCCTGTTCAGCTTCTAGAGATAGATATAAATACAAAGTAGTTTTATGTTTGCAATTAATAAGACTCATTGATTTGCTTCCTATTGCACATTGTCACGCACATATACATAGTCACATATCCATGTATTGTCATTTTGAAATACAATAATGTATTTTTTATTATTAGTACAATCTCATGCTATGCCCCTCTATCCACTGGTGGGCCGTATAAACGTATCCAATAATACAACCTCTAGTTCTTTATGCAGAGAAATACAGGTTTGCTAAGTCATAGACAGTGGTTGTGTCAAGTCAGCTTCTTCCAGTGTCCTCGTCTTCATTTGCAGTTCCCCAGAATTGTGGACGTCACCTGTGTTCCTTGTGTGTGACCACCAAAACGTGGTCATGTTTAACGATTCTCTCTGAAGAAGACAGTGACCTACCATTATACTTTCAGAACCAGTCCCCCCTCTGGACTTCGGCAGGTCTTGCTTCAAGGCTTCTACCTCAGCCCAGTAGGCGAAGCGCGTCAGTAGGAAAACTCACTAGCTCAGGTGCATGATTTAGGCCTCACACACTCCGGAGCCCTGATACAGCCCATAGCCGAGAACAAAGGTATGATGGTTGTCACTATAGAGATTATTGATCACTGTGATCAATGCAACTTACATTACAGCTAATGCCTGTGGAATACAGTCTAAGACCGAGGCTGCAGGTGCAATATATACTTCATACAGGTAGGGATCAGTCCTCTACAATACACCAACAGATCTTCATGGTTTATTTTTTACTAGGAATTAAATGTATCCGGCATCTGTTAGGTCACCCCAGCCGCTCCGCCCTTCCCATCTCATTATACCAGCCCCTCGTTCCAGGTCCTATTCTCTCCCGTCACACCTAATGCGCACGGCACAGCCAGTGGGAACTGGGGGGCGCCCGCCATGCATGTTAGGTGTGCTGTGCACGTGCCTAAGCCTTGATTAGGTCATCACGCAAACGTGCGTGATGACTTCATTTATATCAGACTCCAATTTTATGATAATAAGATTACTTAACAGATTTTTCCATTCATGTAAATATCTACTGGTTCCGTAGGTGTCACTTAAAATTAAAGGGTTATATGAATTTTCCAGCCCAACACAACCTGAATGTGAGGTGGACGTATCTGGCCAAAAATGTCTGCTTAGTACATTATGTTAATGCGAGACTCTGCATTGTAAAAATCTGTGCGACTGCATGTGGAAGCCTGACCCACCCACTGTTCTTACATCCGCTGCTGCGGCCGCCATTATCAGGGTCCGGACTTACATCACACCTATGCTGGGTATAAAAGTTCCGGCTGAAACAGACGTCACATCTCCGTCCGCACTCTAGGAATGAGCACGGAAGTCAGACGAAGCAGCGCTCCCACGCCGCCCAGTAACAGCCATTTCAGATAGTCTGGTCAGCTGACAGGTCAATCCGTACGCACCAGCGATTTCCGTCCGCGTGCGGATAACTGATCCGGCACATGCACATAAGCTGATTTTTCCATTGACGCATACGCAGCATCATTGAGATCCGTGCACGCTGCGAATTGCATGCGACTCCCAATCAGCCCGAATGTTGCAGTATGAAAGTTAAGTGGGAACGAATGTGGGGAGGTAAAAAGTGACGGGAAAATAGTGTCCTCTTCAGTTCTCAGTCTGGAACGATTAGCGTATTCCCAGAAGGCTAAAAAAAACAATAAAAAACAGCAATATATTCCGAAATAAAGGACAAGCAAAAAATAAATAAAAAATATGTTAATAATGAAACCGGAGCTGGTGCAAGGAATTTAAATAGATTGCACAAGTTATTCTTGTTCTACTAAATCCTTGGGGCCCTTTAACCCAACGCTAGTTGCTAAAGGCGTGCTTACATCTTTCTGATACCAGATCATTCGTCAATCAGCGGTAGATGGTCGTTAAGGGTCTGCAGGCAGCACACACAAAGCGGCTTCATTTAATTAGTCTATCAATAGAGTTTAGCATCTTGTCCCCTGAGTCCACTTTCTGTCTGAGGCTTTTCACTATCAACACACAGTAATTACTCCAATTAACTCACTTTCCATCGCTAACAGGTATTCACTTGTTCTTTTCTAGGAAAATCGTGGTACAAATATTTTTTTAAACATTTTTGCATATGTAAATGCGTATTACATTTCACACTTAAAGCAAAAACAAGTTAAAATTGCTAATTCTCTCCAATGTTTGCGCAATATATTTGAGGTGGTTACACCACAACTTTCATAGGTCTCTTATGTCCGAGGGAAATGGGAGACTGGGACTAGACCAGAAATTAGCTGTATATGCTGATTCTCACTTGGACAGGTGTATATATGTGCTTGTATCCCGGTCCGCTGGCGTAGTTATTATTATTATCATTTATTTATATGATGCCACAAGTGTTCCGCAGCGCCTTACACAGTACATAGACAAATAAGTAACCAGCGACTTACAATACAAAGCAGGACATGGACATGGATAATAAACATCGCTATATTAGCGACCATTACACCCACAAAAGCAGCCAGGTGTTAGTTGCCCTAGTGGAGAGTAAAAACTAAATTAAATTACAGTAGGGAAAAGCAGAAGAGGGTAGAGGGCCCTGCTCGAAAGAGCTTACATTCTTTAAGGGAGGGGCAGACAAACAGGAGTGACACAGATGGGGTAGGCGGGGAGAAAGGAAGATGTAGCAGTAAGTTAGGACGAGAGCTGGAGGCTTTAATGAAGTAGTGGGTCTTAAGAGCTCGTTTGAAGGATTGTAGAGAGGTGCAGAGTCTGATGGGGAGAGGGAGGGAGTTCCAAAGGTGAGGAGCAGCACGGGCAAAATCTTGGAGGCGGGTAGTGGTTAGCACATTACTGCCTCACAACACATGGCCAATTCCAGGTCAGTGATTTGTGTTTGCATGTCCTCCCCGTGCTATGGGATATAGATTGAAAAGCTCCATTGGGGCAAGGACTGATGTAAATTGTAAAGCGCAATGGAGTATTCTGGCGCTCTATAAGTAAATGTGAATGACTGAAGAATTCTCTGTAAAGCGTTCCATAAAATATAACATGACCGACAGGACATAATGAAGGGTTTCCTCACCTCTTCAGCTTATGCCTCTCCCCTCAGGCCTTCCTGAGGAACCATCTCATGACCCAACTGCTGCCCCATTTGTCTCCTCACCTTGGCATCCAAGCTTCTCGGAATAGCTTGTCTAGAACTGCCAGACCCACTTTCTCTCTGTCAAGTCTCCCTGTGACTGTCTGCGGCCTGACTTTCACCCACTACGATCCATAAATTATGCCCTCACTAAAGTGAACAGTGATCTGCTTTTAGAAGGGTCACCTGCTCATACTCCATGACCACTCCGCTACTTTTGACTTTGTTAATCACCTTCTCTTTCTAGACACCCTACAGTACTTTAGCCATTGCCCTCTCCTGATTCACTTCTATACCACTCTGATCACTGGTTCAGTGTCCCACATTGTGGACCTCATTCAGAGTCGGTCGTTGCGGCCGCATGGTCGTACGCCACCGATGTTCGCTAAACTGCGCCTGCGTAAAGTTCGCAATGCGCTAGCTGCTACGATCAGAAATTTCTCTCTCCTTGAACACAGCCAGGTCGGTAGTTTGAGTGACAGGATGAGGCGTTTGTGGGTGGTAACAGGGGAAGGTGCTTGAAAACGGGGGAGTGGAGATCCGAATGCAGGCGTGCCTAATTATGCGAACGGCGTTTTATGGGAGTGCATAATTAACAAAGTAGTGTCATGGCACACGTGACATGGGTGGTTTGTACACTGACCTGATCGTAGTGCTTAAGAGAGGGTATGGTCAACCTTAAGCTCTACGACCAGTTCCGATGGTTACCGATGGTCTCGATTAATCCTTATATGGCCGGAGATGACGTGTAATGCGTACGAGAAGGGGGCGTATTTTTTTATCTTACGGCCGCATCCTCCCCTTGGTCAGCCAGCTAACAATCCGATCTTAAGGACGCAACTTGCGAGCGCATCATTTGCATACCCGGCCCCTTTTCCCTTACGACCGTGCGGCCGCAACGACCGACTCTGAATGAGGTCCTGTGACTCATACTCCCCACCTCTTCCTTTGTCAGGCTCTGTTCTCGGGTCTCTCCTCTCGCTAAACCTCTTCTCTCGTTGAATGGTGAACTCATATGTCCCTTCTCCTCTAAATCTGCGTTCCTCCCCTAACCTCTCTCCTTCCCTCATTCTGCATCCCAACTGTCTCCTGGCCACCTGGTTGTGCCGATGCTACCTCTAACTTCATATTTTCAAAACAGAGATCAATATTGTTCTCCACCATCACTTCACCTCCCCAGTCGTCCTCAATGTTGACATCATGGTCCCCAAACCCGCTCACTTGATTTCATCATCGAAAACCATTTCAGCTTTAGTCCACACATCCAGTCTCTCTCCCTGTCTTGTCGCCTCTACCAATGTAACAGTGCTATTGCCTTTTTCACAGAAGACGTTACTGAAATGTCTCCACAACTCTGGTCCTTTCTCTCATTAGTTCTCCATTCAGACTCCATCTAGTTGGCCACTCTCCTCTACAATCCAACCTGAGGCTATTCTCATAGTCCCATCGCTCCTCATCTGCTGCACCACTTACAGTAGGAAACCCCTCACTGCCTCCCCATTCCCTCCAGATTTTACATTCAAACTGCTCACCCTCACCTACAAAGCCCTCACCAACGATTATTATATTTATTTATTAGAGCTTTTTGTACAGCTGGGAGGCAGGCAAGTGCCATAATTGCTATTGTTGCCATTGTAGAGCTGCAATGATTATTAGTACATACAGATGGGTCTTTATACACTGCCAAACAGCCCTTGTCGGTTAAAGTCACAGCTCAGCGTCTCTGGTACAGACTGAGTTATGTTGTGCTGCGTCTGTGGTGTAAACTGACATAAAAGTCGCTGCACTACACGCCCCGGCGTCTCACGTCACATGTTGTATTGAGGCTAAGTGTATGAGGGCACATCATTTATATACACACATACTGTATGTACAAAGCCATACCTGCACTTCTGTGTGCCCTGGAGAGGCCAGGCAGCGCAAACCCCCTTGGTTCTCTCCCCCACATCTGACGTCATTCCCCCCACTCTGTTCTAACTTCCATTATCCTGTTCACTCTGCTGTCTCCAAACCACATAGTAGGTGTGGTCGCACAAAGGTTTGATGAGCATAACACTGATGTCACACCTATGGCATGGCTAGCTCGTTACCGGTAAACCCAGCTGAGAATTTATGGAATATTCTGGAATAAATATTTGCCTACATTGGAAAAACTAGTTCATGAAGATATTGTGAAAACCACACTTAGCACTGAAAATTAGGGGTATATATATATATATATATATATATATTAACATAAGATATACCATAGGTGGGGATGTGCATCGAAAATACGCTCTGCTCTTTTTGAGCATTGTAAATTATCTTTTCTCTCTCTTCCACCAGGTTCATGCCCAGGAATTCATCATATATTATTCTTGTGCGCACAGCCACTCATGTATCCTCATTGTGCTGGAAAACGGTGGCCATTTTCTTGTAGCCCACATCCTCCTCATTCTTCTCTCCTGTGTTTCCTCCACCATTGGTGGAGAGTAGTAATGGGCGAGAATGATGCTGTGACAAACAGAGCTAACAATCGGCACACATGCACAAGGCGACTAGACGCACACGCAGTAGTTGTTGTCTTCCTGTGCCCGACATCAGCATTGCATGAGACTCAAAAGTAGGCCCATAGTGTCTAATTAGAGATGAGCGGGTCTGGTTCTCCGAGAACCCAAAACTTTCAGATTCGAGGCGAGAACAGAGCTAGGCTCGGGTTTGTCCGCGTGACTCGGATCTCAAAATGAGGCAAAAAGTCATCCTCCCGCTGTCGGATTCTCGCGGGTTTTGGATTATATAAAGGTCCCCGCGATCGGCACCATTTTCACTTTGGCTGTAGAGAGAGAAGCTAGCAGACGTAGTCAGTCACTCAGTGTGTGTGTCCACTCGGGCTCTTGGGCTGAAGGCTGCTGCTGTGTTGTCCATAAAGGGGCTTAGGCTGCAGTATATAAAGGTAGGCTTCCTACAGTGGGTTCTGCAGCTGCTGTGTTGTCCATAAAGGGGCTTAGGCTGCAGTATATAAAGGGGGGCTTCCTTCAGTGGGTGCTGCAGCTGCTGTGTCACTTGTCCTGTCCATTACCTGTGGCTGCTGCTGTGTTGTTGTCCTGTCCATCAGGCTAGGGCTGCGTTCCATAAAGGGGTGCTGTGTTGTCCGGGGGGGAGGCTCTGTCAATTAGGGGTGCTCTTCCCCAGTTTAAAAAAAAATAAAAGTGCTTTTTTTTGTGTGTGTACGTCAGCAACTTAGCTGCGCTATTATTGTACGGTGACACTTCCGCAGTTTATCGTCCACGTATTTGTGACCTGCAGGTGGTCTGTCCGCGCTCGGCAGGGGTGCTTTGTTGTCCATAAAGAAGGGGTGCTGTCTGTGTAGTTCATCAAGGGGCTGCTGCCTCATTCAGGGGTGCTCTCCCCCAGTGTAATTATTCTTGTTGTTATTCTTTTCTTATTCATAAAAAATCTTGTGACACTGTAAGTGGAACCGCAGTGTAATATTCAACACGTATTAAATTAATTTGTGACACTGTAAGTGGAAACTTCACAATTTTACAATTTAATAACACAAAGTTAGCAATAAAACAATGCAACTTTTCACTTCTTTCCTCAATTATGAATAAATGATTAGTCTACACGCCGACTACAAGTGCTAAATAACGTGCATAATATATAAAACATAATGACATCACAAACGCCTCAGCTGAGACCATAAACATATTTTCAAAAGGTGAAAATAGAGAATACGGTTTAAAAAATGGAATAAAGCAGCTAAAACTGTGTTCTCTGATTATAGCTTCCCTACTCCCTACCCATGGCCCCGCTACCTGAATTTCAGCGAGTCAGAGGTGCAACTCCATGCAACCGTATTCCAGAGTGCAGCTGCTCCTCCTGTTGCCCAGGTCAGAAGATGTGTAGGGGGTGTGGTGATAAGGACTAAAATGGAGCTCCCATCCTCTAAAGTGTACAATGAATCCCCAATCTAACAGGGAGCACAGCTGTAATTTATACACAGCACAGGATGGGATGACGATATAGGCTTCGGGGTTGGTATAATCTGGGGTGATGTTATAGGCTGGGGTAACGATATAAACTGGGGTTATAGGCTGGGGTGACACTTGGGCATAAGACTAGAAAATCCACGTCTTGGGTGTAGAATTATTTTAACCCAAATCCTGACAACAGTTGTGAAGGCATCTGTACCATTTGTAAAGCCAAAATTAGTAGAGGTAAGGACCTTAACATCTAGGAACCTCCACCCTGTTATGTCTTCTGCAGCGTATCCATCAAAAACGTTTTTGCAAAATTCTGAAACTTTGGCTATAAAAGTAACAACAAGCAGTCCAGTGTCAGCTAGCTCCCTTCTCTCTGCTAGATCCAAGTACCTGCCATCTTCACCACCAACACCTTCATCAACAATATCCTCAATTATGAAGTGATTGATTTGTTTGGGCCCCCACATAACAAGCTACCAATGGGCAGCTGACATTGCCGGCAATGATCTCTACGTGCACAAACTGGCTTTACAGAGGCAAGATGTTGTCACCATCATCATCATCATCTGATTCCTCATCCTCATCAGTGTACACATCATCTTCACACAATATTAATTTGTCCCCGCTGGAATCCACCATTACAGGTGCCTCTGTAATTTTTGGACATAATTGGCGGTAAAGGTCTTTTTCGTAGAATTTGTAGTTAATTTTGATGGACATAATCTTTTTCACATTTTGTGGAAGTAGTGTCATAGGCTGATTACTGACAAGGTTCCCGGCTGTGCTGAAAACTCTTTCTGAGTACACATTGGAGGGTCGGCAGCTCAAGCAAAGCAAAGCCAGTTTGTGCATGGGCCTCCAAATCACTTTTTTTTCCTGACAGTAGTCAAACGGACTGTCTGACATGCCTATTTGGATGCTGTTATTAAAATGTTTTAAATAGTCCTCAACCATTCTTTGAACGGTGACCGTATCAGATGGAGTCACGGTAGAGGTCTCATTAATTGTACGCAATTCTTTTAGACCCGACCAGATGTCAAAACTTGGTTGTGTTGACTCATCTGCATCACCAGTGGGTGTTTTGGGAAAGTTTATTTTTGTCTCGGCAGATGCACTTGCTGAAGAAACTGAAGAAGCCACCATTGCATTACGTGCCACTTGAGCTGACAATTTGATTACCAACAGCTCTTTGCATCTCTTCAGATCTGTGTCCGTTGGGAAGAAAGACACAATGTCTTAATCCGTTCTGGATGAAAATCCACTCCTAGCAGCAGCAGGCATAGCACTCAAGGATTCTCAAGAAAGTCACAATGTAATACTTAAACCTTAAATCTTGAATTTTCCCTGTTCAGCTTGTCCACATATCTGTGGTTAACTGGACAGTGGGTACAATGGCATTTTGGAGGCCACTAATTAAGTTTTTTTATAATGTCCCTGTACAGGTTGGGAAATGCTTTTCTAGTGAAGTGGAATCTTTGCAAAGGATTGTTTAACAGTCAATTGTTTTTGAAAGCACTACTAATAGTCTTCCTGGTCCCCTTCTGGGATGAAAATCCATTCCCAGCAGCAGCACGGATTCGTCTGGGGCAAGGACTGATGTGAATGAGTAATTATTTTTTTTGTAAATGCCTCCCCTTCTCCCCTCCCCTTCTTCCTCATAAATTTGCTTCAGAATCAAAACAGTTTATTAAATTTACTACCAATCAACCCTTCCTGTCCCTGCATTCAACTACATATATACTCCAACTCCCTCAGGCCTCTTGAATAATGAAAACATTTGTTTCCTGATGTGCCATGTTGGAAGTTGAACTGCTACGTGTTTGTGCCACCCACTGCTGCCGCTTAGCTTAGTCAGCCAGCTAGCGTGGTGCAAATTTTGGGCCTAAACCAGATGAAAACAATATAGAGAGCTCTGAGGTGGTCAAAATTGACTGGAAACTAGAGATGAGCGGGTTCGGATCTAAGAGATCCGAACCCACTGGAATTTGGGGGATCCAGGGAGATCCGAGCACAGCTCTGATCTACCTCCCTGCCTCGGATCCCTGACCCGAGGCAAAACCTCGCGATCCCTCTGTCGATACGCAAGGTTTTGTTTTCAGCGAGCTTAACGCTGATTGGCTGAGAGAGCCATCTGTCACGGCTCTCAGCCAATCAGTGTTAAGCCCATTGAATACAGCACTAAAGAAGAAAAAGAAGATGGCGCCCATCATCCCCCGCTGCCGGCACCCCTACTGGCAGCATCACCTGCTGCCGACACCACCACTGCCGACACTCCTGCACTGCTGCCCAACGTACTGAGGACACCGTCAGCGACCCCCACACTGCCAACACTCCCACACTGAGGACACCACCAGCACCCCTGCACTGCCGACACAGCCAGCAAACCTGCACTAAAGACACCGCTGGCACCCCTGCACTGCCAACACAGCCAGCAAACCTGCACTAAGACACCGCTGGCACCCCCACACTGCCGACACAGCCAGCAAACCTGCACTAAAGACACTGCTGGCACCCCCGCACTGCCGACACAGCCAGCAAACCTGCACTAAGACACCGCTGGCAACCCCGCACTGCCGACACAGCCAGCAAACCTGCACTAAGACACAGCTGGCACCCCCGCACTGCCGACACAGCCAGCAAACCTGCACTAAAGACACCGCTGGCACCCCCGCACTGTCGACACAGCCAGTAAACCTGCAGTAAAGACACCGCTGGCACCCCTGCACTGCTGACACGGCCAGCAAACCTGCACTAAGACACCGCTGGCACCCCTGCACCGCTGACACGGCCAGCAAACCTGCACTAAGACACCGCTGGCACCCCTGCACTGCCGACACAGCCAGCAAACCTGCACTAAGACACAGCTGGCACCCCCGCACTGCCGACACAGCCAGCAAACCTGCACTAAAGACACCGCTGGCAGCCCCGCACTGCCGACACAGCCAGTAAACCTGCACTAAAGACACCGCTGGCACCCCCGCACTGCTGACACAGCCAGTAAACCTGCAGTAAAGACACCACTGGCACCCCTGCACTGCCGACACAGCCAGCAAACCTGCAATAAAGACACTGCTGGCACCCCTGCACTGCTGACACGGCCAGCAAACCTGCACTAAGACAACGCTGGCACCCCTGCACTGCCGACACAGCCAGCAAACCTGTAGGAACAAAAACAGGCCCATTTTATGTGATTTTAGCTGTTGTTATGATTTTAAGAAAAAATCCAGATCCAAAACCAAAACACGAAAACAAAACACGGAGGTGATCCAAAACCAAAACCAGATCCAAAACCAGGGTAGATCTTGATCCAAAACCAAAACACGGGGTCAGCGCACATCTCTACTGGAAACGAGTGAAAATTAAGTTATTGAGGTTAATAACACTGCAGGAACAAAAAAAATCCAACAAATTATGTGATTTTAGGAGATTTGATCAATTTAAAAAAAAACAAAACATCCAGATCCAAAACTAAAACCAAAACACGCAAGGGGCGGTTTTGGCAAAATCAAATCCAGATCCAAAACGCATGGAGATACAGATCCAAAACCAAAACACGGTGGTCGGCGCACATCCCTATGTCTAATTAACAGTTACAATTGCGATTACCCCAGGTGCCGGGTTGGGAAAAACACAAGTATGGAAAAATGTCCCTATGACTACTCGTGCAATTCGCCCTCCAGCCCCCGTGCGCTGACACTTAGCACCAATCCTGACTCCTGCAGGAAATAATCGTTTTCTCGCTCGCTCACTGATTCAGGATTTTTTTTTTTTAACTTTGACTGTAATAATATTATGAAATCTGTTTCTGTGCTTTGCTAGAAGATGCATATCAGCAAATTTACATTTTATTAATGTCTCACGTTACAAGGTTGAAGTTAATTGTGTTTTGCTTTAAAATATCACTAGGTAAAGACGGATTAGGGAAGGTGCCTGTAAGGAAACCATCACATGCAGTATAGCGATATTACTTTTCAGCATAACAGATGCTAATCTCTTGCAAAAGCAAAACAATGTTTGCATTGGACTTATCGCACTGTGATGGCGTAAATCTCCGCATTTGCAGAATTGTTAATGACTGTGTATTGTGCTTAGGAAACGCATGTAAGCTTGCCGCGGGCCAGGAAGCGTCCCTTAGCGTGTAGTGTGGCTCACTTACACATAGGACTGTCCATCTGCTCTTAAATGTGGGGCAAATTACTATTATTACTGACCCAATTACATGAATCATCGGTTTGTCTCACAATCCAACTGCAAACAGCATTAAAAGGTAAGACAGGAATTAGAACAGAAAATGTCAGACCGTTTCTTATTTCAAACAAAATCCATAATTCTGCTGAATACCTTAACCTGAAATAATTCTCTGCGCACTTTATATATGGCTGAGAGAGAAACAAGGGCCGGACAGTGTTACAAACCACCAAGGACTGGGGTAGAACATGCAGAGGGAGTTGAATTGAGTGCTACCGGAGAGAGAACAGTGGGGTACCAGAGATATAAGGAGGGCTGCGCTGCTTGGCTTGCCCAAAGAGCAAATATAACAATAAAAAATAAAAAAAAACTGGTAGCGCTCTGGAGTGAAAAACAGTTTAATCACAAGAGTTAAATAAAAAAAAAATTGTGTTGACCATTTGTGAGTCGAACTTTTGCCCTGTCGACCTTCTGAACTGTTGGGCCAGTGGTCACATGAATAGGATAGGTTACATAGAAGTCTGTGCACAGGGCACACAGTGACATTGGTGAGATAGGTGTGGCACCATGTGTGCGGTTGGTAAGGGGTGGGGGGAGAGGAGCTTTGGGCCTGCGGTCACATGAATAGTATAGGCTACATAGCAGTCTGTGCACAGGGCACACAGTGACATTGGTGAGATAGGTGTGGCACCATGCACGTGGCTGGTAAGGGGTGGGGGGAGAGGAGCTTTGGGCCTGCGGTCACATGAATAGGATAGGCTACATAGCAGTCTGTGCACAGGGCACACAGTGACATTGGTGAGATAGGTGTGGCACCATGCACGTGGCTGGTAAGGGGTGGGGGGAGAGGGGCTTTGGGCCCGTGGTCACATGAATAGGATAAGCTACATAGCAGTCTGTGCACAGGGCACACAGTGACATTGGTGAGATAGGTGTGGCACCATGTGTGCGGTTGGTAAGGGGTGGGGGGAGAGGAGCTTTGGGCCTGCGGTCACATGAATAGTATAGGCTACATAGCAGTCTGTGCACAGGGCACACAGTGACATTGGTGAGATAGGTGTGGCACCATGTGTGTGGCTGGTAAGGGGTGGGGGGAGAGGGGCATTGGGCCAGCGGTCACCAGAGTAGGATAGGCTACATAGCAGTACATGCACAGGGCACACAGTGACATTGGTGAGATAGGTGTGGCACCATGCGTGTGGCTGGTAAGGGGTGGGGGAGAGGGGCTTTGGGCCTGCGGTCACATGAATAGTATAGGCTACATAGCAGTACATGCACAGGGCACACAGTGACATGGGGTGAGTGGTGGGTGAAGGTGCTGCTGCCAGCAGTCTGTATAGCGCTGCTGGTCACGTGGGCCATCCCGCCACAGGGCCCCTATGTAAAGCTATACAACTAGAACACCTCAAATATCAAAATGTTGTCAGAAGCGATTTCATCGTGGGCGAAGCCGTGAGCAACAGCTAGTATATAATAGTAACAACAACACAATAAAAATAATCACATACGGTGCGATATGCATCAAGGGCAAAACATTTCTCATAGGCACCAAGCGATGGAGTACGATGGACTCCGGGACTAGGCCACGCCGGGTAATGCCATCTTCCTGATTGCGTTACCCATAGAAGCCGATGGGCTTCTATCTGCCGAGTGCTGATACAGTGATCCAATCGGTTCCCTCCCAGCACCCCCCACGGCAAGCGCGTCCTTCTGCCCATGTGCAGAAGGACGCCGGAGGGGCTTCTGGGTCATAGACCCGGAATGCCTCCACCGCAAAGGGTCGTTCTTACTGACAGAGTGGTCCTTTGCGAGGATTGTGATGACCGGCGGAATGTATCGCGAGTGCAATGCGTCATGCATCCCGCCCACAGCATTAAATACAAACATGTCTCCTAAAATAAGAAGATATAAAAATAGACAAAGGAAACTCGGTTATCTGTATGTATCTACTAGGGGTGTGCACCGGCCACTTTTCGTGTTTTGTGTTTTGGTTTTGGATCTGGATCTTTCTTCGTGTTTTGGATCTGGATTGGTTTTGCCAAAACCACCCTTCCGTGTTTTGGGTTCTGGGTTTTGTGTTTTGGATCTGTATTTTTTTGAAAAAAAGCATAAAAACAGCTAAAATCACAGAATTTGTAGCTTTTTCTGCTCCTATGCTATTATTAACCTCAATAACCTTAATTTCCACTCATTTCCAGTCTATTCTGAATACCTCACACCTCACAATAGTGTTTTTATGTCCAAAAGGTTGCACCGAGGTAGCTGGATGACTATGCTAAGCGACACGAGTGGGCGGCACAACCACGTGACCCATCTAGGCGTGAAACTGCAGTGGCAGACAGGATGGCATTGAAAAACTAGGCCCCAAACTGTACATAATGCAAAGAAAAAAAAGAGGTGCAAGATGGAATTGTCCTTGGGCCCTCCCACCCACCCTTGTGTTGTATAAACAGGACATGCACACTTTAACAAACCAATCATTTCAGCGCCAGGGTCTGCCACACAACTGTGGCTGAAATGATTGGTTCGTTTGGGCCCCCACAAAACAAGCTGGCAATTAATCTGTCCCTGCACAAACTGGCTCTACGGAGGAAAGATGTCATCCTCATCCTCCTCATCCACCGATTCCTCACCCTCTTCAGTGTGTACATCCTCATCCTCACAGAGTATTAATTTGTCCCTGCTGGAACCACAGGTCCCTCTGTACGTTCTGGAGGCTGGTCTCCCTGGAAGAGTTGATAATTCATTTTATGAACATCATCTTCTCCACATTTTGTGGAAGCAACCTCCTACGCCTTTCGCTGACAAGGTTCCCGGCTGCACTAAACACTCTTTCGGAGTACACACTGGAGGGGGGGCAACTCAGGTAAAATAGAGCCAGTTTGTACAGGGACCTCCAAATTGCTTCTTTTTCCTGCCAGTACAGGTACGGACTGTCTGACATGCCTACTTGGATGCTGTCACCGATGTAATCCTTTAACAGACAGACGCACGCTTGTCGCTGCTGCTTTGAGGATTCAAGTGCGGCTACGGCCCACACATTTCACAAAGACAGAAAAAAAAGAAGAATATTTTTATTGTTTGTGTAGCACACTTTGAGGGTGTCACCACCCTTTAACAGACAGACGCACGCTTGTCGCTGCTGCTTTAAGGATGCAGGTGCGGCTACAGCCCACACAATTCACAAAGACAGAAAAAAGAAGAAGAATATTTTTATTGTTTGTGTAGCACACTTTGAGGGTGTCACCACCCTTTAACAGACAGACGCACGCTTGTCGCTGCTGCTTTGAGGATGCAAGTGCGGCTACAGCCCACACAATTCACAAAGACAGAAAAAAGAAGAATATTTTTATTGTTTGTGTAGCACACTTTGAGGGTGTCACCACCCTTTAACAGACAGACGCACGCTTGTCGCTGCTGCTTTAAGGATGCAGGTGCGGCTACAGCCCACACATTTCACAAAGACCGAAAACAAAAGAACAATATTTTAATTGTTTGTGTAGCACACTTTGAGGGTGTCACCACCCTTTAACAGACAGACGCACGCTTGTCGCTGCTGCTTTAAGGATGCAGGTGCGGCTACAGCCCACACAATTCACAAAGACAGAAAAAAGAAGAAGAATATTTTTATTGTTTGTGTAGCACACTTTGAGGGTGTCACCACCCTTTAACAGACAGACGCACGCTTGTCGCTGCTGCTTTGAGGATGCAAGTGCGGCTACATCGCACACAAGTCACAAACACATTACAAAAATAGTTTTTTATTTTTTGGAGCACTTTGAGAGTTACATCACCCTTTAACAGACAGACGCACGCTTGTCGCTGCTGCTTTAAGGATGCAGGTGCGGCTACAGCCCACACATTTCACAAAGACCGAAAAAAAAAGAACAATATTTTAATTGTTTGTGTAGCACACTGTGAGGGTGTCACCACCCTTTAACAGACAGACGCACGCTTGTCGCTGCTGCTTTAAGGATGCAGGTGCGGCTACAGCCCACACATTTCACAAAGACAGAAAAAAAAAGAACAATATTTTAATTGTTTGTGTAGCACACTTTGAGGGTGTCACCACCCTTTAACAGACAGACGCACGCTTGTCGCTGCTGCTTTGAGGATGCAGGTGGAATCTAGACGGGATTTGGAACCGAGGACACACTACCTCCATCAATTGTCTAAATCCCACTGCACTAATGTCGGATACCGGACGCACGTCTAACACCAACATAGCAGTCAAGGCCTCAGTTATACGTTTTGCTTCAGGATGACTGCTGTCGTACTTCATCCTCATCGCTAGGGACTGTTGGAGGGTCAATTGTTTAGTAAAAGTAGTGATGTTCCTACTTCCTCTCTGGGATGATGAACAACTCCCAGCAGCAGCAACAGCACTAGGAGGAAGTGGTTCTTGATCTTTCCCTATTTTATTTTTATCGGAGAAAGTTTGGTCCTCCATTTATGTTATATTGATATATATACGTGCGGCTAAAGCGCACACAAACACAGAAAATATTTTTTTATTTTTGCTGGAGAGTAGTGCACTTTGTGGGTTACACCACCCTTTAAGAAATGAGCTAGCCGGCTCTTTACTTATGGGACACAGGCGCACGCTTGGCGCTGCTCCTTTGTTGATGCACGTGCAGCCACAGTGCACACAAGTCACAAACACAGAAAATATATATTTTTTTGGTTTGGAGTGTACTTTGGGGGTTACAGAACCCTTTAACGGTCAAGCCAGCCGGCCCTTTACTTAAGACACAGGCGCACGCTTGGCACTACTTTGTTGATGCACGTGCAGCTGCTGCGCACACAATTCACAAACACAGAAAATAATTTTTTTTTTGGTTTGGACTGGAGTGTACTTTCGGGGGTTACAGCACCCTTTAACGGTCTAGCCAGCCGGCCCTTTACTTATGACACAGGCGCACGCTTGGCACTACTTTGTTGATGCACGTGCGGCTACTGCGCACACAATTCACAAACACAGAAAATAATTTTTTTTTTGGTTTGGACTGGAGTGTACTTTGGGGGTTACAGCACCCTTTAATGGTCAAGCCAGCCGGCCCTTTACTTATGACACAGGCGCACGCTTGGCACTACTTTGTTGATGCACGTGCGGCTACTGCGCACACAATTCACAAACACAGAAAATAATTTTTTTTTTGGTTTGGACTGGAGTGTACTTTGGGGGTTACAGCACCCTTTAACGGTCAAGCCAGCCAGCCCTTTACTTATGACACAGGCGCACGCTTGCACTACTTTGTTGATGCACGTGCGGCTACTGCGCACACAATTCACAAACACAGAAAATAATTTTTTTTTTGGTTTGGACTGGACTGTACTTTCGGGGGTTACAGCACCCTTTAACGGTCAAGCCAGCCGGCCCTTTACTTATGACACAGGCGCACACTTGGCACTACTTTGTTGATGCACTTGCGGCTACTGCGCACACAATTCACAAACACAGAAAATATTTTTTTTTTTGGTTTGGACTGGAGTGTACTTTGGGGGTTACAGCACCCATTAACGGTCAAGCCAGCCGGCCCTTTACTTATGACACAGGCGCACGCTTGGCACTACTTTGTTGATGCACATGCGGCTACTGCGCACACAATTCACAAACACAGAAAATAATTTTTTTTTTGGTTTGGACTGGAGTGTACTTTGGGGGTTACAGCACCCTTTAACGGTCAAGCCAGCCAGCCCTTTACTTATGACACAGGCGCACGCTTGGCACTACTTTGTTGATGCACGTGCGGCTACTGCGCACACAATTCACAAACACAGAAAATAATTTTTTTTTTGGTTTGGACTGGACTGTACTTTCGGGGGTTACAGCACCCTTTAACGGTCAAGCCAGCCGGCCCTTTACTTATGACACAGGCGCACACTTGGCACTACTTTGTTGATGCACGTGCGGCTACTGCGCACACAATTCACAAACACAGAAAATATTTTTTTTTTTGGTTTGGACTGGAGTGTACTTTGGGGGTTACAGCACCCATTAACGGTCAAGCCAGCCGGCCCTTTACTTATGACACAGGCGCACGCTTGGCACTACTTTGTTGATGCACATGCGGCTACTGCGCACACAATTCACAAACACAGAAAATAATTTTTTTTTTGGTTTGGACTGGAGTGTACTTTGAGGGTTACAGCACCCTTTAACGGTCAAGCCAGCCGGCCCTTTACTTATGACACAGGCGCACACTTGGCACTACTTTGTTGATGCACGTGCGGCTACTGCGCACACAATTCACAAACACAGAAAATAATTTTTTTTTTTGTTTGGACTGGAGTGTACTTTGGGGGTTAAAGCACCCTTTAACGGTCAAGCCAGCCGGCCCTTTACTTATGACACAGGCGCACGCTTGGCACTACTTTGTTGATGCACGTGCGGCTACTGCGCACACAATTCACAAACACAGAAAATAATTTTTTTTTTGGTTTGGACTGGAGTGTACTTTCGGGGGTTACAGCACCCTTAACGGTCAAGCCAGCCGGCCCTTTACTTATGACACAGGCGCACGCTTGGCACTACTTTGTTGATGCACGTGCGGCTACTGCGCACACAATTCACAAACACAGAAAATAATTTTTTTTTTGGTTTGGACTGGAGTGTACTTTCGGGGGTTACAGCACCCTTAACGGTCAAGCCAGCCGGCCCTTTACTTATGACACAGGCGCACGCTTGGCACTACTTTGTTGATGCACGTGCGGCTACTGCGCACACAATTCACAAACACAGAAAATATATTATTTTTTTAGCACTTGGGGGGAGCACCCCTGATGGACAGAGCACCCCCTGGACAACACTACAGCACTCCTTTAGGACTGGGACACTGCACAGGACTTTGGAGTGGACACAGCCCCTATGGAGAACTGACTGCACAACACAGTCCAGCCAGCCCCTATGGACTTTGAAGTAGTGGACACAGCCCCTATTAACAACAGCAGCACAGCACAACACAGCCAGCCCCTATGGACTTTGAAGTAGTGGACAACAGCAGCACTACACTACACTACACTACACAGCCCTAACTCCCACCCTCCCTCTTCACTGTCCACAGCCGAGTGAGAAAATGGCGCCGACGTGTGTACCTTATATAGGATCCAAAACCCGCGAGACTCGGAAGGCGGGAAGATGACGTTTTGCCTCGATTTCAGATCCGAGTCAGGCGGGAAAAGTCGAGCCTGACTCGGATCGGACTCGGATCGGGGGGGCTCGGGGGGGTTCGGATTTCAGAAATCCGAACCCGCTCACCCCTAGTATCTACACCTGGGAGAGTTTGGAAAAGTGAATAAATCTTCTATATGAAATTGAGCAGCACCATAAAATGACAATTATTCTGACATGCGATAGCGTTATATACATGATCATATAGTACTATGGGAAATACTCCCGCCTGGTAAATCACAGAATATTCAGTAATTATTATACTGGGCGCGAGTCCCCCCTAGGACATGACAGTGTCACAATGCTTACCCTCAGTGAGCAGAGCATGAATTGGGCTATAGCCTATGTGTAGGCATCACTGTAATATAGATGATTTGGGCTAATATTTCTATATATCTACAAATAAGCGGATCTCTAAGCTTGAGATGTATCAATGACTGAACTTCACGGCTTAGACACACACAGATCTCCAGGTATGTAACAATTATGGCCCTGATTCAGAGCCGGACGCTCTGACCAGAGCGCTCGCTCTGAATCAGGGCCCACCTCCATAATTATGGAGCGTCCTCCTGGACGCTCGTATAGCTGTGGGTCACCACCCGCCACTGCGAGCCGAAGCCTGCGGTTGAGTTTCTCAACCGCAAGGCCCGGAGTGATTTTGGCTCTATCAGAGCCAAAATCACTCCCACTGACATCACTAGTGATGTCAGTGGGGCCGGCTTCTGACGGTAGGCGTTCCCTTGGGAACGCCTCCGTCTGGCAGGCACGCCCCCGGCACGCCCACCAAAGGGGGCGTGCTGTCAATCAACATCGACAGCACGCCCCCTTTGATCAGACACAACGAGCGAAGGAAAGTCCTTCGCTCGTCGCGTCTCGCGCATGCGCGCGACGGAGCTCCCTCCGTCGTGCGCATGCGCAGTGCAGACCATCGACCCACTTGCAAGCGGACAGCCGCTCGCGAGTGGGTCTGAATCAAGCACTATGTGCAATAAAAAGTTACTGAATTGCTACCTAGGCGCTGAAATGTTTCTTGCAGGGAAACTCTGGCGAGGGGCTTCCATCCATATCCGCCGTGTATACAGAGTGTTATAGAAAATGATCATTTACACTTACAGTATCTAGTGTCCCAATTAATAGACACAGTGAATAGACCACCAGTAGGACTAAATAGGCGAAACTTTTAAACATCACAAAAATGTATAATGTAACATTTTTTCTTTTATAATACGTGCTGGTGGGTGAACGGTAACACTGAGAATTCCTGTTGGTTGCAGCGTACAGTATGGGTGCGCCGATATATCCACTTTGTTATATTTGTATGTATCAATTATGAACAATATTCTTTTATGTGCTGATTGTGAGTCAGAGGCTGGTGGAGATGCAAATGGATCCCGCGGACATCTGCAAACTGCGCACGCACCTCAGAAAGAGATCACTGACAGTCACAGGAGCGTTATAAGCCGTTAATCGGCTAACGCATCGCTCCTTTATACCAGTGATGTGCGGTGAGGTAAATGGCTGGGGAGGCACTGGCAGTGAGGTGCGGTGAGGTAAATGGCTGGGGAGGCACTGGCAGTGATGTGCGGTGAGGTCAATGGCTGGGGAGGCACTGGCAGTGACGTGCGGTGAGGAAAATGGCTGGGGAGGCACTGGCAGTGACTTGCGGTGAGGTAAATGGCTGGGGAGGCACTGGCAGTGATGTGCGGTGAGGTACATGGCTGGGGAGGCACTGGCAGTGATGTGCGGTGAGGTACATGGCTGGGGAGGCACTGGCAGTGATGTGTGGTGAGGTGAATGGCTGGGGAGGCACTGGCAGTGATGTGCGGTGAGGTCAATGGCTGGGGAGGCACTGGCAGTGACGTGCGATGAGGTAAATGGCTGGGGAGGCACTGGCAGTGACGTGCGGTGAGGTAAATGGCTGTGGAGGCACTGGCAGTGACGTGCGGTGAGGTAAATGGCTGTGGAGGCACTGGCAGTGACGTGCGGTGAGGTAAATGGCTGGGGAGGCACTGGCAGTGACGTGCGGTGAGGTAAATGGCTGTGGAGGCACTGGCAGTGACGTGCGGTGAGGTAAGTGGCTGGGGAGGCACTGACAGTGACGTGCGGTGAGGTGACTGGCTGGGGAGGCACTGGCAGTGACGTGCGGAGAGGTAAATGGCTGGGGAGGCACTGGCTAGTTTCAGAGTCAGATATACAGATATATATATATATATATATATATATATATAGGGTACATGTGGGTATTATACAAAGGTGCAGCAGTATATAGTGCTGGAAATTACGATCAGGGATGTGCGGATGAGGTACACAGGGGAGGCAGCGCCTCACCCACCATACACTGGTTACTGTAGATATTTCACTATAAAAATGATTAGAAAAATACATAGAATATAGTTATAATATTTTCTTTACATTTTTCTTATTTTTATAGTACAAACAGTGGAGAATACCTAAGTATGACACCTGCCCGCACATCACTGCTTCATACACACCTATGCCATCCTCTGTTCAATCCCCTAATATCGGATGATTTTGCTGAGGATTGTATAGGTGCGTATAGGTGTGTATAGGATTGTATAGGTGTGTATAGGGTGTATAGGTGTGTATTGAGGTGTATAGATGCATATAGGTATGTATAGGGGTGTATAGGTGTGTATAGGGGTGTATAGGATTGTATAAGTGTATACAGATGTTTATAGGTGTGTATAGGTGTGTACCCCTTGATGTGTCCCATGGCCCATAGGAATATATAAGAGAACCCTTAATGGTTCTTTATAGTCACAGCAGCAGGAGGCCGGGCGTAAACCTTATCTTACCTGTGGGAGACACTAGGTCTAGCTAAGTATTAAAGGTTGTCCCATGGTAGGACACTGGCCACAGCAGGGTGCATGGGTAGGCAAATGGACAGGGAAGAAGGAGACAAATTAGATTAACCCCTTATATACCTGCTCGCTGCAAAAGGTATGCTAAATGCTAGCTGTATCTTGTTAGTGAAAACACTGTGCTTTAATTAAAAGGCATAAACACGAACAGAAGTGTCGGGTTTTACAACCCGACACCTCGTAAATAAATCCCCATAAGCCCATATTCTATGTCATACGCATCTTTGCAAATGCACTTACCCAACGCTCGCACGAGCCCCCGTCATGGTAATGTAAGCATACGCCGTAATCATACGCATCTTTGCAAATGCACCCCCCCAAAAAAAATGACAGCAAATCTCCATAAAAGCAAAACTAGAAAAAATTGGGTGTGAGTGTACCTGACCTACGCCTGATATAACCTGGCACATCTGCCATTGCTCCAACTCTGTACATGCATTTGTGTGTTTTTTTTTTTACTTTTTATTTGTATCAGCTTTTAAATAGAACAGGTCACTGATTGCACATGAAAGACACAATAGGAGGGGCACGTAATATAGCATACAAAGGAAAACTGCAGCATACACAAATACAATCAAAAACCAGAAAAAACAAATAAAGGCCGTGAACCCTGGCGGCCAACAGGCAGCAATACAGAGTATGCATTCGTGGTTCTTTATGATGCAAACTCAGCAAAGGCCCCATTTGCCCGTGCTGCTCCTGACCTCTGGAACTCTCTCCCTCTCCCTATCAGACTCTCCAGCTCTTTACAATCCTTCAAACGGGCTCTCAAGTCCCCACTACTTCATCACAGCCTTCCAGCTCCCATCCTAACTTGCTGCTACTGTACATGCTCCTTCCTCCCCATCTGTGTCACCCCTGTCTGTCTGCCCCTCCCCTTTAGAATGTAAGCTCTTACGAGCAGGGCCCTCTACCCTCTTGTGCTTCTCCTTACTTTACTTTCACCTATTTCTTACCCCCCACCAGGGCACCTAACACTTGCAGCTTACGCTCTGTTGCATATCTAGGTGTTATGGTCACTTATGTATCAATGTATATTATCCATGTCCTTGTCCTATTTTGTACTGTAAGTCAGTTGTCAAATTATTTGTTTCTGTACTGTGTAAGGCGCTGCGGAACACTTGTGGCGCCATATAAATAAAGGATAATAATAATAATAATAATCACAAGGCTGAGTGGATTTTGCATGGCCAGAACTAAGAGCGCAATAGAGCTGTACATGTAGCAGAATGGTTTCTGGGAGGCTGGGAATATATGTGGCGACCTGCGCTCTCTGCTATCAGTGTGTTCAGTTTATTTACAAGTTTAATTCCATTAACCTCCCTATGATCATGTCATGTGATAAGATACTGGCAGCTATTTATCATCGGCTATTGTTGACATTACTGAGCGCTAAAGGCCATACATCTAGCTCAGCCTGAGATTCCATCCAGAAGACGTGGTCATGTCCTGTGTCAAAATGAGCGGGCAGCTGTCACCAGGGCCCAATATTTAGAGACATTTGTTCTAAGAGACACCGGGGGGGGGGGGGGGGGGGGCGATTACATGTGAACGGTACAGATCTGCTGGTTCCAAAAATCAGTCCGTAAATAGGATTAAAGATTGTGCTCACTCTGGTCGTATGTCACATTAAACTGTTATTATCATGGTTATCTCTAATATTTATAATAGCACATGGGGCGTTATGTAATAGTCTCAGGCACAGGAGCCATTTCCGGGGCGTTACCCATGTTTGCTGCAATCATTTCAATACCAGAACTTGGTTGTTTTATCCTTTTATCATATTGAAACTTTAAAAGAATATGGGCTAGGTCTCTGTGCTTGTGCCCGTCTCTGTGCTTGTGCCCATCTCTGTGCTTGTGCCGGTTCCTGCATCTCACAGTTTATTACATAAGGTCCATAGCGTCCGCAGTGCCATATAGGGTATATACACCCAGTAACACTGTGACCTGGCATACCGTCATTACAAATAATGGAAGATGGCGTATCTTTGTAACAACATTGAGCAATAAGACAACAGCTGGGTACACGCCATACTATATATTGTACGATATATCGTCCCGGCGCAGATCGGTAATACATATTGTACACAGCAGATGGGGTGATTCAATGAACGACGCAGTGTTACATGCAGCAGTGTATTCGGTGTGCGTGCTGTGTGCAGTGTGTACGGCAGTGTCTACAGCACACACAATGTATCGTTACATTCCTTGGTCACACTGTCATATGGTGTGTACCCAGCTTAAGTGGAATGCGGACATGGGGCGAGGGAAGCCTAGCTCACTGTATCTTTTTCACATAATGGCTCTATATTTTATACTGGTCACCAGTAATGGGCTAATGTATTGTACACTAGCCTCCGGGTAATGGGCCCTGCCCATTAGTGAGCGGCCACTGTATTGTAAACTAGCCTCCAGGTAATGGGTTCTGCCCATCAGTGAAGGGCCACTGTATTGTACACTAGCCTCCGGGTAATGGGCTCTGTCCATCAGTGAAGGGCCATTGTATTGTAAACTAGCCTCCAGGTAATGGGCTCTGCCCATCAGTGAAGAGCCACTGTATTGTAAACTAGCCTCCGGGCAATTAGCTCTGTCCATTAGTGAAGGGCCACTGTATTGAACAGTAGCCTCCAGGTAATGAGCTCCTCCCATCAATGAAG
Organism: Taudactylus pleione; assembly: GCA_031769625.1. NCBI lineage: Eukaryota > Metazoa > Chordata > Amphibia > Anura > Myobatrachidae > Taudactylus > Taudactylus pleione. Next base: position 5,383,098 of record JAUIMM010000446.1, read on the forward strand.
GGCGAATCTATTGAACAGTAGCCTCCAGGTAATGAGCTCTGCACATCAGTGAAGGGCCACTGTATTGTAAACTAGCCTCCAGGTAATGGGCTCTGGTCACCAATAAAGGGCCACTGTATTGTACACTAGCCTCCAGGTAATGGGCTCTGCCCATCAGTGAAGGGCCACTGTATTGTACACTCTTAATAAGTGACTGGCCTTTGAATTGTATACTGATCAGAAGAGACTGAGCCCTAGCAGACAATGGGGGAGATGTACGAAGCCCAGAAACGGTATCAGCGCACGTTATGTGCGCTGATACTGCTTCTCCCCGATGTATGATCGGGGGTCTGGGTGGTAAATGACAGGGGCGCAGTGCGCCCCTGTCATTATCGGCACTGCTATCTATAAGATAGCAGCGCCGACGGCAGGGCCATGTACGAACGGTCATAACGCATGACCATTCGGCCGGCTGTAGCTGTCGTTATCGACAGCTACAGCCTGGCGTTAGCCTATCCCCACAGCAGGGACAGCGCTGTCCCTACTGCGGCGGCTGCCGGCTGCCGGCTCCAGGGCTCCACGCGAGGATCTCTCGATACTTGCGAGATCCCGCGCATGCTCAGTGGAGCCGGCCGGGAGAGAGACACAGCGCATCTGCACTAGGCTGATGCGCTGCTGTCTCTAGCGGGTAGCGCCGGAGGAGGGAGTTAACGCTCCCCCTCTCCGGCCGATGAGATGTTTATACATCTCATCGGTAGGGCTTCCTGCTTCGCCTCAGTAAAGAGGCGAAGTGGGAAGCGTTATAGCGGCACGTTAAGTGCCGCTATAATACATCTACCCCAATAGCCTCTGTATTGCACACCCAGGGTTGGGCATTATATGTTACACTGGCCACAGAGGTATGCACACTGTATTGTACATCGGAATGATCAGGGTATTGCATGTGATCCTCCAATATGTTGTACAATGGCCACTGGGGAATGGTCTCCATATAGGGTCACTGCACTTCTATATTGTGTAGGGTCAGGTCTAGTGCAGTATGTGGGCTCACTGCTGGATCTCATGTGGAGGTTATAATGTGTAAACTGTAATCAATGTAGCTGCACAGTGCTTCATGTTTTGCCCACGTCACCTTTGGTAGCTACACAGTTTGTCCCGTTCATATGTGATATATCAGTGTATTGGCACCTATGCTCTTATGTTATGCAACACATGGTCCATTATAACATCCAGAAAATTGTGTATGACCTTTCACCATTGTTATATCATAAAATAAGCCCCACTGGGCCATTCATGGGATGTTTCACTCTGCACAGTGTTTCCAATGAAGAAAAAATATTCCAGAAAGCGTGTTACAGATTAATTATACTTGAAAACGAGATCTGCAGTGAGAAAAGCTTGGTGCAATACCCGGCTCTTATCAGTGATAGGACTCGCTTGCCAAAAACCTTCTCTTCCCTATCTAGAATCCCCCATTGAAGGAAACTACTTTACAAAGGCAGGAAAGGACTTCAAACAAAGCATCTTGGCAAAGCCGTGTTTGTTCATCCAGCGACTGTCAAAGTTCAAAGGAAGGCAGATCATTAGAGAGGTAGCATGCCGCGGAATCTCCCGATGTCTCCCTACCCCTTGGCGTAAGTGAAGGCTTGCTCTTTAAAAATGACTAAGATCATGTAATTATAGAAGAGAACATTTAGGTCACTCACAGTGCATCCACCCAACGGCAGAAGAGCATTTTCACATTCCTGCTCTTATTACAGCACAAAACCATTTTGCGCTCTCAAAAATCATACTGTACCCACAACTGGATCATCCATTAGGCAAACAAGGCTTCTGTTAAGGGCTCAGCGGACACATATTATATTGCCTAGGGCCAAATGAGGTCCTAGTTAGGCTTTTCTGTTACCCAAGTCACATTAATGTTTATTCAATCAGTTTTAATATGGAAGGTTTGCTGCTCTGTCTTTTTCATTATGGAGAGAAAGGAAATGACCAGACAAGAACTAAACAGACAATGCGATAATTGTATTACCTCATCTTTTGAGAAGGGGCAATAAAATTCCATAAAACTAACTTCAAGAGCCTGTAAGGCGGGAACAGAACCCCAGGCATTCTATATAATGTATGCCCATCTATCTCAGGTCTCACACTACATAAAGTATATGCCTATCTATCTCAGGTCTCACACCACATAACGTATGCCATCTATCTAAGGTCTCACACCACATAACGTATGCCTATCTATCTCAGGTCTCACACCACATAACGTATGCCATCTATCTCAGGTCTCACACTACATAACGTATGCCCATGTATCAGGTCTCACACTACATAATGTATGCCCATCTATCTCAGGTTTCACACTACATAACGTATGCACATCTATCTCAGGTCTCACACCACATAACGTATGCCATCTATCTAAGGTCTCACACCACATAACGTATGCCTATCTATCTCAGGTCTCACACCACATAACGTATGCCATCTATCTCAGGTCTCACACTACATAACGTATGCCCATGTATCAGGTCTCACACTACATAATGTATGCCCATCTATCTCAGGTTTCACACTACATAACGTATGCACATCTATCTCAGGTTTCACACTACATAACGTATGCCCATCTATCTCAGGTCTCACACCACATAACGTATGCCATCTATCTCAGGTCTCACACTACATAACGTATGCCCATGTATCAGGTCTCACACTACATAATGTATGCCCATCTATCTCAGGTTTCACACTACATAACGTATGCCCATCTATCTCAGGTTTCACACTACATAACGTATGCCCATCTATCTCAGGTCTCACACCACATAACATATGCCCATCTATCTCAGGTCTCACACTACATAACATATGCCCATCTATCTCAGGTCTCACACTACATAACGTATATTCATCTATCTCAGGTTTCACAGTACATAACGTATGACCATCTATCGCAGGTCTCACACTACGTAACGTATGCCCATCTATCTCAGGTCTCACACTACATAACGTATGTTCATCTATCTCAGGTCTCACACTACGTAACGTAAGCCCATCTATCTCAGGTCTCACACTACATAACGTATGCCATCTATCTCAGGTCTCACACTACATAACGTATGTTCATCTATCTCAGGTTTCACACTACATAACATATGCCCATCTATCTCAGGTCTCACATTACATAACTTATGCCCATCTATCTCAGGTCTCACACTACATAACGTATGCCATCTATCTCAGGTCTCACACTACATAACGTATGCCCACCTATCTCAGGTCTCATACTACATAACATATGCCCATCTATCTCAGGTCTCACACTACATAACTTATGCCCATCTATCTCAGGTCTCACACTACATAACGTATGCCCACCTATCTCAGGTCTCATACTACATAACATATGCCCATCTATCTCAGGTCTCACACTACGTAACGTATGTCCATCTATATCAGATCTCACACTACATAACATATGCCCATATATCTCAGGTCTCACACTACATAATGAATGCCCATCTATATCAGGTCTCACACTACATAACGTATGCCCATCTATCTCAGGTCTGACACTACATAACGTATGCCCATCTATCTCAGGTCTTACACTACATAACGTATGTCCACCTATCTCAGGTCTCACACCACATAACGTATGTCCATCTATCTCAGGTCTCACACTACATAACGTATGTTCATTTATCTCAGGTCTCACACTACATAACATATGCCCATCTATCTCAGGTCTCATACTACATAACGTATGCCCATCTATCTCAGGTCTCAAACTACATAACAAAAGCCCATCTATCTCAGGTCTCACACTACGTAACGCATGCCCATCTATCTCAGGTCTCAAACCACATAACATATGCCCATCTATCTCAGGTCTCACACTACGTAACGTATGCCCACCTATCCCAGGTCTCATACTACATAACATATGCCCATCTATCTCAGGTCTCACACTATGTAACGTATGCCCATCTATCTCAGGTCTCACACTACATAACATATGTCCATCTATCTCATGTCTCACACCATACATAAAGTATGCCCGTCTATCTCAGGTCCCATACCACATAACGTATGCCCATCCATCTCAGGTCTCACACCACATAACGTATGCCCATCTATTTCAGGTCTCACACTACATAACGAAGGCCCATCTATCTCAGGTCTCACACTACATAACGTATGCCCATCTATCTCAGGTCTCACACTACATAATGTATGCCCATCTATCTCAGGTCTCACACTACGTAACGTATGCCCATCTATCTCAGGTCTCACACTACATAACATATGTTCATCTATCTCAGGTATCACACTACGTAACGTATTCCCATCTATCTCAGGTCTCACACTACATAACATATGCCCGTCTATCTCAGGTCTCACACTACATAACATATGCCCATCTATCTCATGTCTCACACCATACATAAAGTATGCCCGTCTATCTCAGGTCCCATACCACATAACGTATGCCCATCCATCTCAGGTCTCACACCACATAACGTATGCCCATCTATTTCAGGTCTCACACTACATAACGAAGGCCCATCTATCTCAGGTCTCACACTACATAACGTATGCCCATCTATCTCAGGTCTCACACTACATAATGTATGCCCATCTATCTCAGGTCTCACACTACGTAACGTATGCCCATCTATCTCAGGTCTCACACTACATAACATATGTTCATCTATCTCAGGTATCACACTACGTAACGTATTCCCATCTATCTCAGGTCTCACACTACATAACGTATGCCCATCTATCTCAGGTCTCACACTACATAACGTATGTTCATCTATCTCAGGTCTCACACTACATAACTTATGCCCATCTATCTCAGGTCTCACACTACATAACGTATGCCATCTATCTCAGGTCTCACACTACATAACGTAGTCTCACACTACATAATGAATGCCCATCTATCTTAGGGCTCACACTACATAACGTATGTCCATCTATCTTAGGTCTCATACCACATAACATATGCCCATCTATCTCAGGTCTCACACTACATAACATATGCCCATCTATCTCAGGTCTCACACCACATAACATATGCCCATCTATCTCAGGTCTCACACTACATAACGTATATTCATCTATCTCAGGTTTCACAGTACATAACGTATGACCATCTATCGCAGGTCTCACACTACGTAACGTATGCCCATCTATCTCAGGTCTCACACTACATAACGTATGTTCATCTATCTCAGGTCTCACACTACGTAACGTAAGCCCATCTATCTCAGGTCTCACACTACATAACGTATGCCATCTATCTCAGGTCTCACACTACATAACGTATGTTCATCTATCTCAGGTTTCACACTACATAACATATGCCCATCTATCTCAGGTCTCACATTACATAACTTATGCCCATCTATCTCAGGTCTCACACTACATAACGTATGCCATCTATCTCAGGTCTCACACTACATAACGTATGCCCACCTATCTCAGGTCTCATACTACATAACATATGCCCATCTATCTCAGGTCTCACACTACATAACTTATGCCCATCTATCTCAGGTCTCACACTACATAACGTATGCCCACCTATCTCAGGTCTCATACTACATAACATATGCCCATCTATCTCAGGTCTCACACTACGTAACGTATGCCCATATATCTCAGGTCTCACACTACATAACATATGCCCATATATCTCAGGTCTCACACTACATAATGAATGCCCATCTATATCAGGTCTCACACTACATAACGTATGCCCATCTATCTCAGGTCTGACACTACATAACGTATGCCCATCTATCTCAGGTCTTACACTACATAACGTATGTCCACCTATCTCAGGTCTCACACCACATAACGTATGTCCATCTATCTCAGGTCTCACACTACATAACGTATGTTCATTTATCTCAGGTCTCACACTACATAACATATGCCCATCTATCTCAGGTCTCATACTACATAACGTATGCCCATCTATCTCAGGTCTCAAACTACATAACAAAAGCCCATCTATCTCAGGTCTCACACTACGTAACGCATGCCCATCTATCTCAGGTCTCAAACCACATAACATATGCCCATCTATCTCAGGTCTCACACTACGTAACGTATACGCCCACCTATCCCAGGTCTCATACTACATAACATATGCCCATCTATCTCAGGTCTCACACTATGTAACGTATGCCCATCTATCTCAGGTCTCACACTACATAACATATGTCCATCTATCTCAGGTCTCATACCACATAACGTATGTCCATCTATCTCAGGTCTCACACTACATAACATATGCCCATCTATCTCAGGTCTCACACTACATAATGAATGCCCATCTATCTCAGGTCTCGCACTACATAACGTATGCCCATCTATCTCAGGTCTGACACTACATAACGTATGCCCATCTATCTCAGGTCTCACACTACATAACGTATGTCCACCTATCTCAGGTCTCACACCACATAACGTATGTCCATCTATCTCAGGTCTCACACTACATAACTTATGTTCATCTATCTCAGGTCTCACACTACATAACGTATGTCCATCTAGCTCAGGTCTCACACTACATAACGTATGCCCATCTATCTCAGGTCTCACACTACATAACGTATGCCATCTATCTCAGGTCTCACACTACATAACGTATGCCCATCTATCTCAGGTCTCATACTACATAACTTATGCCCATCTATCTCAGGTCTCATACTACTTAACTTATGCCCATCTATCTCAGGTCTCATACTACATAACAAAAGCCCATCTATCTCAGGTCTCACACTACGTAACGCATGCCCATCTATCTCAGGTCTCATACCACATAACATATGCCCATCTATCTCAGGTCTCACACTACGTAACGTATGCCCATCTATCTCAGGTTTCACACTACATAACGTATGTTCATCTATCTCAGGTCTCACACTACATAACTTATGCCCATCTATCTCAGGTCTCACTCTACGTAACGTATTCCCATCTATCTCAGGTCTCACACTACATAGCATATGCCCATCTATCTCAGGTCTCACACCATACATAACATATGCAGGTCTATCTCAGGTCTCATACCATATAACGTATGCCCGTCTATCTCAGGTCTCACACTACATAACATATGCCCGTCTATCTCAGGTCTCACACTACATAACATATGCCCATCTATCTCATGTCTCACACCATACATAAAGTATGCCCGTCTATCTCAGGTCCCATACCACATAACGTATGCCCATCCATCTCAGGTCTCACACCACATAACGTATGCCCATCTATTTCAGGTCTCACACTACATAACGAAGGCCCATCTATCTCAGGTCTCACACTACATAACGTATGCCCATCTATCTCAGGTCTCACACTACATAATGTATGCCCATCTATCTCAGGTCTCACACTACGTAACGTATGCCCATCTATCTCAGGTCTCACACTACATAACATATGTTCATCTATCTCAGGTATCACACTACGTAACGTATTCCCATCTATGTCAGGTCTCACACTACGTAACGTATGCCCATCTATCTCAGGTCTCACACTACATAACGTATGTTCATCTATCTCAGGTCTCACACTACATAACTTATGCCCATCTATCTCAGGTCTCACACTACATAACGTATGCCATCTATCTCAGGTCTCACACTACATAACGTATGCCATCTATCTCAGGTCTCATACTACATAAAGTATGCCCATCTATCTCAGGTCTCACACTACATAACATATGCCCATCTATCTCAGGTCTCACACTACATAACGTATGCCCATCTATCTCAGGTCTCATACTACATAAAGTATGCCCATCTATCTCAGGTCTCACACTATATAACATATGCCCATCTATCTCAGGTCTCATACCACATAACGTATGCCCATCTATCTCATGTCTCACACTACGTAACGTATGCCCATCTATGTCAGGTCTCACACTACGTAAGGTATGCCCATCTATCTCAGGTCTCACACTACGTAACGTATGCCCATCTATCTCAGTTCTCATACTACGTAACGTATGTCCATCTATCTCAGGTTTCACACTACGTAACGTATGCCCATCTATCTCAGGTCTCACACTACATAACGTATGTCCATCTATCTTAGGTCTCACACTACATAACATATGCCATCTATCTCAGGTCTCACACTACATAACGTATGCCCATCTATCTCAGGTCTCACACTACATAACGTATGCCATCTATCTCAGGTCTCATACTACATAAAGTATGCCCATCTATCTCAGGTCTCACACTACATAACATATGCCCATCTATCTCAGGTCTCACACTACATAACGTATGCCCATCTATCTCAGGTCTCATACTACATAAAGTATGCCCATCTATCTCAGGTCTCACACTACATAACATATGCCCATCTATCTCAGGTCTCATATCACATAACGTATGCCCATCTATCTCATGTCTCACACTACGTAACGTATGCCCATCTATCTCATGTCTCACACTACGTAACGTATGCCCCTCTATCTCAGTTCTCACACTACATAACGTATGCCCATCTATCTCAGGTCTCACACTACATAACATATGCCCATCTATCTCAGGTCTCACACTACATAACGTATGCCCATCTATCTCAGGTCTCACACTACATAACATATGCCCATCTGTCTCAGGTCTCACACTACATAACGTATGCCCTTCTATCTCAGGTCTCACACTACATAACGTATGCCCATCTATCTCAGGTCTCACACTACATAACGTATGCCCATCTATCTCAGGTCTCATACTACATAACGTATGCCCGTCTATCTCAGGTCTCACACTACGTAACGTATGTCCATCTATCTCAGGTCTCACACTACATAACGTATGCCCATCTATCTCAGGTCTCACACTACATAACGTATGCACATCTATCTCAGGTCTCACACTACATAACGTATGCCATCTATCTCATGTCTCACACTACATAACATATGCCCATCTATCTCAGGTCTCATACCACATAATGTATGTCCATCTATCTCAGGTCTCACACTACATAACGTATGCCCATCTATCTCAGGTCTCATACCACATAACGTATGCCCATCTATCTCAGGTCTCACACTACATAACGTATGCCCATCTATCTCAGGTCTCACACCACATAACGTATGCCCATCTATCTCAGGTCTCACACTACATAACGTATGCCCATCTATCTCAGGTCTCCCACTACATAATGTATGCCCATCTATCTCAGGTCTCACACTACTTAATGTATGCCCATCTATCTCAGGTCTCACACTACATAACGTATGCCCATCTATCTCAGGTCTCACACTACATAACGTATGCCCATCTATCTCAGGTCTCATACCACATAATGTATGCCCATCTATCTCTGGTCTCACACTACATAATGTATGCCCATCTATCTCAGGTCTCATACCACATAACATATGCCCATCTATCTCAGGTCTCACACTACATAACGTATGCCCATCTATCTCAGGTCTCACACAACATAATGTATGCCCATCTTTCTCAGGTCATATACCACATAATGTATGTCCATCTATCTCAGGTCTCACACTACGTAACGTATGCCCATCTATCTCAGGTCTCACACTACATAACGTATGCCCATCTATCTCAGGTCTCATACCACATAACGTATGCCCATCTATCTCAGGTCTCACACTACATAACGTATGCCCATCTATCTCAGGTCTCACACTACATAATGTATGCCCATCTATCCCAGGTCTCATACCACATAATGTATGCCCATCTATCTCAGGTCTCACACTACGTAATGTATGCCCATCTATCTTAGGTCTCACACTACATAACGTATGCCCATCTATCTCAGTTCTCACACTACATAAAGTATGCCATCCATCTCAGGTCTCACACTACATAATGTATGCCCATCTATCTCAGGTCTCACACTACATAAGATATGCCCATCTATCTCAGGTCTCACACCACATAACGTATGCCCATCTATCTCAGGTCTCAGACTACATAACGTATGCCCATCTATCTCAGGTCTCACACTACATAACGTATGCCCATCTATCTCAGGTCTCACACTACATAACGTATGCCCATCTATCTCAGGTCTCACACTACGTAAAGTATGCCATCCATCTCAGGTCTCACACTATATAATGTATGCCCATCTATCTCAGGTCTCACAATACATAACATATGCCCATCTATCTCAGGTCTCAGACTACATAACGTATGCCCATCTATCTCAGGTCTCACACTATATAACGTATGCCCATCTATCTCAGGTCTCACACTACATAACGTATGCCCATCTATCTCAGGTCTCACACTACGTAAAGTATGCCATCCATCTCAGGTCTCACACTATATAATGTATGCCCATCTATCTCAGGTCTCACAATACATAACATATGCCCATCTATCTCAGGTCTCACACTACATAAAGTATGCCATCCATCTCAGGTCTCACACTACATAATATATGCCCATCTATCTCAGGTCTCACACTACATATAGTATGCCATCCATCTCAGGTCTCACACTACATAATGTATGCCCATCTATCTCAGGTCTCACACTACATAACATATGCCCATCTATCTCAGGTCTCACACTACATAACGTATGCCCATCTATCTCAGGTCTCACACTACATAACGTATGCCCATCTATCTCAGGTCTCACACTACATAACGTATGCCCATCTATCTCAGGTCTCACACTACATAACGTATGCCCATCTATCTCAGGTCTCACACTACGTAAAGTATGCCATCCATCTCAGGTCTCACACTATATAATGTATGCCCATCTATCTCAGGTCTCACAATACATAACATATGCCCATCTATCTCAGGTCTCACACTACATAAAGTATGCCATCCATCTCAGGTCTCACACTACATAATATATGCCCATCTATCTCAGGTCTCACACTACATATAGTATGCCATCCATCTCAGGTCTCACACTACATAATGTATGCCCATGTATCTCAGGTCTCACACTACATAACATATGCCCATCTATCTCAGGTCTCACACTAAATAACGTATGCCCATCTATCTCAGGTCTCACACTACATAACGTATGCCCATCTATCTCAGGTCTCACACTACATAACGTATGCCCATCTATCTCAGGTCTCACACTACATAACGTATGCCCATCTATCTCAGGTCTCACACTACGTAAAGTATGCCATCCATCTCAGGTCTCACACTATATAATGTATGCCCATCTATCTCAGGTCTCACAATACATAACATATGCCCATCTATCTCAGGTCTCACACTACATAAAGTATACCATCCATCTCAGGTCTCACACTACATAATATATGCCCATCTATCTCAGGTCTCACACTACATATAGTATGCCATCCATCTCAGGTCTCACACTACATAATGTATGCCCATCTATCTCAGGTCTCACACTATATAACATATGCCCATCTATCTCAGGTCTCACACTACATAACGTATGCCCATCTATCTCAGGTCTCACACTACATAACGTATGCCCATCTATCTCAGGTCTCACACTACATAAGGCATCAACTTCTTTGTTTGATGATTATGTCCAATGCTCCATTGTCAGACACGGTGTCAACAGTAAAATTATCCTTTGGATTCTCACAAACTTGATTTGTGTATGCTTATTAAGCATTTCCGCGACATGAGATCTGTTATTCACTTTCATCGGTACAACCCCTTCTGTAGCTGTTCCTGGAAGGGACGTGAGTGAGGGAGGAAGTGGAGCTTTCTGCCCACACTTTCCACAAAAATAACAAAGTTGGCCCCTTGCGGGCACGGTGGCTCACTTCGCTCGCCACAAGAATATATTCCCCCTCTGTGCCCACTTGGATGGCAAGGAATGACGTTGGATACTGGCAGATGATGTCACCGTACATCTGCGGAAGGAGATCTATCTCGACCCATGTCTTGACCTACTCCCTTCAACAATACCTCTGCGGACCACACATACTGTATGATCATAAAAAAACTCTCTACAATCATTCGCTGACTTGCTAGAGCAAAATGTTATTGGCTACAAGATTCTGAGAAAAACGGGGACAAGCTGTATGATGCGTTGTGTACAATTCAATGCGCTACATGGAAATCGCTGATGTTCATCTACTAAACATAGGTTTGTTTTTCCGGTGTAGACTGGGGGGTATATTTACTAAAGTGCTGATTTTTAGAAGTAGAGATGTTGCAACCAATCAGATTCTACTTAACATTTATCTAGCACCGTCTATAAGATAATAGCTAGAATTTGACTGGTTGCTATAGGCAACATCTCCACCGGTAAAAACTCTCACTTTAGTAATTATACCCCATATAGTGTTATATTTACTAAAAGCCGATTTTAAGCGATTTAAAATTGATGAAATTCAATGTTGTTTTTCTGGGGCTAAAGCACACATTTACTAATACTTAACAAAATAAAAAAACAAAAGAAAAAATTGTCTATTGGTAAATGTGTGACACCCAACACAACATCGATGTTGATTGATTATGATCAATTTTAAATTGATCAAAATCTCTTAAAATCGATGTTTAGTAAATATACCCTATAAATGTCATCATATCACCTAGATGTAAGTGCAGCACTGACACGAGTGGTCTTAAGCATCTAGTTTTGTGGAACAGCGCCTCCCAATGGCCATGTTATCATGAAACTAGTATAATTACTTTTATGTGATGTTTTCCTAAATGTGTAGGCAAGTAAAATGCAAATGAAGGAAATTGCAGCTATATAAGGAACCGCTGATGAAAAATGAGCATTACAACCTGAAGCTGCACTAAGTTGGTGAAATAGTCAGAATATCAGCAGCGTAGATCTGTAACCTGCACCCAGCGCGTCCTATCATGAGCCCTAATTTGTACCAGGAGGCGGCTGCCCCCCCCCCAGCACACCCCACATACATACAGGAATGATCTTTAGCATGTGCACGTAAGTGTGAAACGCTCTCCCGAAGCTATCCGCCATGGCCTGCCGTCCTCCTTGTTTGATTTTCTTTACACAGAGGCACAATGATTGCATTGAGTCAGCATCAAATAGCTGCGAGTGAAGACGAAGAAGGATGCAAGACCTCGAGGAAGAAAGTGGAGTTTGCGATATATAAACAGAAGGTGGGTGGCTCAACCCCCAAGTGCTTATTTTTTTTTTTCTTTTTGACAGCCAGCGGCGGCCGTGATGAATTTGCAATGTTATCTAATTTTCCACTGTTTTAATTAAAAGCCTGGGCTCTGAGGACTAACAGCTGGGCTCTTTGTGCTGCTGTCTGTTGCCTGACAGAGAAACATTTCTGTAGTGACTGCAGCCAAGCTTTCAGCAAATGGAACTTCTGGGATTTATAAACTCGCGGCCTGCGGACGGATTGCCTTTTTGCAAAACCTCTCCAGCCATCCCAGCAAATTGGGGGAGATTACAGATGAACATCCCTCTTGATTTTCAATTATTAACAAAGATACCGTCCCCTTTGATCCATTCAGTCAGTATCAGGTTAAATGATATCAAACAGATACTAGTGTTTCTACGTGAAGGCCAAGATCTAGCACACGCACTATTAATTGGAAGAAAATAAGGTGTATACAATAATTTATATCATTTCCACAGAATAATTTCCCAGTTCAGTTAATAGTAATGTAGCATAGTAATGTCCCTATTTACTGACAGCAGTTTCCAGGCTTCCACGTCTTCTTAATCAGACCTTTCTAATACCCCTTTTACACCAGAGCAAAAACCTGGGTTTTTGCTTGGTCTACCCGGGTCGCAGCTCAGTGTAAAAGGGTCCCTGAAAAATAACCTGGGTCCAGTGACCCAGCAATCCAACCCAGGTAGCTACCAGGGTCTGACCCAGGATGGACCTGGGTAATGGTGCAGTGTAAACGGCGCAACCCAGGTTATCCGACCTGGGTCATGCCTAAAATGAGCTGATTGGTGGTTGTGGAGCAGTCACCTCCCACTTTTTCTGACCTCACAAGTTTAGCAGGGAAGACCCAGGTTCAGTGTGAACGGGGCTGGCCTGAGAATAACCCAGATCGATGGTGCTTTATAAATGGTGTCTGACCTGGGTTGGACCCATGTCTGAAAATCCAGGTCGGACCCGGGTTTTTGGTGGAAAAGGGGTATAACTAATTTTATGTCATTCAGATTTAGTAACATAAACCAGATTAATATCTCTTTTACACCAAAAACCCAGGTCCGACCTGGGTTTTTAGACATGGTTCCAACCCAGGTCAGACCCCATTTACACAGCACAATCGATCTGGGTTATTCTAAGGTCAGCCCTGTTCACACTGAACCCGCGTCTGCCCTGCTAAACTTCTGAGGTCATAAAAAGTGGGAGGTGACTTCTCCACAACCACCAATCAGTTCATTGTAGGCATGACCCAGGTCGGATAACCCGGATTGCGCCGTTTACACTGCACCAGGGCCGTAACTATGGTGATGCGACCAATGCCATGGCACAGGGCACCAAGGGCAGGGGGCGCTGTTCAGGCCTGTATATTTTCCTGTTTATTATCATTCTCACTTGTAGCTTCCTCTTCTTTTATCCCCAACATCTCCTGGCCTCCTCTTTCTCTTACCTGGCCTTTCCCCATGAGGCCATGGCCCTCTCTCAGGTGCACTATATTATGTCCCTATGTATCCCCAGCATCTCCTGGCCTCCCCTATCTCTTCTCTGGCCCTTCCTCATGAGGCCATGGCCCTCTCTCAGGTGCACTATATTATGTCCCTATGTATCCCCAGCATCTCCTGGCCTCCCCTATCTCTTCCCTGGCCCTTCCCCATGAGGCCATGGTCCCTCTCTTAGGTGCACTATATTATGTCCCTATTTATCCCCAGCATCTCCTGGCCTCTCCTATCTCTTCCCTGGCCCTTTCTCATGAGGCCATGGCCCTTTTTCGGGTGTGCATCTTATGTCCCAACTTGTAAAATAGAGGGGGCACCAATACTCTTTCTGGCACAGGGCGCCAAAAAGTCTAGTTACGGCTCTGCACTGCACCATTACCCAGGTCCATCCTGGGTCTGACCCTGGTAGCTACCTGGGTTGGATTGCTGGGTCACTTGTCCCGGGTTATTTTTCAGGAACCCTTTTACACTGAGCTGCGACCCGGGTAGACCCGGCAATAACCCAGGTTTTTGCTCTGGTGTAAAAGGGGTATTAGATGAAATGGGGCCTTAGGCAGGTAAACAGTATTGGTGCCACCTACTCCCCTGGCATCAGAAGTGCCTATATTAGTACAACAAGGATACAATTTCAGCTTCAGTCTAGCACATTACACAGTTCCTATTCAGTAGGTCAGCAAAAAAAATTAAAATCAAAAAATTTTGCTTATCTGCCACCCTGAGGCTGGTATGTGGCGTCAGACATGGTTGTGCCGCCATCTGTCCTCACTACATCTGATTGGCAGCCACTAGGACTACATCATCTTCAAAAGAAGAGGAGGAAGAAAGTGAAGAAAGGGGCACAGAAGAAAAGTAGAGGCTAGGGCAAATGGCAGAAGAAGGTTAGGGGGCAGTTATGATGAGTGGGGTAGAGGGAGACGGACACATACACGGATGACGATAGGACAGGCACCACAATGATGCAGACAGGTATTTGGGGGAGGGGGAAAAGAAGGCAAAAGGTACACATACAAAATAAGAGACAGACACATAGGAGAAAGTGAAAGACAGACACACACAAGGGTGGAGATCAGGAGATGCACTGATAGGGGGGAGAGATGACAGCAACAGGCTGAAGATCTCTGAATACGTACAGAGAAAGGCTGTGCAGAATGGCGCACACCTTCATTGTTACAGGGGTCAGAGGAGCATGTGCAGGGCTCCTTTAATCAGGGGCTCCTCCCATTAACATGTGAGGAGTCTCTCCAAACAGGGCCTCCTCCAGTCAGTATGTGCTAAGCTTCTGCAATCATCATGTGCTGAGCCCCTATAATCAACATGTGCTGAGCTCCTCCAAACAGCATGTACAGAGCTCCCCCAATCCGGGTTCTCCTCTAATCAGCATGTGCATTACTTCTCCAATCAGTATGTGCAGAGCTCCTCCAATCAGGGGCTCCTCCAATCAGCAGTTGCTGACCCCTCCTTCAATCAACATGCACTGAGCTCCTCCAATCAGGGGCTCATTAATCAGCATGTGCAGAGCTTCTCCAATCAGGGGCTCCTCCAATCTGCAGTTCCTGGGCCCCTCTTTCAATCAACATGCCCTGATCTCCTCCAATCAGGGGTTCATCAATCAGCATTGATAAAGAGCTCCTCCCATCAGGGGCTCCTCTAATTAATATGTATTGAGCTCCACCAATCAGCGTGTGATGAGTCGTTTCTTCAATAAATATGCGCTGAGCTCCTCCAATCAGAGGCTTATCAATCAGCATGGTAATTAATATGTATTGAGCTCCTCCAATCAGCATGTGATGAGCCCTTTCTTCAATAAATATGAGCGGACCCCGATAATTAACATTTGAACTTGCGACGAGCCCCGAAGCAATTCATCATTGCTCTGACGCGGAGACAGCTGATCCGATAATCGGCTGTCTCCCCAAATCTTCAGTGAAACTTAGCACTGCCGAGTCTGACCCGGCAGTGCTGGTGCGCCCGTATGACCCACCCAGGGCACTGTTCTGGTAGCTGCGTCCTAGCGTATAAGTATCGCACGCTATGCTGGAGGCAAAGCCCTACTCTTAGGTTTCATGTAAGTGCCATGAGCAGCAAAGCGGGGAAAGACAGACTGCACGAGGGCAAACTACATAAGCCCTAAATATATTGTACGCCTGCAGGCCAAACACAATCCATCCTCATTCTCACATTTCTCTCCATGCATGAGATAGAGGAGCTGCCAGTGCCCTGTGATCCCGCTCCCATTATGGCTGATAAAGGATCATGGGTGACTGTTTAAACAGAACAAAACAGAAGTCATTGAACTTCTTGTGTTTATACAGAGCTGTTGGGACATTTGGCTAATTGCACTACACAGGCTGTGGCAACATTTTAATGAGCCCAGACAAATAGTGAGAGGGAGAGAGAGGGCCTAATAGGAGATGGACGGTCCTTATATAACGTACATGACATTATTCCAATGTTCCGCAGACAGTGATCAGATAGAAATAGTGACTTCCTCACCTGGGATATACGTACATCTTATAGATTCGTACATGTATTATAGATTGGTGTTACAAAAACAAGATGACAGTCCTAACAGCTGATTAGCTAATACCCCTTTTACATCAGAGCTAAACCCAGGTTATTGCTGGGTCTTCCCGGGTCGCAGCTCAGTGTAAATGGGTCCCTGAAAAATAACCCGGGTCAAGTCACCCAGTAATCCAACCAAGGTAGCTACCAGAGTTGGACCCGGGTGGACCTGGGTAATTGTGCAGTGTAAACGGTGCAACCCAGGTTATCCGACCTGGGTCATGCCTAAAATGAGATAATTGGTGGTTGTGGAGCAGTCACCTCCAACTTTTTATGACCTCACAAGTTTAGTAGGGCAGACCTGGGTTCAGTGTGAATGGGGCTGACCTGAGAATAAACCAGATCAATGGTGCTTTGTAAACGGTGTCTGACCTGGGTTGGAACCATGTCTGGAAGCCCAGGTTGGACCCGGGTTTATGGTAGAAAAGAGGTATAATTGTAAATGTACATCAGCCTCTTATCATAAGCAGCAGAGACAAAGGAGGTATCACCCCTAGTAGGTACATGAGAATCAGCCAATATATTGTCCATAAAGTACATATGAGACCTCTCCAAATATTCGTGCTGCACCTTCCTGATACGTTGGGGTATATTTACTAAAGTGCTGTTTTTTTTAGAAGTGGAGATGTTGCCCATAGCAACCAATCAGTTTCTGAGACAGATGCAGCAAAGGGAGAGCATTTTTCATATGCACCAAGCCCCAGAATGTGATGCACTCCGGGGCTTGGTTGAGGCAAGCCCGGCGACAGGGGGGGACTAGGGGCACAGCAGTACCGGGCCCAGAGATTCTAGGGGCCTGCTCTGCTACAGTGGTGTAATGTCCTGTGGTGCAGCCGGTCCATTGCACCGGGGGCCGTGGTAATGAGTGTGGCTGCAGCGGTATTGACAGCAGCACTGTAATGAATCAGACTTACTGTACACTGCCACGGTACTGCCACGGAACTGCCATGGTACTGCTATGATTTCCCTTGAAAATTCTTCCCTTCAGATACAGGACGATTTGTATTTAAAATGCAACCATTTCACATAAGACCATACGATTTGATCAATCACATCACATAATGTGTGTCAATTCCTACACGATCAGTTGAGATCTCTCTGCAAAACCATCTGATCTGTGATCCAACTAGACGACGGTGGGGACGCGCATTGGTGTCGCAGAAGACAAAAAATTCAACTATTTTCAAATGATTGGTCTGTCCAACCTGTAGATTCTGCCCAAATCGTGTGATCAATCATCCCGTGTATGGCCAGCATTACACACTAGGGGTAACTTCAGACTCTGTCCCAGTGCAGCTTACCGTCTATATTCCCCATTACATGGCCACACACCGACACACTAGGGGTCACATCACTCCCAGTCCCAGTGCTTACACTCTATATTCCCAATCACATGGTCACACACATACACACTAGGGGTCACATAACTCCCTGCCCCAGTACAGTTTACACTCTATATTCCCCATCACATGGTCACACACATACACACTAGGGGTCACATCACTCCCTGCCCCAGTGCTTACACTCTATATTCCCCATCACATGGTCACACACATACACACTAGGGGTCACATCACTCCCTGCCCCAGTGCTTACACTCTATATTCCCCATCACATGGTCACACACATACACACTAGGGGTCACATCACTCCCTGCCCCAGTGCTTACACTCTATATTCCCCATCACATGGTCACACACATACACACTAGGGGTCACATCACTTCCTGCCCCAGTGCTTACACTCTATATTCCCCATCACATGGTCACACACATACACACTAGGGGTCACATCACTCCCTGCCCCAGTGCTGCTTACACTCTATATTCCCCATCACATGGTCACACACATACACACTAGGGGTCACATCACTCCCTGCCCCAGTGCTTACGCTCTATATTCCCTATCACATTCTCACACACACACTAGGGGTCACATCACTCCCTGCCCCAGTGCTTACACTCTATATTCCCCATCACATGGTCACACACACACACACTAGGGGTCACATCACTCCCTGCCCAGTGCTGCTTACACTCTATATTCCCCATCACATGCTCACACACATACACACACTAGGGGTCACATCACTCCCTGACCCAGTGCTTACACTCTATATTCCCCATTACATACTCACACACATACACACTAGGGGTCACATCAATCCCTGCCCCAGTGCTTACACTCTATATTCCCCATCACATGGTCACACACATACACACTAGGGGTCACATCACTCCCTGCCCCAGTGCTTACACTCTATATTCCCCATCACATGGTCACACACATACACACCAGGGGTCACATCACTCCCTGCCCCAGTGCTTACACTCTATATTCCCTATCACATGGTCACACACATACACACTAGGGATCACATCACTCCCTGCCCCAGTGCTTACACTCTATATTCCCTATCACATGGTCACACACATACACACTAGGGATCACATCACTCCCTGCCCCAGTGCTTACACTCTATATTCCCCATCACATGCTCACACACATACACACTAGGGGTCACATCACTCCCTGCCCCAGTGCTTACACTCTATATTCCCCATCACATGGTCACACACATACACACTAGGGGTCACATCACTCCCTGCCTCAGTGCTTACACTCTATATTCCCCATCACATGCTCACACATATACACACTAGGGGTCACATCACTCCCTGCCCCATTGCTTACACTCTATATTCCCCATCACATGCTCACACACATACACACTAGGGATCACATCACTCCCTGCCCCAGTGCTTACACTCTATATTTCCCATCACATGGTCACACACATACACACTAGGGGTCACATCACTCCCTGCCCCAGTGCTTACACTCTATATTCCCCATCACATGCTCACACATATACACACCAAGGGTCACATCACTCCCTGCCCCAGTGCTTACACTCTATATTCCCCATCACATGGTCACACACATACACACTAGGGGTCACATCACTCCCTGCTCCAGTGCTGCTTACACTTATATTCCCCATCACATGCTCACACACATACACACTAGGGGTCACATCACTCCCTGCCCCAGTGCTTACACTCTATATTCCCCATCACATGGTCACACTCATACACACTAGGGGTCACATCACTCCCTGCCCCAGTGCTTACACTCTATATTCCCTATCACATGGTCACACACACACACACTAGGGATCACATCACTCCCTGCCCCAGTGCTTACGCTCTATATTCCCCATCACATGCTCACACACATACACACTAGGGATCACATCACTCCCTGCCCCAGTGCTTACACTCTATATTCCCCATCACATGGTCACACACATACACACTAGGGGTCACATCACTCCCTGCTCCAGTGCTGCTTACACTTATATTCCCCATCACATGGTCACACACATACACACTAGGGGTCACATCACTCCCTGCCCCAGTGCTTACACTCTATATTCCCCATCACATGGTCACACTCATACACACTAGGGGTCACATCACTCCCTGCCCCAGTGCTTACGCTCTATATTCCCTATCACATGGTCACACACACACACACTAGGGATCACATCACTCCCTGCCCCAGTGCTTACGCTCTATATTCCCCATCACATGCTCACACACATACACACTAGGGATCACATCACTCCCTGCCCCAGTGCTTACACTCTATATTCCCCATCACATGGTCACACACATACACACTAGGGGTCACATCACTCCCTGCTCCAGTGCTGCTTACACTTATATTCCCCATCACATGGTCACACACATACACACTAGGGGTCACATCACTCCCTGCCCCAGTGCTTACACTCTATATTCCCCATCACATGGTCACACTCATACACACTAGGGGTCACATCACTCCCTGCCCCAGTGCTTACACTCTATATTCCCTATCACATGGTCACACACATACACACTAGGGGTCACATCACTCCCTGTCCCAGTACTTACACTCTATATTCCCCATCACATGCTCACACACATACACACTAGGGATCACATCACTCCCTGCCCCAGTGCTTACACTCTATATTCCCCATCACATGCTCACACACATACACACTAGGGGTCACATCACTCCCAGTCCCAGTGCTTACACTCTATATTCCCCATCACATGGTCACACACATACACACTAGGTGTCACATCACTCCCTGCCCCAGTGCTTACACTCTATATTCCCCATCACATGGTCACACACATACACACTAGGGGTCACATCACTCCCTGCCCCAGTGCTTACACTCTATATTCCCCATCACATGATCACACACATACACACTAGGGGTCACATCACTCCCTGCCCCAGTGGTTACACTCTGTATTCCCCATCACATGTTCACACACATACACACTAGGGGTCACATCACTCCCTGCCCCAGTGCTTACACTCTATATTCCCCATCACATGGTCACACACATACACACTAGGGGTCATATCACTCCCTGCCCCAGTGCTTATACTCTATATTCCCCATCACATGCTCACACACATACACACTAGGGGTCACATCACTCCCTGCTAACCGTGATTGCACCCAATGTTTCTGCCCCCTAGCTGAGCAGGACAAATCTGTCCCCCTTAACAGCCCATGGCGCTGCACATAGTACTTTTTAAAAGATTTTTTTTTATATGGTGTTGGCATGCCTCCCCAATATAGCCATGCCTCCTCCATACTGCTCTCAAAGGCCCTGTATATAGTGTTATCTTTTACTTTTAAGGCAACACAAATCATAAATTATCTGCGCAAAGTAACATAAGGCATCCATAACTTTATTTTAATTAAAGACACTATAAAAACTTAAAACTAATTTATACTAAAATAAAGACACGGACACAGACTGCTTTGGTTAAATGGTCATAACTTGCTTTTATTGAAGGTATGACCCTGAGCTATTCGTTTAATTTTGGGAGGCAAGAAGGATGCTACAATCACTCAGCTCCAGCCATATGTTACTTAACCAAGATTAGGGAGCGATTGATACGCCCCCTGTGGTCATTGTAAGTTGAGCTGTGAAGACGCACAACCCCCTATAATACTGCATAGTATGAGCGGACGGACGCCCAAAGTCCTCCTGCAGAGGTAGGCCATACTATGACCCTTCAAAGAAAATGTGCTCCACATCGTTTTCTTACACCTTACATGGCCGCTGGATTGTAGCACCTTCCCGCCAACGCCAGGTTCAAAGAACCGCAGCCTGCCACCCAAACCAAAACACTAGCCCACATCCAAAAAGAAAAAACAGCACCCAAAAACACACCTACCATAACTCTGACAAATGCATCCCATCAGAGCGGAAAACTTGAACTTGTTCCAGCCGCAAACTTATGTGCTGCGCCAACAAACCACCAGACCCGAGGCAAAACGAGAAACAGCTCTATTAATCTTCCTTCGAGCCGTATCCAAGGCCAAAAGGACTCTAGAAACCGTTCATACACGGTGAGGGACAATATCCGACCACACCAACCTCAGGCCACCATGACCGTAGGGCGCCCAAGTCAGCCTTCATCCACAAGATGTCTGAGGAAACCGCTGATGGGCGTATAGGCGGAGAAACGCGTTACAACACGAGTGCCCGCTGTGGAGAGGCATTGAATACATGGGCTGCTGTTTCCCTGATCGTGGGTCCCTGCTGATTTGACCATTATACTGGTAAAATACTGCTGCCGGCTTGCTGACCATGCAGCACTTGGTCTGAATAAAAGGGATACATTCAGGGCAGAGAAACTGAGCGGGACATTTTACAAACACACATGCTTGTGATTAACTTTCTCCCGTCTGACAACCCATGCTGCATATCCACAGCCTCTAACTACTAAAATTCGATTTGGATCCGTCCATAGCTCTAACTGGGATTGCTATACACTTATGAGCTACGATCCATCTATATCTTGCTTCAGAGAATTTTCTCTTTTGGGAACATTTTTTAGCAGGAACTATTTCAGATACAAATGTACACAGTTTTTTGAAGGACATGTATCTCTCTTGCTAAGTGATCCTAGTATCCTAATCGATTCAACATTGCGTTTATCAAACAGCAATTGCTCTGTGATTTAATACATTTGTGTAGTTCCATGTGCAGCACCATACGAGGAGTTGTGCATGCTGTTTTATCATTATTGTGTATGCATACACTGTGTATTTATTATATCATTTCATATTAATTTCATTATTTATCATTTTTCATTTTTTAGGGTCCACTTCATTGTTTATTTTGTATTTTTTATATTTTTGTTTATATATATTTTTTATTTTTTATTTTTATTTTTCATGTATCATTTTTAATTTCAATATTCTTCATTTGTTGTATTTTAGACGTTCTGAATATTATTTATGTTTTTCCATATGTGTTTATATCCCTTGGAGGTTACTCCTATTGCACCTTATTAAATGCTTTTTCAATTGTACCCTGATTAGCGCCCACTATATCTTTTTACATTGGTTACTGTTTTTTGGGGGATTTTCCAGTTTTCCCCACTGTAGAGGGCTGGCTTTTCATTGGGTTTATCTGCATGTAAAGATCAATACGATCTAATAGTAGGTATTAGCGCTTGTAGTTTTGTCTTTTATTATTTTTTCATCCACAAGATCAGCTCAATAGCCCCGACTGTCCAATACCATTGCCTCCAAGGTGAAATCGCCAACCATGACAGGCCCCCACAGCGCTTCTCATGATAAAGCAGAAGGTACAAAAATCCGACCAATGTATAACTCACAGCCCAAGACCACCGAACCTGATGGCCACCTAACAGGGCCACCTTTCTTACCATCCCATGCTCCTCAGCCCAATAAATAAATGAATGGCCCACAAGCCACACTTGCTCAGAAGACATGGGCAAAGCTGTAAAAGAACAAACAGAACAAAAACGCTGCAGTAATAATATATATATATAAGAAATGGATAGAGTGGTAATCTAAAAGGAGAATGTTAGTAGCAATACCCAAGCGAAGGAGAAAATCTAAAAAACCTCCCATAAGCCGTGAATCATAAACCAATTGAATTGTGCCCCTTTTGGAGGAAAGATTTTAAAATCCCTTCACACCCTCAATTTTTGAATGCTAGCCATTCAAAAACTGGTGGGTAAATGACGTTTCTGGGTAGGAAAAAACACAAATTAAAGCTTAAGTCACATCTAACATATGACTTAAAGGTGGGTGACCTCCAGCTACCAATATCTTGAATGGCAGATTGAGGCAACCCGCTGGCCGCTGCGCAAGAAGCAGCACCAATATGGAAAAAGTGCCACATTGTGCAACATTCAAACCCAACTGTCCCAAACAGCGCTTACACCCAGCAGCAAACTAGAACTCTGTCAAAGGGGAGGAGTCAACATGAAATAACCATTGCGAGCCGGCTGACGGGCGCAGACCCGCATATAAACCAGCCAAGCGCAAATCTTAGTAATAGGATGAGGCCTGATGGTAACCCAATGCCCGCGCCCCAACTGATCAGTTTCAGACTGGGGGCTTTTGCACAGGACAACCCCGATCTGAAGTACCACATGCTTAAACAATAGCCCAGAGTCAGCAAACCTCTTACTAGATGCAAAAAGCTCTCTAATTCGCAATGCACCGAAGTATGGCAGCGCAAAAATACTAATTGGAACAAAACAGAATCAAAGTCAGAAAAAGCAATCAACGAAATCACCCCAACCAGACGCTGCAGCAGTGCCGCATCAATGGGGCGGCGAGAATCACTCACCATGGGGCTTTCTTTCCAACACTTAAGGGCCTTAGACAGCACAAATAACTGTGGGGACGTGACCTCCATGAAAGCGAGAGAAAAACAGGAAGCCATGGCCATCTCATATCGGCCCCTATAATAATGACCCCACACAAACCCAACCAAGTGCTGATCTAAAGACTTACCAGCAGAAGGATACCTACCAGATAAGTGTCCCAGTCGCGCCATGCTGCCTCACAAAGTAGACAGAGCCAGGGACCTCCGAGCCAGGCCGACTAACCCGGTTAGACAATCAGCCAGGCAGAAGACGGACAAACCTTCCCAATCGGATTAGCCTCAGTGGCCAACATCCGAAACCAATCAAAGTGAAAATGGGGCAGGGAATCCCTATCCCGTTCTCAATGACCGGCACGTGTCGCACCCTAAAAACAATAATTGCCTGCAAACACTTCAAAACCAAGAACTTCAACAGACGCAGCGCCATATGAGAAGAAAGCTAATAATCAACAGCGTGCACCACTCTCAGCTTGCTCCACCAAAAATTAGATTTTGGTTAGACAATGTATCATTACATATCCACAGCCACTATGACTGGAAAAATTCCAAAAACAGCAGGTTGGACCGAAACCACATGATATCCATGATGCAGGCCATGGAGCAGCGCACCAGTCCCCTTGAAAGAACGCTCTGAAGTCAGTTGAACCAGCAGCATCGGTGAACAAATGTTACTCAGCATTGTCATCCGGCTGCAATGGCCAAATCAACTCCAAAATTTAAATCCCCCAAAATGAAGACACACCATGAGGTCATTCAGGATTTCCCTGTGGCGAACACAGAAATGCAGGTTGGAGACAGCCGCAATAGCACGCTCCGGCCTACTGCAAACACTCGCCCCATCGGTATAATCCGGCAAGCAAAACTAAATTTACCTAGGACCGACTGCACCTGACGAGAAAACAAAATGTCCCCACAAACTGCGCCATCCAATGGGCCGACAAACAAAAAGTCGTCCAAATAATGTGCTATGCCCAAGTGGCCCGTACCAGCCTGGACACACCAATGCAAGAAAATGCCAAACTTTTCAAAATAAGCAGACGAGATAGCGCAGCCAATGGGGAGGCACCTGTCCACAAAAATTGGCCATCCAACTTAAATCTAGGGGTGTGCACCGGCCACTTTTCGTGTTTTGTGTTTTGATTTTGGATCTGGATCTTTCTTCGTGTTTTGGATCTGGATTGGTTTTGCCAAAACCACCCTTCGTGTTTTGGGTTCTGGGTTTTGTGTTTTGGATCTGTATTTTTTTTAAAAAAAGCATAAAAACAGCTAAAATCACAGAATTTGTGTGTTTTTCTGCTCCTATGCTATTATTAACCTCAATAACCTTAATTTCCACTCATTTCCAGTCTATTCTGAACACCTCACACCTCACAATAGTGTTTTCATGTCCAAAAGGTTGCACCGAGGTAGCTGGATGACTATGCTAAGCGACACGAGTGGGCGGCACAAACACGTGACCCATCTAGGAGTGACACTGCAGTGGCAGACAGGATGGCAGTTTGAAAAACTAGGCCCCAAACAGTACATAATGCAAAGAAAAAAAAGAGGTGCAAGATGGAATTGTCCTCCCACCCACCCTTATGTTGTATAAACAGGACATGCACACTTTAACAAACCAAACATTTCAGCTCCAGGGTCTGCCACATGACTGTGGCTGAAATGATTGGTTCGTTTGGGCCCCCACAAAACAAGCTGGCAATTAATCTGTCCCTGCACAAACTGGCTCTACGGAGGCAAGATGTCGTCCTCATCCTCAGATTACTCACCCTCTTCAGTGTTGTGTACATCCTCATCCTCACAGAGTATTAATTCGTCCCCGCTGGAATCCACAACCACAGGTCCCTCTGTACGTTCTGGAGGCTGGTCTCCCTGGAAGAGTTGATAATTCATTTTATGAACATCATCTTCTCCACATTTTGTGGAAGCAACCTCCTATGCCTTTTGCTGACAAGGTTCCCGGCTGCACTAAACACTCTTTCGGAGTACACACTGGAGGGGGGGCAACTCAGGTAAAATAGAGCCAGTTTGTACAGGGACCTCCAAATTGCTTCTTTTTCCTGCCAGTACAGGTACGGACTGTCTGACATGCCTACTTGGATGCTGTCACCGATGTAATCCTTTAACAGACAGACGCATGCTTGTCGCTGCTGCTTTAAGGATGCAGGTGCGGCTACAGCCCACACATTTCACAAAGACAGAAAAAAAAAGAAGAATATTTTTATTGTTTGTGGAGCGCACTTTGAGGGTTACACCACCCTTTAACAGACAGACGCACGCTTGTCGCTGCTGCTTTAAGGATGCGGGTGCGGCTACAGCCCACACATTTCACAAAGACAGGAAAAAAAAGAAGAATATTTTTATTGTTTGTGGAGCACACTTTGAGGGTTACACCACCCTTTAACAGACAGACGCACGCTTGTCGCTGCTGCTTTGAGGATGCAAGTGCGGCTACAGCCCACACAATTCACAAAGACAGAAAAAAAAAGAAGAATATTTTTATTGTTTGTGGAGCGCACTTTGAGGGTTACACCACCCTTTAACAGACAGACGCACGCTTGTCGCTGCTGCTTTGAGGATGCAAGTGCGGCTACAGCCCACACATTTCACAAAGACAGAAAAAAAAATAAGAATTTTTTAATTGTTTGTGGAGCGCACTTTGAGGGTTACACCACCCTTTAACAGACAGACACACGCTTGTTGCTGCTGCTTTAAGGATGCGGGTGCGGCTACAGCCCACACATTTCACAAAGACAGAAAAAAAAAGAAGAATATTTTTATTGTTTGTGGAGCACACTTTGAGGGTTACACCACCCTTTAACAGACAGACGCACGCTTGTCGCTGCTGCTTTGAGGATGCAAGTGCGGCTACAGCCCACACATTTCACAAAGACAGAAAAAAAAAGAAGAATATTTTTATTGTTTGTGGAGCGCACTTTGAGGGTTACACCACCCTTTAACAGACAGACGCACGCTTGTCGCTGCTGCTTTGAGGATGCAGGTGGAATCTAGATGGGATTTGGAACCGGGGACACACTACCTCCATCAATTGTCTAAATCCCACTGCACTAATGGCGGATACCGGACCCATGTCTAACACCAACATAGCAGTCAAGGCCTCAGTTATACGTTTTGCTTCAGGATGACTGCTGTCGTACTTCATCATCATCGCTAGGGACTGTTGGAGGGTCAATTGTTTAGTAAAAGTGGTGGTGTTCCTACTTCCTCTCTGGGATGATGAACAACTCCCAGCAGCAGCAACAGCACTAGGAGGAAGTGGTTCTTGATCTTTCCCTATTTTATTTTTATCGGAGAAAGTTTGGTCCTCCATTTATGTTATATTGATATATACGTGTGGCTAAAGCGCACACAAACACAGAAAATATTTTTTTATTTTTGCTGGAGAGTAGTGCACTTTGTGGGTTACACCACCCTTTAAGAAATGAGCCAGCCGGCTCTTTACTTATGGGACACAGGCGCACGCTTGGCGCTGCTCCTTTGTTGATGCACGTGCAGCCACAGTGCACACAATTCACAAACACAGAAAATATATTTTTTTTTGGTTTGGACTAGAGTGTACTTTGGGGGTTACAGCATCCTTTAACGGTCAAGCCAGCCGGCCCTTTACTTATGACACAGGCGCACGCTTGGCACTACTTTGCTGATGCACGTGCGGCTACTGCGCACACAATTCACAAACACAGAAAAAATATTTTGTTATTTGGTTTGGAGTGTACTTTGGGGGTTACAGCACCCTTTAACGGTCAAGCCAGCCGGCCCTTTACTTATGACACAGGCGCACGCTTGGCACTACTTTGTTGATGCACGTGCGGCTACTGCGCACACAATTCACAAACACAGAAAAAATATTTTTTTTTTGGTTTGGACTGGAGTGTACTTTGGGGCTTACAGCACCCTTTAACAGTCAAGCCAGCCGGCCCTTTACTTATGACACAGGCGCACGCTTGGCACTACTTTGTTGATGCACGTGCGGCTACTGCGCACACAATTCACAAACACAGAAAAAATATTTAGTTTTTTGGTTTGGAGTGTACTTTGGGGGTTACAGCACCCTTTAACGGTCAAGCGCTGACCTCCGCAGACCAATCAGAACAACCGTGCACTTGCAGCACACCAGCAACACGCTGATCCAGCTCACCAACAAACCTGCAGCTTCCAACCTATCTGCAATGGCCGCAACGTCGACCTACATCACCATAACAAAAAACCTACCGGTAGGTAAGTACTGCCAAGACTCACACCAACACGCGGGACGCCGCACAGGTGTTCCAACCCACTCTGCAAATCCCCCCACCCCCCGAGACTTCCTAGACTGTCGACCATAGGTACAGCAGGGGTGACGTGCAAGGTCACTGAACCGCACGGGAAGGAGCCCCCTAAAAGGGTCCACCTACCTCCCCAGTCTCATCACCACTCATCACTGAACCCCACCCACCTGCCCGGGATCTTAACAGAGCAGCATTGTGACTACTCAATAAAAGATTTTGCCCAAAATTACTGTGCCTCGCTGGCCTCATTTTGATCCTATTCCATTCCCTTTTTCACATTACTCCAAACTACACTCCATACCCAATCACACCCTCCTCACTCCCAAAACATCACCACCACCAGAAGAAACATTCTAATTAACACCACTCACAAACACACACAAGTCATCACCATTACTAGCAGGAAGAGCGCACCTTACCCCCCCTACCCCCATACGTTTTCAGTGCGGGAAAGGTACTCCCACACAAAGGTGCAGCACCCCGAAACCACAACACACCGCCCCCTGGTCAACGTGAGCGCAGTTCTACCGCCCATCTTCATATGCTCCCCCCAATAGTGTCTAACCCTAACCCCTCCTCCCGTAGTCTAACCATAACCCTCTCTGGGGGTGTCTAACCCTAATCTACGCCCAGGAGTGCCTAAACCTAACCCCCCATCCCCACTATCATACTTACCCATCTTCTTACCTTTGGGATGGTGGGGGTCGTGATACCTACAGCATGTCGGTATTCTGATCCTCTTCGGGATATCGTCGTTGCCATTATGCCGGGCGTCGGGATTCTGGCTTCAGTAATCGACGCCCTGCGGTGTATATTCAGTGCATCCTGATTGTATTCTGCAATGTGATTCTCATTGCAAATGTGATGATTAATGGGCCACTTTATCTTGATGGGCAAGGAGAGGTGATTCAGGGGCAGGGGGAGGCAGTTTAGCACTCAAAGTACCCAGAGAAGGGCGAGTACAGAGGGGGGCAGATATATCACACCTTACAGACAGATGGACAAGTTTCTAATAGCAACCAAACAGCTTCTGTCATTTTATAGACGGTGCTGGATAAATGACAGCTATAAGCTGATTGGTTGGGCAACTTTTCCACTTTATATATCTCTTCAAGGTTTGATACATCTCCCCCAGAGTCAGTTTCTCAATGGGAGTGGGAGATAAGGAGCACTAGTAGCAAGGAGAGTGCTGGTGTTAAACATGAGGGAAGGAGGGACCTGCCCCTGACAGCTTACATACCAAGAGGAGGGAGGTGAATATAAACCTGCTGCTTCTACACTACACCTGCTGCATTGTAGGTACACCTGCATATGCACACTTGTACACTACGCCTGCTGCACTGTAGGTACACCTGCATATGCACACTTGGACACTACACCTGCTGCACTGTAGGTACACCTGCATATGCACACTTGGACAGTACACCTGCTGCACTGTAGGTACACCTGCATATGCACACTTGTACACTACGCCTGCTGCACTGTAGGTACACCTGCATATGCACACTTGTACACTACGCCTGCTGCACTGTAGGTACACCTGCATATGCACACTTGTACACTACGCCTGCTGCACTGTAGGTACACCTGCATATGCACACTTGTACACTACGCCTGCTGCACTGTAGGTACACCTGCATATGCACACTTGTACACTACGCCTGCTGCACTGTAGGTACACCTGCATATGCACACTTGTACACTACGCCTGCTGCACTGTAGGTACACCTGCATATGCACACTTGTACACTACGCCTGCTGCACTGTAGGTACACCTGCATGTGCACACTTGTACACTACGCCAGCTGCACTGTAGGTACACCTGCATGTGCACACTTGTACACTATGCCTGCTGCACTGTAGGTACACCTGCATGTGCACACTTGTACACTACGCCTGCTGCACTGTAGGTACACCTGCATGTGCACACTTGTACACTACGCCTGCTGCACTGTAGGTACACCTGCATGTGCACACTTGTACACTACGCCTGCTGCACTGTAGGTACACCTGCATATGCACACTTGTACACTACGCCTGCTGCACTGTAGGTACACCAGCATATGCACACTTGTACACTACGCCTGCTGCACTGTAGGTACACCTGCATATGCACACTTGTACACTACGCCTGCTGCACTGTAGGTACACCTGCATATGCACACTTGTACACTACGCCTGCTGCACTGTAGGTACACCTGCATATGCACACTTGTACACTACGCCTGCTGCACTGTAGGTACACCTGCATATGCACACTTGTACACTACGCCTGCTGCACTGTAGGTACACCTGCATATGCACACTTGTACACTACGCCTGCTGCACTGTAGGTACACCTGCATATGCACACTTGTACACTACGCCTGCTGCACTGTAGGTACACCTGCATATGCACACTTGTACACTACGCCTGCTGCACTGTAGGTACACCTGCATATGCACACTTGGACACTACGCCTGCTGCACTGTAGGTACACCTGCATATGCACACTTGGACAGTACGCCTGCTGCACTGTAGGTACACCTGCATATGCACACTTGTACACTACGCCTGCTGCACTGTAGGTACACCTGCATATGCACACTTGTACACTACGCCTGCTGCACTGTAGGTACACCTGCATATGCACACTTGTACACTACGCCTGCTGCACTGTAGGTACACCTGCATATGCACACTTGTACACTACGCCTGCTGCACTGTAGGTACACCTGCATATGCACACTTGTACACTACGCCTGCTGCACTGTAGGTACACCTGCATATGCACACTTGTACACTACGCCTGCTGCACTGTAGGTACACCTGCATATGCACACTTGTACACTACGCCTGCTGCACTGTAGGTACACCTGCATATGCACACTTGTACACTACGCCTGCTGCACTGTAGGTACACCTGCATATGCACACTTGGACACTACACCTGCTGCACTGTAGGTACACCTGCATATGCACACTTGGACAGTACACCTGCTGCACTGTAGGTACACCTGCATATGCACACTTGTACACTACACCTGCTGCACTGTAGGTACACCTGCATATGCACATTTCTACACTACACCTGCTGCACTGTAGGTACACCTGCATATGCACACTTGTACACTACACCTGCCGCACTGTAGGTACACCTGCATATGCACACTTGTACACTACACCTGCCGCACTGTAGGTACACCTGCATATGCACATTTCTACACTACACCTGCTGCACTGTAGGTACACATGTATATGCACATTTCTACACTACACCTGCTGCACTGTAGGTACACCTGCATATGCACATTTCTACACTACACCTGCTGCACTGTAGGTACACATGTATATGCACACTTGTACACTACAAATGCTGCACTGTAGGTACACCTGCATATGCACATTTCTACACTACACCTGCTGCACTGTAGGTACACCTGCATATGCACATTTCTACACTACGCCTGCTGCACTGTAGGTACACATGTATATGCACACTTGTACACTATGCCTGCTGCACTGTAGGTACACCTGCATATGCACACTTGTACACTACGCCTGCTGCACTGTAGGTACACCTGCATATGCACACTTGTACACTACGCCTGCTGCACTGTAGGTACACTTGCATATGCACACTTGTACACTACGCCTGCTGCACTGTAGGTACACCTGCATATGCACATTTCTACACTACACCTGCTGCACTGTAGGTACACCTGCATATGCACACTTGGACAGTACACCTGCTGCACTGTAGGTACACCTGCATATGCACACTTGTACACTACACCTGCTGCACTGTAGGTACACCTGCATATGCACACTTGTACACTACACCTGCCGCACTGTAGGTACACCTGCATATGCACACTTGTACACTACACCTGCTGCACTGTAGGTACACCTGCATATGCACATTTCTACACTACACCTGCTGCACTGTAGGTACACATGTATATGCACATTTCTACACTACACCTGCTGCACTGTAGGTACACCTGCATATGCACATTTCTACACTACACCTGCTGCACTGTAGGTACACATGTATATGCACACTTGTACACTACACCTGCTGCACTGTAGGTACACCTGCATATGCACATTTCTACACTACACCTGCTGCACTGTAGGTACACATGTATATGCACACTTGTACACTACGCCTGCTGCACTGTAGGTACACCTGCATATGCACACTTGTACACTACGCCTGCTGCACTGTAGGTACACCTGCATATGCACACTTGTACACTACACCTGCTGCACTGTAGGTACACCTCCATATGCACACTTGTACACTACGCCTGCTGCACTGTAGGTACACCTGCATATGCACATTTCTACACTACACCTGCTGCACTGTAGGTACACCTGCATATGCACACTTGTACACTACGCCTGCTGCACTGTAGGTACACCTGCATATGCACACTTGTACACTACGCCTGCTGCACTGTAGGTACACCTGCATATGCACACTTGTACACTACGCCTGCTGCACTGTAGGTACACCTGCATATGCACACTTGTACACTACGCCTGCTGCACTGTAGGTACACCTGCATATGCACACTTGTACACTACGCCTGCTGCACTGTAGGTACACCTGCATATGCACACTTGTACACTACGCCTGCTGCACTGTAGGTACACCTGCATATGCACACTTGGACACTACGCCTGCTGCACTGTAGGTACACCTGCATATGCACACTTGGACAGTACGCCTGCTGCACTGTAGGTACACCTGCATATGCACACTTGTACACTACGCCTGCTGCACTGTAGGTACACCTGCATATGCACACTTGTACACTACGCCTGCTGCACTGTAGGTACACCTGCATATGCACACTTGTACACTACGCCTGCTGCACTGTAGGTACACCTGGATATGCACACTTGTACACTACGCCTGCTGCACTGTAGGTACACCTGCATATGCACACTTGTACACTACGCCTGCTGCACTGTAGGTACACCTGCATATGCACACTTGTACACTACGCCTGCTGCACTGTAGGTACACCTGCATATGCACACTTGTACACTACGCCTGCTGCACTGTAGGTACACCTGCATATGCACACTTGTACACTACGCCTGCTGCACTGTAGGTACACCTGCATATGCACACTTGGACACTACACCTGCTGCACTGTAGGTACACCTGCATATGCACACTTGGACAGTACACCTGCTGCACTGTAGGTACACCTGCATATGCACACTTGTACACTACACCTGCTGCACTGTAGGTACACCTGCATATGCACATTTCTACACTACACCTGCTGCACTGTAGGTACACCTGCATATGCACACTTGTACACTACACCTGCCGCACTGTAGGTACACCTGCATATGCACACTTGTACACTACACCTGCCGCACTGTAGGTACACCTGCATATGCACATTTCTACACTACACCTGCTGCACTGTAGGTACACATGTATATGCACATTTCTACACTACACCTGCTGCACTGTAGGTACACCTGCATATGCACATTTCTATACTACACCTGCTGCACTGTAGGTACACATGTATATGCACACTTGTACACTACACCTGCTGCACTGTAGGTACACCTGCATATGCACATTTCTACACTACACCTGCTGCACTGTAGGTACACCTGCATATGCACATTTCTACACTACGCCTGCTGCACTGTAGGTACACATGTATATGCACACTTGTACACTATGCCTGCTGCACTGTAGGTACACCTGCATATGCACACTTGTACACTACGCCTGCTGCACTGTAGGTACACCTGCATATGCACACTTGTACACTACGCCTGCTGCACTGTAGGTACACTTGCATATGCACACTTGTACACTACGCCTGCTGCACTGTAGGTACACCTGCATATGCACATTTCTACACTACACCTGCTGCACTGTAGGTACACCTGCATATGCACACTTGGACAGTACACCTGCTGCACTGTAGGTACACCTGCATATGCACACTTGTACACTACACCTGCTGCACTGTAGGTACACCTGCATATGCACACTTGTACACTACACCTGCCGCACTGTAGGTACACCTGCATATGCACACTTGTACACTACACCTGCTGCACTGTAGGTACACCTGCATATGCACATTTCTACACTACACCTGCTGCACTGTAGGTACACATGTATATGCACATTTCTACACTACACCTGCTGCACTGTAGGTACACCTGCATATGCACATTTCTACACTACACCTGCTGCACTGTAGGTACACATGTATATGCACACTTGTACACTACACCTGCTGCACTGTAGGTACACCTGCATATGCACATTTCTACACTACACCTGCTGCACTGTAGGTACACATGTATATGCACACTTGTACACTACGCCTGCTGCACTGTAGGTACACCTGCATATGCACACTTGTACACTACGCCTGCTGCACTGTAGGTACACCTGCATATGCACACTTGTACACTACACCTGCTGCACTGTAGGTACACCTCCATATGCACACTTGTACACTACGCCTGCTGCACTGTAGGTACACCTGCATATGCACATTTCTACACTACACCTGCTGCACTGTAGGTACACCTGCATATGCACACTTGTACACTACACCTGCTGCACTGTAGGTACACCTCCATATGCACACTTGTACACTACGCCTGCCGCACTGTAGGTACACCTGCATATGCACACTTGTACACTACACCTGCTGCACTGTAGGTACACCTCCATATGCACACTTGTACACTACGCCTGCTGCACTGTAGGTACACCTGCATATGCACACTTGTACACTACGCCTGCTGCACTGTAGGTACACCTGCATATGCACACTTGTACACTACGCCTGCTGCACTGTAGGTACACCTGCATATGCACACTTGTACACTACGCCTGCTGCACTGTAGGTACACCTGCATATGCACACTTGTACACTACGCCTGCTGCACTGTAGGTACACCTCCATATGTACATTTGTTGACCGGTTTGACCTACTGAACCCTAAAACTGGAAAGAGAGAGACTAAGGATTCCCTGGGTGGGAGCTAGAGTTAATACCCTGCCTCCATCCCTAGGTAAACAGGGATAAGGAGTTATGGCAAGAAGGAAGCTTTTCCTTTTCTCTAAACTATTTATTTTGTGTTAATTGACTTTGCCTAATTAATAGACCTCTATGAGATATCTTGTTTGGGGCTGTATCTCCATGCCGGACACTGCACAGTATGTACCTGGAGAATAGGACACGTCACATGATACATTTTGTTTATATTGCAGAATTATTCCACACTTATCTGTGGGCCTCCGGGGACTTGGAAATACTAGATACATGAAGATGATAAATGTTACATGTCCCTGGAACGCAGGAACAAGAATTAAAGTGGCACCATTCCGTATCTACGAAGAGTCAGTTGTTCCATGGGGCAGAATATGAAACTGCTCCAAACCACATCCGTCATTGTGAGGGGTGTTTATAGTCTAGGCGCGGGCATGGTAACAACTGTCAGACCTTGGCCTACGTCGCCTGTGTGTGTGATGCTTATAGGTACAGGGAGAAGAAGATTTGGAATTTGCCACATAGTTGTCACTGCTATTCCTAATGCAAAACTAATGTTACATGTAATCAGAGTGTGCGGTCTATAACTGCAGGAAATGTTGCGCCTTCTTTACACGATGGATGTTTATCAGCCCTAAATACACAGTAACTAAACACTGATGAGAATAATAATCTATTTTACTAGAACGGAACAAGTTTGCAGCAAAGGCCAATCAGATACCACTGCGAAGGTTCTGGCGCATACTGTTCTGATTTACACTGACAGGTAGGGATATCCTCCAATCCCAGACCAGCATGGACCATCGATTTGCTTTGTCCAATCCCATAGTGAAGTATTTGGGGCATACGTGGTTTACAAGAATACACAACCATTATATTAATAATTTTTCCAATTCTTTTGCCATGGGAATGAAATATGATTTTTCTTTTTGTCACCTATGGATCCTAATATTTACGCAGCATGGACAATTGATTTGCATGTCCAATCCTATAATAAAACATTTAACGCAGTAAGGGTGGGATGTACTAACATTGGGTATCATTCAGCTTGAATCGTAAGTCTGCAATCGCACGCACCCGCGCATTGCGAAAATATGCAAATAAATGCAATCGCAGCACTATACCAAGACGCCCACCAGCTTATACAGCCGCCCACTTCCCATTACTTACACCCGCAAGTCAGCGAAAACATCGGTAACATCGAGTAACATCGGACCAGAGTTGTGGTTGAGCTTGACATGACTCACAACCTGCAAAGCTTCCTGTCGCCATGTAGAGCTCTGGCTGCGAATGCAGTCGCTGGGGCTTAATTATGCACGCCTCTGTAATGGCGTTCAAATGCACAGTCACGCCTGCGTTTCTCCGACCACCCCCCGTCAACCCCCACAAACGGTACTTTCTGTCAATCACTCTGCGATGGGTCTGCGTAGCCTCTGCGAACGCAGTCCCGATCGCAGTGGAGCGTTCACGCACGCACACTGCAGCTTTGCCGCCTGCGTAGTGCGTATTAATCGGCCGGCTGCGTACAGGGCAGCTCTTCCGATTAGAGCTGTCCTTTGCGATCAGCGTTGCGCCCTGGACTTCCTGGTGTATGACCCGGGAGTCCATCTGCACATGCGCCAAGTGACGCGGTGGCCGCTGGTCATTCTGGGAGGAATCCAATTGGATCCCTCATACTAGCGCGATGCAGTTAAAGCTCAAAGGCTTCTATAGGTATAGGGTAATGCCAGCAAAAGCTGGCGTTACCCCCTGCATCAGAGCCCTTGCGGCCACCCAATAGTCCATATGGAAAATTCTGTAAGACCCCGAAAACTGGGTTTTTATCGCATTTTCCTTTTAGTACATCCCAACAATGGCCTGATTCAGACCTGAGCGCTCGCAACCGGATCGATGGTGGTCACAGCGCATGCGCTTGACGGAGCCAGCTCCGTCGTGTTCATGCGCGAGACCCGGCTAGCGACGGGCAATCCGTCGCTCCGGGTCTCGCACCAAAGGGGGCGAGCTGTCGTTGTTGAGTGACAGCTCGCCCCCTTTGGTGGGCGGGCCGGGGGGGGTGGCTGCCTAAATGGAGGCGTTCCCATGAGAACGCCTGCCGTTTGGGGGCGGCACCACTGACATCATGAGTGATGTCAGTGGAGATATTCCGGCTCTGTTAGAGCCGAAAACTCTCTCTGGGGCTTGCGGCCACGAGCCCCTACCACAAGGGTCTCGTCGCAAGCCCGATGGTCGCGATGGTCAAGACCATTGCGACCATCATCATGGCCGCTCGCTATAGCTGTGGGTGGTAACACACAGCTATGCGAGCGGCCAGGAGGCCGCTCCATAAAAATAAAAAAAACGCCCTGATTCAGAGCGAGCACTCTTTCAGAGCGTCCGGCTCTGAATCAGGGCCATGGGGCCTGATTCAGAGCCGGACGCAATTAGCGCTCGCTCGTCCAGAAAATAGGGGTGGCTATTCAAATGGACCGTTCGCTCTTTGCAGTCTGTTCACGCCTCTAGGTCTGATCGAGCGAACAAAACTTGCGGTCGTTTTTTGGGAAACTACGCCCCCTGGCCGCTCGCATCCCACGTCAAGTCCGCTATTTATTAGATTAATCGAGTACATCGACCATGGTATGAACTGCTCGCTATTCTTGTGGTTGGTTTTTGCTACCACAATTTTGCGAGCAGTTCTGGCTATAAAATAACCCAGTGACGTGGTCAATGACGCTGCTGTTTTAATTATGCACACCCATAAAACGCCCGTTTTGACCTTTAAGCACGCCTGCGTTCGGATCTCCACTCCCCGTTTTCAAGCACCTTCCCCTGTTACCACCCACATACGCCTCTTTCTATCACTCAAATTATCAGGCATTCGCTCTTTTGCGAGCACATGAATTTCGACCGCACTGACTGGTTCGCGCATGCGTATAACGATCCGTATGCATGCGCAGTTGGGCAAACATCGCTCGGAGAGAACGAGCGGCCGCTTACGAGCGGCTCTGAATCAGGCCCCTGGTTCACAAGTGAACACATTTATCTATATTATTTCCTAATCTCCTGATCTTATTGTGCAAAGCCAAGAATGGATCAAAGAATTAGTGTAATATGGTAGGGTAAAAGGTTATGGTTTAATCATTATAGCTTGAGATTTTCTTTTCTATACTGTACATTTTTTGTGACTTTGTGGCTGTTTTTGGCTATCACGTCCTTCACCCTTCTCTGTACTTCCTATAAAGTGGCCTGGGGGAAGCTAGAATCACAAACAATGGAACTGACTCTACCAGACCTGAATTGTACGACCTTTCGCCCTCTGCTATAAATTGCATGTACTGTATACCCATAAAACACACTTTTGCAGTTGATTGTTCAAAAATACTTTGCTGAAGTTTCCTTGTCTGTTGGTTTGTGCACTTAACCTTAACTTGCCTGTGAAGTTGTATTTTGATTTTTCTTCCTATAATTAACTTGCTCTCGGGAGAGGAGAATGGGGAAGGATAACAGGGGAGGGTAATGTGAGGACAGCCGAATACATGAGCAGGGGTCAGCGGTACCAAGACAGCTTGTACTTGACGGCTATAGAAGCTGCCGCTCAATAGCCATTGGGTGCCCCCGACTCTGATGTACGTAGGAGGCCCTCACATCACATGGCACATAATATTGGGATTCTCACTTTCTCACAGCTCGCTTTGATGTGCCGTTATCTGTTTGCCGCTGATAGGCCCATAAGGGGAACGTCTTTTTTAGATCGCTTTGCAAATGAATATTTGGTGATAATGTTATGACCATATGGCTTTTTGCTTCAGGGAACCATAAAACTGAATTATTAAACCTGGAATAAGAGCATTTAAAGCTTTGCTCATAAACATGAATCACTGAGTGGAATGTTGGCAGTGTATTTAGTAGGGGCCTCACTTGTGGCCCTCGGTCCCTTTTAGATGTAATACATATGTGGTCAGTTCTTAGAAGCCCTTTGTTGCTGTTATCACTGTGCCACCAATATACACAGTGCTGTACAGAGATTGTGGGACTGATTCTGACTTGCACACAGCGGCGATGTCGTCTGCAGTGAAGCGATAATTTTTCATCTGCGCATGTATCTAAGTCACACTGCGTATGCGCCCAGAGAGCAAATTGGCGTTGCGATTAAGGCGCACGGATATGTTTTGAAAATATACAGAGCATGTCTGAGCGGTGACACGGAGGCAGCGTAGCGCACACATGGAGATGGTCCGTATTTTTAGGACTGTCGCAGGCACGTCACTGAATGCGGCTGCGTACAAAGACGCACGACTGATCGCACAGGAGGCCATATTTGGAAGGGGAAGCTTCACCTGGTACAAGGTTCAATGGTTCAACCACTGGCGATATCTAAAGATGCAGCAATCAGTATTACCACGTGTACGGATGCTGATCGCGGGCGTCTGAGTCCCTGCACATTCGGGCAGGGCTTTATAGTGGCATTTGCATAAAGTCGCAGAAGATGCTGACACAGGCGCAGGTGCATCTGACTAATTAAGGGCCATATTCAATTAGTGGCAATTTTATCGATTTTTCAGAGATATTATCGCATCGGCGATAATTTATCGCCGATTTTTCATGTGAAAATGGAGAAAACTTTTCTCCATTTTAGAAAAGGGAGAAAATTTGAAAAATCCCTATTTTTGGGAAAAATGTGGGGATTTCTTACAGACCCTTTGGACAGCCCCCCTAATTGATACTTTAGCAAAAAAACTTTTTGTAAATTGCGACAAGCAGAAGGATGGGGCAATTGCTAGTGATGGAGGTTGGGTGCTTGCTATTCACTGGTCCTCCTGCATTCTCATAAGGCTTCAAAAGAGTGGGCCAGCACCCCACCACCTGCCTGCACCCCCCTGCAATGCTTCCCATGCCATGGCAGCCCTGCAGCTTTGTTCCATCCCGCACTGCTCCTGGAATTATTCCAGCCACGGCTATAATGGTCCTTATTCAGGTGCTGATATATAAATTAATATTTGGGTGAGTGAAAATAACAGTCCGTGCCTTAGGCAAAACGTACCTATAAAGCACCCCTTCCTACCCCCGGGAATGTCTGCCAAAGTTCTCCCAGGAAAGTTGACCACCCTCCCAGACCATGTCCTCTTCTCCAGTGGGCAGAGGTGTGGGGGCAGTGGGGACTCGATTGGCATCACTGCAAATTCTAACTAGACATTGAGAGTTATTAACAAGCAAGTAACCAGAATGGTGGCGGATGAGACAGCTCTATAAACATTTAATGTGGTAACAATAGTAATATTTGGATTTATTTGAAGTGGTCAATTAATTTCTTAGCCCACTTGTAACACCCCCCCCCCTTGCCCCCTTGCAGAAGTAGCTGTAATTTACTAACTAAAATAATCCCCTCATGATAAAAGCTCCTGCTATTTTTGTATTTTTGTTAACTCCTTCATCACTAGATAATATTTCAGAGAGCATTGTCAGAACTCCTGGCAGTAATGCGGACAGTTCATTTCTGTAATTCTATGTGACATTTCTGTGGTTCTATGTGACAGTTCTGTGATTCTATGTGACATTTCTGTAACTATATGTGACATTTCTGTAACTATATGTGACATTTCTGTGATTCTATGTCACATTTCTGTGATTCTATGTGACATTTCTGTGATTCTGTGTGACATTTCTGTAACTATATGTGACATTTCTGTGATTCTATGTCACATTTCTGTGATTCTATGTGACATTTCTGTGATTCTGTGTGACATTTCTGTAACTATATGTGACATTTCTGTAACTATATGTGACATTTCTGTGATTCTATGTCACATTTCTGTGATTCTATGTGACATTTCTGTGATTCTGTGTGTCATTTCTGTGGTTCTATGTGACATTTCTGTGATTCTGTGTGACATTTCTGTGATTCTATGTGACATTTCTGTGGTTCTGTGTGACAGTTCTGTCATTCTATGTGACATTTCTATGGTTCTGTGTGACATTTCTGTGGTTCTGTGTGACAGTTCTGTCATTCTATGTGACATTTCTATGATTCTATGTGACATTTCTGTGGTTCTGTGTGACATTTCTGTGGTTCTGTGTGACATTTCTGTGGTTCTATGTGACATTTCTGTGGTTCTATGTGACATTTCTGTGATTCTATGTGACATTTCTGTGGTTCTATGTGACAGTTCTGTGGTTCTATGTGACATTTCTGTGATTCTATGTGACATTTCTGTAATTCTGTGTGATATTTCTGTGATTCTATGTGTAATTTCTGTGGTTCTATGTGACAGTTCTGTGGTTCTATGTGTCATTTCTGTGGTTCTATGTGACATTTCTGTGATTCTGAGTGACATTTCTGTGATTCTATGACATTTCTGTGATTCTGTGTGACATTTCTGTGGTTCTATGTGACATTTCTGTGATTCTGTGTGACATTTCTGTGGTTCTATGTGACATTTATGTGGTTCTATGTGACATATCTGTGATTCTATGTGACATTTCTGTGGTTCTATGTGACATTTATGTGGTTCTATGTGACATTTCTGTGGTTCTATGTGACATTTATGTGGTTCTATGTGACTGTGCAGAGTCAGGACCAGTGGACTGGGCTGACAGACTGAAGCATAATAGAAGTGGTTGAATCAGAGGTCTCCTCATGGGGTGATACCCATGTGGTAAATGCCTGATGCCTTCAGAAAGGTCACTGGCACCTGCAAGGCTCCCAGTCTGCCCCTGGAACCAATTAAGTGGAACTCAACCCCTCACCCTGAATATAGGGATAAGGGCTGGAACCAGTGATTGAGAACTCAGGAGACAACACAGCGAGAAATACAGGTAACCAGAAGCCCAGCTGGAATCTGCTAATGGATGATGCAGACCGAGTATCAGAGCTGGGTCACTGCAGCCTAAATCCTCAAAGAGGAACTTAGATCCAGCACCCAATCGCCAACAACCGGAATGAACGTTTGAGACAGAGACTCAGCACAAACCCCAACACTCTAGGGGCTCTATTTATCAACATTATTTTTACTAAAATAATGTGAAAAAGGGTGTTTTCACACCCTTTTCACATTATTTTAGTATCACCTATAGTTATTACAGGGCAATTGGAGTAGAATTCGTAAAATTCTACTCCAACCCCTAAGTATCACTTATTTTTAGTAAAGCAGATCGCATTTCCCATAATTGTAATGGGAAATGTGATCTGACCATAGTTACTAAAAATAAATGTGAAAAAAATACCGGGGAAAGCCCTGTGATAATAACGCCACCTGGAGGTGGCGTTATCCAGGGTCTCCCACGGTTACCGGCCTCCTGCCCTGCTCTAACGGGGAGAGCAGAGCCGGGAGTCGGTCCCAGTAATCAGCTGTGTGGTCTAAACAGACCGCAAGCTGATTACTGTAAAAATAAAGAAAAAAAAAATAGTAAAAAAAAATTGACTTACCTGACTCCAGGGACCGGTGATCAGGCCTCCGGTGATGACTCCCCTCCGGTCAGCTGGTCTCCCACAGTGCACTGCTGCCCGGTCATCAGGTGATAGGGCCCCAGTGCAGTATGGGAGATCACCTGACCGGAGGAATGGAGAACATCACCGGAGGCCTGCAGTATGCAGGTAAGTGTAAGTAAGGGAGATGTGGGTCGCGGGGGGGGGGGGTTCCGCGATTGCGGGGGGTGGGGCTTAGCACCGGGGGCAGGGCTCAGCGCCGGAGGGGGGTAGCAGCGGCGACCGGTCGGCGCATGCGTGGGCACTTAATCACGGTATTTTTTGCAAAAATACCGTGATAAGGCTCCGAAGGGGATTAGCAGGGACAGAGCTTTATCGCAAGCTCTGTCCCTGCAAGGGATTTGTAGTAAATCCCTGTGATATTGCCTGAATTCGCAA
Source organism: Taudactylus pleione (assembly GCA_031769625.1). NCBI lineage: Eukaryota > Metazoa > Chordata > Amphibia > Anura > Myobatrachidae > Taudactylus > Taudactylus pleione. The sequence goes on from JAUIMM010000446.1 coordinate 5,427,177, forward strand.
TGCGAATTCACTCGGTAAAATCACACTACAATCTGCATTACCAATGCGGATTGTAGTAAATAGAGCCTTAGGAGAGAACTCACAGGGCAACAACCTCCATTGATAGAGGTACCAATGGTATAGTGAGTAGTGAGTCCCAGAGTACGTCAGGAGCTGCAATGCTGAGTATAAGCAATATGATGGAGAACAGGAGCAAACTGAAGTACAGTGAGGATAAAGTCCACTGGAACCTGCAACGAGCAAGAGAAACATTCTCAGAGGACTTTAGGTTATGAGGTCACTGCGGCAGAAGTCACAGCCCTGGAAGCACTCGGAGCACTAGATGCCCAGGAGACTACAGAATACAAGCAGGCGAGAATTGCTGAATAACTTGCAGACTTGGGGGCTGATTCCGAGATTTACGCTAATTCAATCGCAGCTGCATTCTTTCCTGGATTGCAGATGCTAAAATATGCTATTATCTTCCAAAGCACAGCCCAGCATAGGAACGCTCACTGCTGCCTTCTCCTATCCACCAAATGACATACAGCAGCATAAGCATCAGTAACATAGACGCACATCGGGCGGCAGGGCCAGCGCTAGGCTTTGCTGCGCCCAGCGCCGGCCCTCTGTTGCCGCCCCTTCCCTCCTCTGCTCCCTCCCCCTGAGCTTACATATACACTATAGCGCCGGGAGGGTGGGCATTTCTTTCTCCCGCCGGATACAGTGGTGCCCCGGGCGCCGGCCCGGCTTGCCCGTGCCTAGAGCCGCTCCTGTCGGGCAGCCACGCAGCATGTAAGGCACGTCTGACCAAACACTGCCGCTCTCCTGACACGCAGAGAGCTCTCATGCTGTGAAGGAAATCACAGTAGCTAATTTATGAACGCCCTAAAACTGTAAATGGTCCGACACGCCTGCGTTTTTCTAACCACCCACCTTTACCAACCCCAAATACTGACTGCCTGTCACTCATTGTGCGAGTGCTTCCTCCGTACGAGCGTATTAGCAATACAATTGCTACGCATGCATAGTGCGGCTTTCAAGCATGAGCAACGGCAAACATCTGCGTAAGTATCGGCTTTGCGAAAATCTCTGACTTCAGGCCCTTGGACAATAACCTGGATAAGAACCGGAGGTTGCAGACGTGAACTGGAGCTTTGAGCTGGACAGGGGCCGGAGGTAAATGCAGAGCAGGCGGAGTATAACTGGAGGCTTGAACCGTATTGGAACCGAAGGTAGAGCAGCTGGAGTGGATCCGGAGAGAGAGAGCAACAGTCAGCCAGGATGAAACTGCGGACATGCACCGGAGTGGGGCTGGAGAGAGCAGCAGCTAGCCGGAGTGGGGCTGGAGAGAGCAGCAGCTAGCCGGAGTGGGGCTGGAGAGAGCAGCAGCTAGTCGGAGTGGGGCTGGAGAGAGCAGCAGCCAGCCGGAGTGGGGCTGGAGAGAGCAGCAGCTAGCCGGAGTGGAACCACAGGCTTGAACCAGAGTGGGACCGCAGAGAGCAGCAGCCAGCCGGAGTGGAACCGCAGGCTTAGACCAAAGTGAGACCGATGAGAGGATCAGTAGTAGTAGAGCCGTACTGAAACTGGTACTTGAACACAGGTTGGTAGGCGCAGGCTTAGAAACAGCATACAGTGCAGCACTGCAGAGGAAATGTAGTAACCCAGAGGCAGCAGCGCAGGGTCAGGCAGTGGATTAGCACTTACTAATGAGTGAGTTCACTGGGAGGTAAAGAATCACATTGTTCCGACAAGGTGCTTGTGTCACCTGCAGGCTTACATTACGGGCGCATGGTTTGCGTCTAGGGAGGCCCACAAAGCACATCCTGCACCCATAGTCCTATATTTACCTCTCCATAGTGCTGCTTTGCCGCTCCAAGTCAGCGCAGAGCAGCAAAAATCACTGGACGGCCATTTTCTCAGTGATCTGTGCATGGGAAATTGTCACGGACGCCATTTTCCCATAGACCCACGCACGTGCAGTAGATTCTGGCACTAAGCCAGAATGTACAGTGCACCGCGGGACCGTCGGAGAGAGGAGGGGGCCCACACTGAGTCTGCACGCTGCCGCTCCTCTCTTAAAACGCCCCTGTTCGCTCTTGTCAGGGATAAGATGAGGTGATCATTTGAGCGCAGGAGACTGGATACTGGTGCTCACATGATCAAAGACAGTATGGCTGTGCCCTTGATCCTCAGGGAATGGATTGACAGCGCTCTGGGACAGGATAGCCCACCTTGGTAAAGCATCACCAGACAGGATAAGAGTGACTGAGACCCGGTTTTTGTGACAGCGAGCAGGGTCCTTGTAACTATGTGATAAGAAAGTGATAAGATGCCAGCCAATCAGCTCCCAACTGTCATCTCACAGGCTGTGTTTGAAAAATGACAGTTAGGAGCTGATTGGCTGGCACCTTATCACTTTTCACTCTGTCTCCTAACACTGCTTAGTAACTAGACCCCTATGTCTGTTATTACCCAGTCTTGTTCTATTACCGTTTGTTTCCAATTGTAAAGAGCAACGGAATATGCTGGCGCTGTATAAGTGACTGATAATAAATATATAATATATAATAAAGACCTACATTATAAACGGCATCTTGTGAGGTCAGTCCCTTGTATTTAGGGAGAGACAGAGAGCCTGATTCTGAGTTGTATGCAGATCCAAAACCAAACAGATCCTGCGGATATCTGCAAGCTGCGCTAGAGCGGAATACTGTACCATGAAAGTGCGGACAGACTGATACAACCATAGACATATTACTCTTTCCGTGTAATGAGCACATCCGTCTTGTGAGAGTTGTCCTGGGAGTGTAGGGCGACTTCCGTGCTCGTTTGGAGCAGGTGGACAGGGACGGGCACACCTGCTTCTGACGGGTTTCTTACACCCAGAATGCGGTGGCCAGAAGTTCTTATATTAATGATGACAGCTGCGGTAAGCAGTTTACCGCATATTAACTAAATACTAGTAGTTATGGAGCTGGCATCTGCCAGGTCAACCTCAGCTGGCTGCTGCCCCTGTCTCACCCACCCCTTCCCAGCTCGCTTCCCACACCCTCCTTCCCAATCTCTGCTACCCCTCTCCCACACTCCGTCCTCTCCCTCCCACTCTCCACCCCTTCCTCCCACTCTCCACCCCTTCCTCCCATGCTCCACCCTCTCCCTCCCACTCTCCACCCCTTCCTCCCACTCTCCACCCCTTCCTCCCACGCTCCACCCTCTCCCTCCCACTCTCCACCCTCACCCTCCCACTCTCCTCCCCTTCCTCCCACTCTCCACCCCTTCCTCCCACGCTCCACCCTCTCCCTCCCACTCTCCACCCTCTCCCTCCCACTTTCCACCCACTCCCTCCCACTCTCCACCCCTTCCTCCCATTCTCCACCCTCTCCCTCCCACTCTCCACACCTTCCTCCCACTCTCCACCCTCTCCCTCCCACTCTCCACCCCTTCCTCCCAATCTCCACCCTCTCCCTCCCACTCTCCACCCCTTCCTCCCACTCTCCACCCTCTCCCTCCCCCTCCCACTCTCCACCCCTTCCTCCCACTCTCCACCCCTGCCTCCCACGCTCCACCCTCTCCCTCCCACTCTACACACTCTCCCTCCCACTTTCCACCCTCTCCCTCCCACTCTCCACCCCTTCCTCCCACTCTCCACCCTCTCCCTCCCACTCTCCACCCCTTCCTCCCACTCTCCACCCTCTCCCTCCCACTCTCCACCCCTTCCTCCCAATCTACACCCTTTCCCTCTCACTCTCCACCCCTTCCTCCCACTCTCCACCCCTTCCTCCCACTCTCCACCCTCTCCCTCCCACTCTCCACCCTCTCCCTCCCACTTTCCACCCTCTCCCTCCCACTCTCCACCCCTTCCTCCCACTCTCCCTCCCACTCTCCACCCCTTCCTCCAACTCTCCACCCCTTCCTCCCACTCTCCACCCTCTCCCTCCCACTCTCCACCCCTTCCTCCCACTCTCCACCCTCTCTCTCCCACTCTCTACCCCTTCCTCCCACTCTCCACCCTCTCCCTCCCACTCTCCATCCTCTCCCTCCCACTCTCCACCCCTTCCTCGCAGTCCATCCTCTCCCTCCCACTCTCCACCCCTTCCTCCCACTCTCCACCCTCTCCCTCCCACTCTCCGCCCTCTCCCTCCCACTCTCCACTCCTTCCTCGCAGTCCTTCCTCTCCCTCCCACTCTCCGCCCTCTCCCTTCCACTCTCCACCCTCTCCCTCTCACTCTCTGCACTCTCCCTCCCACTCCCCACCCCTTCCTTGCAGTTCATCCTCTCCCTCCCACTCTCCACCCTCTCCCTCCCACTCTCTGCACTCTCCCTCCCACTCTCCACCCCTTCCTCGCAGTCCATCCTCTCCCTCCCACTCTCTGTCCTCTCTCTCCCACTCTCCCTCCCACTCTCCACCCTCTCCCTCCCACTCTCTGCACTCTCCCTCACACTCCCCACCCCTTCCTCGCAGTCCATCCTCTCCCTCCCACTCTCTGTCCTCTCTCTCCCACTCTCCACCCTCTCCCTCCCACTCTCCACCCCCTCCCTCCCACTCTCTGCACTCTCTCTCCCACTCTCCACCCTCTCCCTCTCCACCCTCTCCCTCCCACTCTCTGCACTCTCCCTCCCACTCTCCACCCCTTCCTCCCACTCTCCACCCTCTCCTCCCACTCTCCACCCCTTCCTCCCACTCTCCACCCTCTCCCTCCCACTCTCTGCACTCTCCCGCCCACTCTCTGCACTCTCCCTCCCACTCCCCACCCCTTCCTCGCAGTCCATCCTCTCCCTCCCACTCTCCGCCCTCTCCCTCCCACTCTCCACCCTCTCCCTCCCACTCTCTGCACTCTCCCTGCCACTCCCCACCCCTTCCTCGCAGTCCATCCTCTCCCTCCCACTCTCTGCCCTCTCTCTCCTCCCTTCTCCATCCTGCTCCCCGCCCCCTCCTTTCCAGTTACTAATACTTACCCTCTGCTGTTCCCAGTTCTCTTCTCTCCTGGCGCGTGCCGTGCACGTTAGGTGTGACGAGCCTGCACCACAGCCGCAATTAGTCCATAACATTTTAATTGTGCATTCCCACCATCAGTGAGGCGGGTTAATGGAGTTGATGCTGGTCACCATGTATCGCCTATTTATCACAGGGCCAGATGTACTAAGCTCTGAAAAGTGATAAACTAACAGCCACTCAGCTCCTAACTGTCATCTTACAGGCTGTGTTTGAAAAATGACAGTTAGCAGCTGATTGGTTGGTAGTTTATAACTCTCCATTTTATCACTTTCCAGAGCTTAGTACATCTATGAAAGACATGGCTGAGAGACTCACTAAAAGCTTAAATATATGGCTTTTGATTAATTTGTTTTTAAATTCTATTTAAATTTACGCCCCAAGGTATCTTGTTGCAGTGATTTAGCACAGCCATTAGCGTACATGAAAGATGTGATAAATGCCAGGTTGGAAACCGGCCGTGTTACCAGGAAGTCTTCCCACCACTGTCTGCATTGCAAAATGAGTGGACGGGAGTCAAAGAATTTTACTTATTCCTAATTTACAATGATCACACATGAGCTGTCATCAAACTGTGTAATGTATCAGACAGTCTACGTGCATTGGGGTTCTAGCTGTCCAGTCTTTCCCACATTGCTTCACTGTCTTTTCCTACTTACACTGAAATGCAGATTTTACACACGAAAGACCCATGTAATTAGTTTCTTTTTTTATTATTATTAAAATTCATTCGTTCTCATTGTTTTACAACCATCATTAATTCTAAGGAAAGTATCAGGTGCAAAATGTTATTTTATAACCGTTATAACCGCGTCCATGTAAGCCATATTGGGGCTGTGTCTGTTTGCACTGCGGATGTTCTGGTACACAGCACTAAGTACTAGCAATGCAGGCTAGCATACCTCCCAACACTGGTATATCGGGGCTAAGGGGGCGTGTGTCACAATCCTGGCTAGTTTTTGCCTTTTGAGACTTGTCTCTGCCAGCTGCTCCGGTCTACGACCGCACGGCTGCCTCGATGTTTGTCCAGTGCGCATGCGCACGAGGGAGTCGGCTCCTTCGTGCGCATGCGTGAGACCCGCTACGACCGACAGCGCCGGTCGTAGCAGGTCTCTTTCCAAAGGGGGCGAGCTGTCGATGTTGATTGACAGCTCGCCTCATTTGGAAGGCGGGCCGGGGGGGTGGCAGCCCAAACGGAGGCGTTCCCATGGGAACGCCTGTCATTTGGGGGATGTCAGTGGAGAGCTTCCGGCTCTGACAGAGCCAGAAGCTCTCCGGGGCTTACGACAAGTGAGACCCTACCCTAGGGTCTCGTCGTAAGCCCCGATGGTCGCGATGGTCTATGACCATCGCGACCATCACCCTAGCGGTCGTTAGAGCTGTGGGTGTAAACCCACAGCCCAGCGACCGAAACAGAGGCGGCCAGTCAGGATGCAAGCGGCCGCCCAGTTTCTGAGCGACCGCTTGCATCCTCCGATTGCCTCTGAATGAGGGCCATAGATCCTCCTCTAATAGCACTCAGTGCTTGAACATCTTGTTACGTCCCGTGGTGTACTACTTGTGATATAGCTGTACCTCTGTGTACCAGTATGTCCCAGGCTCCTGCTGGTTCCTAGACCAGTGTTATTCGTAAGCTTCTCCACACGGCCGTGTTACCAGGAAGTCTTCCCACCACTGTCTGCATTGCACCAAGCCGCACCAAGTAGCTTCCACGCTACCATCTGTCACGTACAGCTCCCAGGCCGCTCCAAGTAACTTCCACGCTACCAACTTCTCCACACAGCTCCCAGGCCGCACCAAGTAGCTTCCACGCTACCATCTCTCACATACGGCTCCCAGGCCGGTCCAAGTAGCTTCCACGCTACCAGCTTCTCCACACAGCTCCCAGGCTGCACCAAGTTCCACGGCTATCCAGCTGCTCCGCGTAGTCACCCAGCTACCAGCGTCTACCCATGGCTATCCAGCCGCTCCACGTAGCCACCCAGCTACCAGCATCTACCCACGGCTATCCAGCCGCTCCACGTAGCCACCCAGCTACCAGCATCTATCCACAGCTATCCAGCCGCTCCGCGTAGCCACCCAGCTACCAACGTCTACCCACGGCTTCCCAAGCCACAACAAGTAGTGTTCCCGGTACCATCCATCTGCGAGCTCATCTACTGGTACCCCGACCAGCTCAGTCAGCCTACCTGCATGTCCCATTCCGGTCCCTCCAAATTCCTTCTGGTCTCACTCCAACGTTGCTAGTTTCCAGTTCCAGTCACTCATCATCAAAGGCAGTTCTTACTGCTACTCAATTCCTATATTAAAAGAGCTATTCATGTCTCCCATGGTTCCAGTCCAGCCGGCCTCCAGTGTTTCCAGTTCATCACCTGAGACAGGTAACTCACTAACACCAACTGTGACAGTATGTTCAAGCCTAATGATGGTGGCGGATCAAGCACCTAATCCTGGATCAAGTGCTTCCCGTAACCTAATCACTCGTTTGGATTCACAGGAGGCGGTACAGCATCAAGTACTACAGCTTCTGCATATTCTGACTAACTGGCTAGATGATACCCAAATCTTGCCTGAACCCCTAACTCCTTTCCATCAACTGCTGGAACAGCTACAGGCTCTACTCAGCAAAATCTTTCACATCATTCCTGAATTTCTTAGAGCTACCTCTGTCTCAACTAAAAACTCTGTCTTGGAATCTCTAAGAACCAAAGATTCTTCCATGCCAAGTAAAGTGAGACATCAAAGTTACCCACGTTCCAAGCTCTCTGTGGCTGAACGCCAGCGGCGTAAAGATTTACATCTCTGTCGTTATTGTGGAGCTTCTGACCACTTTATCAAAGGCTGTCCCCTTTGCAATTCCAGCAGTATAACAACGTGCCAACGTCTCAATGCCTGTTCCGGTCCCGTCCCGGATTCTGCCTGTTCCAGTCCCAGCCCGGATTCTGCCTGCTCTGGTAGGGGACTCCAGTTGGCAACCCCAGGAGGGGTCTCCAGAGTCTCCACCCCAGGAGGGTCCTCAAGTCTCGTAACCCAAGAAGGGGTCTTGAGTCACTCACCCCAGGAAGAAGTCTCTGTCCTCGCATCCCAAAAGGGGGGTTCATGTTCCATACCCCAAAAGGAAAAGTCGAGTCAGCTTCCCCAGAAGGGGATTTTGGGTCCCATACTCCAACAGGAAGTGTCAAGTTCTGTACTCCAGGAGGGGACCTTAAGTCTCTCACCCCAGGAGAGGGTTACAAGAATTATGCCCCAGGAGGGGATCTCAAGTCTCGTACCCCAGAAGGGGGTCTCAAATCTCGCACCCCAGGAGGGGGTCTCAAGTCTCGCACCCCAGGAGGGGGTCTCAAGTCTCGCACCCCAGGAGGGGGTTCTCAAGTCTCGCACCCCAGGAGGGGGTCTCAAGTCTCATACCCCAGGATGGGGCTTCTAGTGCTATTCCCCAGGAGGAGAATTCAAGTGCCTCATTCCAGGAGGGGGTCTCAAGTCTCGCACCCCAGGAGGTGGTCTCAAGTCCCATGCCCCAGGAGTGGGTTCCAGGTTCCAGTTCCCAGGGAGAAGGGTCATGTACTACTAATCCTGATCTTGGCTCCTGTTCAGCATCTCCTGAAAATATTGTTCCAGAGGATGACAGTTCCTGTAGTCTGTTCTCAGCCTCGATTGTTGAAGCTGCTGTCTCTGGCTCCTCAGGATTCCTTCCAGTTCCTTTAGTTAGTCCAAGTACCGAACATCTATCAACTTCACAATCCTCGAACACACAAACTTCATCAGATACTCCAGGATACATATACTTCGATGGGGACTTATCGCAATACTTTGCATTACTGAAGCATTATGCTGCAGTCATGGAAGCAGATCCAGCTTGTGGTATCAATCCTACCAACTTTACTAAATACCTTTTCGCTTCCTTTAGAGGTAAGGCGTTGGACTGGGCCAACCCTTTCATCGAGTCAATAGATCCTGAGCTTCTAACTATAAAAACTTTCAGTGAAGCTGTTATTAAAGAGTTTGCTCTTAAACCTGTCAAACGAAATTCTAGTGAAATTCTCAGTTCTGAAAATCAGTCCAAGCAGTCTGTTGGTTCTACTAAGGAATCATCCTCTGCTGAGTCCTCCACTCCCCTGAAATCCGAACAAGGTCAAGTTTTCAAGGGCCAACGTGCTGAATTCGAAGCATCCAAGGAGAGTGGTGCTATAGAATCGGCATCCCTGAACATGAGATGTGCGTCCACCTCCTTGTCCTCTTCATACTGCAGTACCTCCCAGAAAACCATCAAAAGTGGTTATATTTCGCTTAGTTCCTCCCAGGAGTCCTATTCCCAGGAGTCCTATCATTGGTCAAGTCCTACTAAACCTTCCATTTCACCTTTAGATGCTGACTCGGAGTCTGAACTCGATCCTGCATATGATAATTCTCCATTCCCTGAAAACCATCTGTCATTTGACCCTGTCCTTTCCAGTCATGTATTTCCACGGGAGCTACCAGAGGTCCCATGTCCGTTGGCTGGCACAAAACGTTCTCGCAGCAGAAAGAAGAATCGACGAAGGTCTTGAATCATCCCCTTTGAAGAATTTCCACTCCTGGTATCCCAATAAATGTAAGAATTTAGAAGACGTCTAAAGAGATGTTTCAAGAGAGATGGTGTCCCTATGTTTGAAGCTCCTGTAATGTCATATTTGGAAGAAAGTTCTTCAGTTTCTGGGGTGTCTAATTTTTTCGTGTTCTCCTATGTATTTGTTTGGGTGTTCAGAGTCCACCCATGAAGAGGGGGGTACTGTCACAATCCTGGCTAGTTTTTACCTTTTGAGACTTATCTCTACCAGCTGCTCCATGGATCTGTGTTTGTATTCACCTGGGAGATCTGTTCTGGCTGAATCATGCTGGCTGTGACAACCCTGTGTTTGCAGACTGCTCTCCTCCCCACACTGATTAATCACCTGGACTCTGCCCTGTCTGTGAGCATTGCTAGTCTTAATTGGAATCACAGGTGTGGTCCTGATTGTCAAGGGCTGCAGAGATGATTACTCCCTCTGCATGTTGTGCCTTGCTCCACTCTGAATGCCACTGCCAGACCACCTGTCTGTATCCACCAATCGCTGCCAGACTCTAGGTATATAGATCCTCCTCTAATAGCACTCAGTGCTTGAACATCTTGTTACGTCCCTTGGTGTACTACTTGTGATATAGCTGTACCTCTGTGTACCAGTATGTCCCAGGCTCCTGCTGGTTCCTAGACCAGTGTTATTCGTAAGCCTGCTGCGTTCAGCTATCCACGCTACCAGCTTCTCCACACGGCTCCCAGGCCGCACCAAGTAGCTTCCACGCTACCATCTCTCACCTACGGCTCCCAGGCCGCTCCAAGTAGCTTCCACGCTACCAGCTTCTCCACACGGCTCCCAGGCCGCACCAAGTAGCTTCCATGCTACAATCTCTCACGTACGGCTCCCAGGCCGCTCCAAGTAGCTTCCATGCTACCAGCTTCTCCACATGGCTCCCAGGCCGCACCAAGTAGCTTCCACACTACCATCTCTCACGTACGGCTCCCAGGCCGCTCCAAGTAGCTTCCATGCTACCAGCTTCTCCACACGGCTCCCAGGCCGCCCCAAGTCCCACGGCTATCCAGCCGCTCCGTGTAGTCACCCAGCTACCAGCGTCTACCCACGGCTATCCAGCCATTCCACGTAGCCACCCAGCTACCAGCGTGTACCCACGGCTATCCAGCCGCTCCACGTAGTCACACAGCTACCAGCGTCTACCCACGGCTATCCAGCCGCTCCACGTAGCCACCCAGCTACCAGCGTCTACCCACGGCTATCCAGCCGCCCCACGTAGCCACCCAGCTACCAGCGTCTACCCACGGCTATCCAGCCGCTCCACGTAGCTACCCAGCTACCAGCGTCTACCCATGGCTATCCAGCCGCTCCGCATAGCCACCCAGCTACCAACGTCTACTCACGGCTTCCAAGCCACAACAAGTAGCATTCCCGCTGCCATCCATCTGCGAGCTCATTTACTGGTACCCCGACCAGCTCAGTCAACCTACCTGCATGTCCCATTCTGGTCCCTCCAAGTTCCTTCTGGTCTCACTCCAACGTTGCTAGTTTCCAGTTCCAGTCACTCATCATCAAAGGCAGTTCTCACTGCTACCCAATTCCTATATTAAAAGAGCTATTCATGTCTCCCATGGTTCCAGTCCAGCTGGCCTCCAGTGTTTCCAGTTCATCACCTGAGACAGGTAACTCACTAACACCACCTGTGACAGCGTGGCAGCAGAGCTGTAACTAGACTTTTTAGTGCCATGTGCCAGAAAGAGCATTGGCGCCCCCCTCATTTTTCAAAGGGCCATAATGCACCCAAAAAAGGGGAATGGCTTCATGGGGAAGGGCCAGGGAAGAGATAGGAGAGGCCAGGAGATGCTGGGGATAAAATAGGGACATAATATAGTGCACCTGAGAGAGGGCCATGGACTCATGGGGAAGGGCCAGGGAAGAGATAGGGGAGGCCAGGAGATGCTGGGGATAAATAGGGACATAATATAGTGCACATAAGAGAGGGCCATGGCCTCATGGGGAAGGGCCAGGGAAGAGATAGGGGAGGCCAGGAGATGCTGGGGATAAATAGGGACATAATATAGTGCACCTGAGAGAGGGCCGGCCTCATGGGGAAGGGCCAGGGAAGAGATAGGGGAGGCCAGGAGATGCCGGTGATAAATAGGGACATATTATAGTGCACCCGAGAGAGGACCATGGCCTCATGGGGAAGGGCCAGGGAAGAGATAGGGGAGGCCAGGAGATGCTGGGGATAAAATAGGGACATAATATAGTGCACCTGAGAGAGGTCCATGGCCTCATGGGGAAGGGCCAGGGAAGAGATAGGGGAGGCCAGGAGATGCTGGGGATAAATAGGGACATAATATAGTGCACATAAGAGAGGGCCATGGCCTCATGGGGAAGGGCCAGGGAAGAGATAGGGGAGGCCAGAAGATGCTGGGGATAAATAGGGACATAATATAGTGCACCTGAGAGAGAGCCATGGCCTCATGGGGAAGGGCCAGGGAAGAGATAGGGGAGGCCAGGAGATGCTGGGGATAAATAGGGACATAAGATAGTGCACCTGAGAGAGGGCCATGGCCTCATGGGGAAGGGTCAGGGAAGAGAGAGGAGAGGCCAGGAGATGCTGGGGATAAATAGGGAAATAATATAGTGCACTTGAGAGAGTACCATGGCCTCATGGGGAAGGGCCAGGGAAGAGATAGGAGTGGCCAGGAGATGCTGGGGATAAATAGGGAAATAATATAGTGCACCTGAGAGAGGACCATGGCCTCATGGGGAAGGGCCAGGGAAGAGATAGGGGAGGCCAGGAGATGCTGGGTATAAATTAGGGATGAGCGGGTTCGGTTCCCTGAGAACCGAACCCACCCGAACTTCCGGGATCCGGGGCGATCCGAGCCCAAGCTCGGATCTCCCTGTCTGCCCCGGATCCCTCTCCCGAGGCAAAACCTCGAGATCTGCTGTCGGATCTCGAGGTTTTGCCTCGAGCGGCCATTTAAAAAAAAATGCCTTTGCCTTTAATGGGCAAAGTGCTGATTGGCTGACAGAGCCGTCTGTCATGGCTCTCAGCCAATCAGCATTATGGTGCTCATTTGCATGTAGCACGGACTCGTGAGATCCGTGCTACATGCATCTGTGTGATTGACAGTGACACAGAGCACAGATGGGTCAGTGAGACCCGTCTGTGCTGCTGTGTATTTCAATGACACAGATGCACGCACGGACCAGGAGATCCGTGCTACTTGCATCTGTGTCATTGACACAGAGCACTAACGGGTCCGTGAGACCCGTCTGTGCTGCTGTGGTAAATAAAAAAAAAAAAACCTGTGTAAAAAGAGAAAAAAATGGCGTCCTCCCCCCCAAAAAAAGAGCAACCAGCCCCGGGCATTAGTGACCCAGTGCTGGGTGTGCTTAAATACAGGGGACAAACGACATAGGGGTCCCCTGTACTTAAACACAACCAGCACCGGGCTAGTCAGAACCAGAGCTGGTTGCCAAAATACGGGGGACAAACGACGTAGGGGTCCCCCGTATTCTGCGCAACCAGCTCTGGGCTCTGATCCGGTCCTGGTTCTGGAAATACAGGGGAAAAAAATGAGTAGGGTTCCCCTGTATGTTCCAGAACCAGCACTGGACTTTTTCTAGCGGGGGGCTGATGCCACAGCCAGGGGAGCCCTTTCACCGGGCCCCCCAGCCGCAGCATCAGCCCTGACCGCTAGTCAGCCCAGGCCGGGGATCCCTGGAGAGCTGGGGACCCCCCCAATAAAGGGGTCACCCTCTCCAGGGCACCCCAGGCCCAGGCTGATAGCCCGGGGCTATCCCCGCCACCCCTGGTGGCGGTGGGTGGCGGGTTGATTGTGTGGTGTGGTGTAAATAAAGAATATCAAACATTGTCTTTACAAGTAGAACTGCAAGTCCCAGCTAGCCTGCCCCGCATGCTGGTACTTGGAGAACCACAAGTACCAGCATGCAGGGCATTAAGGGCCCACTAGTACCTGTAGTTCACCTGTAAAAAAAATGTTTAAAAAAACACAGGACACACACACCGTGACAGTATAAGTTTATTAAACATACATACACACACACACACACACACACATGTACACATACTCACCTATGTAACCCTGTAGCATCGGTCCACTTGTCCGGTAAAGTATCCATAGGGGACCTGTGAAAAAAAACATACTCACCATCTCCTATGCGAGGTTCTGTCCTCTTCGTTCCAAAGTAGGCATCCCCGGACTTGGCAAAAAAAAAAAACGAAAACGCGATCCACGAACTTAGTACCGTTCTATAGAACGGTACTTCCCGAATGAGAGCTTAGCGGCGGGGTATCACCATGGAAACCCCGCTGCTAAGCGTTCATTGGCTGAGAGAGGCCATCTCCCGTCTCTCTCAGCCAATGAACGGCTCCCTCCATTGTAGTCAATGCTGGGAGCCGCAAGGTTATTAAAGTTTACCCTGCGGTTCCCACCATTGACTACAATGGAGGGAGCCGTTCATTGGCTGAGAGACGGGAGATGACCTCTCTCAGCCAATGAACGCTTAGCAGCGGGGTTTCCATGGTGATACCCCGCCGCTAAGCTCTCATTCGGGAAGTACCGTTCTATAGAACGGTACTAAGTTCGTGGATCGCGTTTTCGTTTTTTTTTTTTGCCAAGTCCGGGGATGCCTACTTTGGAACGAAGAGGACAGAACCTCGCATAGGAGATGGTGAGTATGTTTTTTTTCACAGGTCCCCTATGGATACTTTACCGGACAAGTGGACCGATGCTACAGGGTTACATAGGTGAGTATGTGTACATGTGTGTGTGTGTGTGTGTGTGTATGTATGTTTAATAAACTTATACTGTCACGGTGTGTGTGTCCTGTGTTTTTTTAAACATTTTTTTTACAGGTGAACTACAGGTACTAGTGGGCCCTTAATGCCCTGCATGCTGGTACTTGTGGTTCTCCAAGTACCAGCATGCGGGGCAGGCTAGCTGGGACTTGCAGTTCTACTTGTAAAGACAATGTTTGATATTCTTTATTTACACCACACCACACAATCAACCCGCCACCCACCGCCACCAGGGGTGGCGGGGATAGCCCCGGGCTATCAGCCTGGGCCTGGGGTGCCCTGGAGAGGGTGACCCCTTTATTGGGGGGGTCCCCAGCTCTCCAGGGATCCCCGGCCTGGGCTGACTAGCGGTCAGGGTTGATGCTGCGGCTGGGGGGCCCGGTGAAAGGGCTCCCCTGGCTGTGGCATCAGCCCCCCGCTAGAAAAAGTCCAGTGCTGGTTCTGGAACATACAGGGGAACCCTACTCATTTTTTGTCCCCTATATTTCCAGAACCAGGACCGGATCAGAGCCCAGAGCTGGTTGCGCAGAATACAGGGGACCCCTACGTCGTTTGTCCCCCGTATTTTGGCAACCAGCGCTGGTTCTGACTAGCCCGGTGCTGGTTGTGCTTAAGTACAGGGGACCCCTACGTCGTTTGTCCCCTGTATTTAAGCACACCCAGCACTGGGTTACTAATGCCCGGGGCTGGTTGCTCTTTTTTGGGGGGGTGCACGCCATTTTTTTCTTTTTTTACACAGGTTTTTTTTTTTTTTTTTACCACAGCAGCACAGACGGGTCTCACGGACCTGTCATTGCTCTGTGCCAATCACACAGATGCATGTAGCACGGATCTCCCGGGTTCGTGCTACATGCAAATGGGCACCATAACGCTGATTGGCTTCCTGTCTGCCACTGCAGTGCCACTCCTAGATGGGCCACGTGTTTGTGCCGCCCCCTTGTGTCGCTTAGCATAGTCATCCAGCTTCCTCGGTACAACCTTTTGGCCTAAAAACAATATTGTGAGGTGTGAGGTGTTCAGAATAGAGTGGAAATGAGTGGAAATTAATGTTATTGGGGTTATTAATAGCGTAGGAACAAAAAAAGGCCCATTTATGTGATTTTAGCGGGTTTTTTTTATTTTTTAAGAAAAAATCCAGATCCAAAACACAAAACCCAGAACCCAAAACACGGAAGGGTGGTTTTGGCAAAACCAATCCAGATCCAAAACACGAAGAAAGATCCAGATCCAAAACCAAAACACAAAACACGAAAAGTGTCCGGTGCACACCCCTAGTATAAATAGGGATATAATATAGTGCACCTGAGAGAGGGCCATGGCCTCATGGGGAAGGGCCAGGGAAGAGATAGGAGAGGCCAGGAGATGCTGGGGATAAATAGGGACATAATATAGTGCACCTGAGAGAGGACCATGGCCTCATGGGGAAGGGCCAAGGAAGAGATAGGGGAGGCCAGGAGATGCTGGGGATGAAATAAGAGGAAGCTACAAGCAAGAATGATAATAAACAGAAATTTGACAGGTCCAAACAGTGCCCCCTCACCTGTGGTGCCCTGTGCCATGGCACCGGCCGCACTCCCCTAGCTACGGCCCTGCGTGGCAGTGCACTGCAACACACCCCTTTGGCACATCACAATACCATGCAACCTTAATCATCATGCCCAGTGCTTTCCGAGATACTTTCCCACCCACTATGCAAAGCAGCATACAGACAAATATGCACATTTATTATTTCCGTCCATACAATGTGGGAGCACAACTTGCATTTTAAACAGCCCAGTATTCTCAGTCAGGCCGCAGATATGTCTACTACGTAGCACGTTGTGGTGGATTTTACATGGAGGTGGGAGGAGCTCTGATTAAAGTGGGTGTGCATAGTTGGGCAGGGGAGGGACTTTGCTTGTCCTGATTTTACATTAATAAATGTTGGGAAATTTAGGGTAGGAATAGATGGATAGTGGCAGTGAATATAATTCCCCTTCCTCCATCACCACCACACCAGTGGCGGAATTAGCGAGTGGTGGGCCCAGGTGCAAACATATACCCCTCCCTCGTTGAAGAAAATGAGGCGGTTAGTGCCTTGCTGCAATGAGTGCCTGTCTAGTATATAGCTGTGCCTCGTACGCAGAAGCATTTTCTCCTCGACCCCTCGTGTGCCCCCAGTGTATCCCTGACATGCCCTCTCCGCAGCAACGTTTTTCCCACATACCCCTCGGTGTGCCCCAAATGCCCTCGACGTCTCCGTCACATTCTGCCCCAGCAGCGTGTTCCCTACAGGCCCCCCTGCACATCCCTTATATATAACCAAACACCTGCAGCCAAGAGGTGTCTGGAATGGCCCTACTAGAGCTACCAGCATGGGGCGGTTATCCCAGGTAGATAGCATGTTTTTTTTAAATGCCTTTACGTCCAACTGTGCATAAGCCCCTAACTTTAACAATGAGGTCTGTAGGTTACCAAGTAAGTGTGCCCCCCTTACTCTATTACTAATAATCTGTGACCCCTTTACTCTGTTACTAATAATCTATGATCCCCTTACTCTATTACTAATAATCTGTGACCCCTTTACTCTATTACTAATAATCTGTGACCCCTTTACTCTGTTACTAATAATCTATGATCCCCTTACTCTATTACTAATAATCTATGACCCCTTTACTCTATTACTAATAATCTGTGACCCCTTTACTCTATTACTAATAATCTATGACCCCCTTACTCTATTACTAATAATCTGTGACCCCTTTACTCTATTACTAATAATCTATGACCCCCTTACTCTATTACTAATAATCTATGACCCCCTTACTCTATTACTAATAATCTGTGCCCCCCTTACTCTATTAATAATAATATGTGACCCCTTTACTCTGTTACTAATAATCTATGACCCCCTTACTCTATTACTAATAATCTATGACCCCCTTACTGTATTACTAATAATCTGTGACCCCTTTACTCTATTACTAATAATCTATGACCCCCTTACTCTATTACTAATAATCTGTGACCCCCTTACTCTATTACTAATAATCTATGACCCCTTTACTCTATTACTAATAATCTATGACCCCCTTACTTTATTACTAATAATCTGTGACCCCCTTACTCTATTACTAATAATCTGTGACCCCCTTACTCTATTACTAATAATCTATGACCCCCTTACTTTATTACTAATAATCTGTGACCCCCTTACTCTATTACTAGTAATCTGTGACCCCCTTACTTTATTACTAATAATCTGTGACCCCCTTACTCTATTACTAATAATCTATGACCCCCTTGCTCTATTACTAATAATCTATGACCCCCTTACTCTGTTACTAATAATCTCTGACCCCCTTGCTCTATTACTAATAATCTATGATCCCCTTACTTTATTACTAATAATCTGTGAGCCCCTTACTCTATTACTAATAATCTGTGACCCCTTAACTCTATTACTAATCTGTGACCCCCTTACTCTATTACTAATAATCTGTGACCCCCTTACTCTATTACTAATAATCTATGACCCCCTTACTCTATTACTAATAATCTATCTGTGACCCCCTTACTCTATTACTAATAATCTATGACCCCCTTACTCTATTACTAATAATCTATCTGTGACCCCCTTACTCTATTACTAATAATCTATGACCCCCTTACTCTATTACTAATAATCTATCTGTGACCCCCTTACTCTATTACTAATAATCTGTGACCCCCTTTCTCTATTACTAATAATCTATGACCCCTTTACTCTATTACTAATAATCTATGACCCCCTTACTTTATTACTAATAATCTGTGACCCCCTTTCTCTATTACTAATAATCTATGACCCCTTTACTCTATTACTAATAATCTATGCCCCCCTTACTCTATTACTAGCCCCTGGTGGGATCCTGAACATGGGATACCACTGTCAGTCTTCTGACTGCCACCATACCGACCGCCGGTCAGTCGCTTGTATTCCAGTAGAATAATAATTTGAACCCTTTAGTAGAGTGATGAAAATCTATGCCTGTTAGTAAAACAGCCCGTGCATCAGAAGAGTAACAGGGCTTTACTGCGCCCTGTGCCGACCACGTCTGCCCCCATGGCGAGGGAGCAGGGCCACCAGGACCGAGGTGCGGTACAAGCTGTCGGCTGCATGTCTAGAGCGCCCGGCGGTGTCGGAGCAGTAAGAATCCATTCCTAACTCTGCGCCAGGCTCTACTCCGATAATCACACGCTGACAGGGGGCCCCCGCTGGTGCCATGGATGGCGGCCCTGAGAGGCCACCTCGTTTGTTACAGCCCGTAGTGAGTGCACCGCCGGAAGTTCCGCCCCTGCACCACACTCCTCCAGGACACTGAGGGGCGCAGGCCTTTTGGTTTTGGGATGGGACCTATTGCTTTATTGTTACTCCACTGGGTGAAAAGGGCAATCTGTCTGCAAATAACACTATACGAGATAAATGACACCTCCAGCCTTATTATGAGTAATAATCACATTTCCCTCCCCCACCTCCACAGGTCAGTAATTTACTTGCTGGCATTCCACACTCTCCATCACACAGATAACACGGTATAACCAGTGCACACCTGCTCGTCCGTATCATTCCTGTATCATGACACACGTCTGATATCTGGCATTTTATCTGTGTTTTCCGAGAGGGAGATTCCTTATCACTCTACTTATAAAATGCACAGTAAGGTGCGGCACTGTCTGCGATGTAAATGCAGCCGCTCATTTTTATGTGCTGTAAGGAGCCACCCGGACAGCACAGCCGGACAACGAAGACTGGTACTCCCAAATGCAGAGTACCCCTGCTATTCTGGCCGGATGGGGAACCATGATAAATACTGTCACATTTAGAATTCCTCTCCAGCGCTCAGAGGGCAGAGAAGCTGAAAGAAAGAAGCCGACCGTAGAGCAATATGTAGGCTGACTCTGAAATCACAGTCCCAACATTTACATACAGCAAACATCAGGACTGTGCTTGACAGTTGGCCTTTGAAATACTGAGTTGTGTCCACACCCACGTAGTGCGCTAGTATGTATGGGAAATAACAAGTGATCTCACAACTAGAGCTGGCCACACACACAGCGATATTTTACCCGATCTGGCCGATTCCGACACATTGGAACGACATATTGTGTAAAATATGGCCAAATTGAGAGTAAATCTAGGACACGATCAGTGGCGGAACTCCCGGAGACAATGGAGTCATTTGCCGCCGAGCGCCAGCTCTGAAGGGGGCACCTGGCTCCAATGTCTTCCGGGCCGGCCACTGCTGAGGTGGCGTAACTACTGGGGATGCACTCCCTGCACCCTCCATTTCCCGGGCGCCCGCTGAGTGTGTTACCACTCCTTCTCTCCCCCTCCCCCCCGACGCAAGCGGCAGCCGGAGCTCACTCCTGAGCTCCAGGTCCCGCAGTGCACGATGGGAGTGACATCATAACGTCACTCCATAGTTCCGAGGAGTGGGTGCTGGGGACGGAAGGCAGCAGGCACTGGAGCGGGGCTTAAGGTAAGTGGGTTTTATTTTGTATGTGTGTGTGTGCGCGGGGGGGGGCACAATACTGGGGACATTACAGGGGCCTTACTATTGGGAGAACTACAAGGGCCTTACTACTGGGGGCACTGCATAGGGGGACCACTACTGGAGGCACTGCATAGGGGGACCACTACTGGGGGCACTGCATAGGGGGGACCACTACTGGAGGCACTGCATAGGAGGACCACTACTGGGGGCACTGCATAGGGGGGACCACTACTGGAGGCACTGCATAGGGGGGACCACTACTGGAGGCACTGCATAGGGGGACCACTACTGGGGGCACTGCATAGGGGGACCACTACTGGGGGCATTGTATAAAAGAAACTGCATAGTGGGACGGCAGGGGGTGGGGGGGTCAATTTAAATTTGTGGGAGCACCAACATTTATCATATGAAGATTGGACACCATATTGTGTGGAGATCGTGTACAGAGCTGCCGGGGAGAGTTTCAAGGGAAATCGTACACATCGGCTGATCGTGGGCAGATCGCTATTTGTGTGCGCAGATTAACAACTTCACTGACTGCATTATAAAATATGTTCTGTGAATCGTATGTATTCCGTTCTGCGCTATCACAGATGAGAATAAAGGTTCCCATTATCGCACAAAATAGGTTCACTCACTGGTGTGGTTGAATAGATTAAGGGGGTGATTCTGAGGCCCCCATTTATCAACAAAGGCAAATACCAGTGGATTTTTTTAGTTTAGTATCACTGTGATACTGGTATTTATTTACCTATATACCCCTCCGCGAACTTCAACAAAGTCCTCATCTGCAGCCTAACACTGCCAGCGATGGTTGTAATGCGCGTGTGCCTGACACGGGGGCCCGGAAGTGTCTGTAAGGCTTCACTGAAGCCAGGAAGGGCTGCACTGGGTCCCTATTGCCGTCAATGTGGACCGCAACGCTCTCGCCATCTAAAGAGTAACATGAGATCGCTAGCGTGTGTGGATTGCTCCATCCGTTGGTGGACCACACTTCCCTTGAAATGGGCTTTTCTGGGTGGTAACTGGGCGGAGACCATGCGATCTCAAGAACTTCTCCATCCCATGGTAGCGTCATGGGCGCGCGTGCCGACTTCGGATCTCGATCGTAGCTTGCAAGCAGTGATGGTGCGCCTGTCTCAGACAGTTCTTTTGCACCCAATGTCGGGTCCCGATACTAATGATTACAGTTACGTCTGCAGATATAAAATAGTGGGTGCACTTCCACAGTTAGACGCATGGATCTTTGGCATAAATGAATGAAATCTCACATTAACATAAGGCAGTAGATACCCTGCCATGCCGTACGGAAAAGCGGGCGCGAATACATATGACTGTGAATTAGGCCGCAAAACAGCTGTTTCTCTCTTGCTGTACGGTTGGAGAATAATTGGGAATACTTTGGGTGAATGCACTTCTAATGGTGTGTGTGTCCCCCCCAGGACGACTGATAAGAGCTCCGGTGGGCTGTAGGTTTAGGTTATGGGATCTTGGCGCGGTCCCATGTATCCGGCGACTGCACTGAAACCACAGCTAAGTGTCTCGTCTGACATAAACAGCTGCCATGTAAAGAGCTGGCTCTTGGTGGGAAATGTATGGATACAGGATTATCAAGATTTGGATTAGCAGGCAATTTACTGAGATTTCTAACTAGGTCTATGAGGTCAGAAGGGTCCGTTTTGAATGGAGCCCATTAATCTCTTGGCTTCGAGCGAGGAAACGCAGGAGAGTGCAGGTGTTAACAGTCTCTATGTTATGTTTGAGAGAATGTGAATTAAAACACTCACAGGAAACTCACAATTCCCCTGCCAGTGTAACAAGTATTATTTTAGGCATCTGAACTAAGAAATGTATGGCAGGCGAGGCTTTCATCGCACCTTCAGGGATAAATTACCTTGTGTACAAAAATTTGCCATGAGCTGCTGAAGAATTAACCAGTTGTTGGCGGCTGATTGGACGGATTGGACGGGCCGCCCGCCCTCTTTCTGGAAGCTGTTGACTTTCCTGAAATCTCTCTGAAGTTTCCTTAGGGAACATTTAGGCAGCCGGAACGCCAATATTTTTCTTTTAGTTTCTGCAGCCTTCTTTTAATTACAAATTATTAAATAATTACCTTATCCCTTATATATTATTTATGGTTGGGAATGATTAAAGGAGAAATTAAACTGGACTTTTAAAATAATCTGGGGCCCTGGGATGTACCTACACCGTGAGCCCTCACCCCACTTGTAACTCTTGACTATACAAATTATGCTGCAACCATATCACTCCTAATTCTGTGTCGCAAATATCTTCCTACTCTCCTCTAGTCACATATGCCCCCTACCTCTTGTTACATACACCCCCCCACCCTCCCACCTCTTGTTACATACACCCCCCCACCCTTCTACCTCTTGTTACATACACCCCCTAACCTCCTACCTCTTGTTATATACACACCCTACCCTCCTACCTCTTGTTACATACACCCCCCACCCTCCTACCTCTTGTTACAGACACCCCCAGCCTAATACCTCTTGTTATATACACACCCCACACTCCTACCTCTTGTTACAGACACCCCTCAACCTCCTTCCTCTAGTCACATACACCCCTCACCCTCCTTCCTCTAGTCACATACACCCCCACCCTCCTTCCTCTTGTTATATACACCCCCACCCTCCTTCCTCTTGTTATATACACCCCCACCCTCCTTCCTCTTGTTACATACACCCCCCACCCTCCTACCTCTTGTTATATACACCCCCACCCTCCTACCTCTTGTCATATACACCCCTCACCCTTCTTCCTCTTGCTATATACACCCCCACCCTCCTACCTCTTGTTACATACACCTCCACTCTCCTTCCTCTTCTTATAAACATCCCCCACCCTCCTTCTTCTTGTTATATACAACCCCACCCTCCTACCTCTTGTTATATACACCCCCACTATCCTTCCTCTTGTTATATACACCCCACCCTCCTACCTCTTGTTATATACACCCCCCACCCTCCTTCCTCTTCTTATAAACATCCCCCACCCTCCTTCCTCTTGTTATATACAACCCCACCCTCCTACCTCTTGTTATATACACCCCCACTATCCTTCCTCTTGTTATATACACACCCCACCCTCCTTCCTCTTCTTATAAACATCCCCCACCCTCCTTCCTCTTGTTATATACAACCCCACCCTCCTACCTCTTGTTATATACACCCCCACTATCCTTCCTCTTGTTACATACACACCCCACCCTCCTACCTTTTGTTACATACACCACCCACCCTCCTACCTCTTGTTATATACACCCACCACCCTCCTACTTCTTGTTATATACACACCCCACCCTCCTACCTCTTGTTACATACACACCCCACCCTCCTACCTTTTGTTACATACACCCCCCACCCTCCTACCTCTTGTTACATACACCCCCCACCCTCCTTCCTCTTGTTACATACACCCCCCCACCATCCTACCTCTTGTTACATACACCCCCCAGCCTCCTTCCTCTTGTTATATACACCCCAACCCTCCTACCTCTTGTTATATACAGGCCCCACCCACCTACCTCTTGTTATATACACCCCCACCCTCCTTCCTCTTGTTATATACACCCCCACCCTCCTTCCTCTTTTTACATACACACCCACCCTCCTTCCTCTTGTTACATACACCACCCACCCTCCTTCCTCTTGTTACATACACCCCCCACCCTCCTTCCTCTTGTTACATAAACCCCCCAACTTCCTTCCTCTTCTTATAAACATCCCACCCTCCTTCCTCTTGTTACATAAACACCCCACCCTCCTTCCTCTTGTTACATACACCCCCCACCCTCCTTCCTCTTGTTACATACACCCCCCCACCAATCTACCTCTTGTTACATACACCCCCAGCCTCCTTCCTCTTGTTATATACACCTCCCACCCTCCTACCTCTTGTTATATACACCCCCACCCTCCTTCCTCTTTTTACATACACACCCACCCTCCTATCTTTTGTTACATACACCCCCCACCCTCCTACCTCTTGTTATATAAACACCCCACCCTACTTCCTCTTGTTATAAACACCCCCCACCCTCCTTCCTCTTGTTATATACACCCCCCACCCTCCTTCCTCTTGTTATATACACCACCCACCTTCCTACCTCTTGTTATATACACCCCACTACCCTTCCTCTTGTTATATACACCCCACCACCATCCTACCTCTTGTTACATACACCCCCCAGCCTCCTTCCTCTTGTTATATACACCCCCCACCCTCCTACGTCTTGTTATATACACACCCCACCCTCCTACCTCTTGTTACATACACCTCCACCCTCATACCTCTTGTTATATACACACCCCACCCTCCTTCCTCTTGTTACATACACCCCCCACCCTCCTTCCTCTTGTTACATACACCCCCCCACCATCCTACCTCTTGTTACATACACCCCCACCCTCCTTCCTCTTGTTATATACACCCCCCACCCTCCTACCTCTTGTTATATACACCCCCACCCTCCTTCCTCTTTTTACATACACACCCACCCTCCTACCTCTTGTTACATACACCTCCACCTTCCTTCCTCTTCTTATAAACATCCCCCACCATCCGACCTCTTGTAACTTACACCTCTACCCTCATACCTCTTGTTCCATAAACCCTCCACCCTCCTACCTCTTGTTATATACACCTCTACCCTCATACCTCTTGTAATATACACCCCCCACCCTCCTATCTCTTGTTACATACACACCCCACCCTTCGTCCTCGTTATATACACCCCCACCCTCCTACCTCTTGTTATATATACCACCCGCCCTCCTACCTCTAGTTACATACACACCCCACCCTCCTTCCTCTTGTTATATACACACCCCACCCTCTTACCTCTTGTTATATACACACCCCACCCTCCTACCTCTTGTTATATAAACACCCCACCCTACTTCCTCTTGTTATAAACACCCCCCACCCTCCTTCCTCTTGTTATATACACCCCCCACCCTCCTTCCTCTTGTTATATACACCACCCACCTTCCTGCCTCTTGTTATATACACCCCCCACCCTTCTTCCTCGTTATATGCACCCCCACCCTCCTACCTCTTGTTATATACACCACCCGCCCTCCTACCTCTTGTTACATACACCCCCACCCTCCTTCCTCTTGTTATATACACACCCCACCCTCCTACCTCTTGTTATAAACACACCCCACCCTCCTACCTCTTGTTATATACACCCCCCCACCTTCCTACCTCTTGTTATATACACCCCACACCCTCCTACCTCTTATTACCTACACCCCACCCTCCTTCCTCTTATTATATACACCCCACACCCTCCTACCTCTTGTTATATACACCCCCCACCCTCCTTCCTCTTGTTATATACACCACCCACCTTCCTGCCTCTTGTTATATACACCCCCCACCCTTCTTCCTCGTTATATGCACCCCCACCCTCCTACCTCTTGTTATATACACCACCCGCCCTCCTACCTCTTGTTACATACACCCCCACCCTCCTTCCTCTTGTTATATACACACCCCACCCTCCTACCTCTTGTTATAAACACACCCCACCCTCCTACCTCTTGTTATATACACCCCCCCACCTTCCTACCTCTTGTTATATACACCCCACACCCTCCTACCTCTTATTACCTACACCCCACCCTCCTTCCTCTTATTATATACACCCCACACCCTCCTACCTCTTGTTACATACACCCCCACCCTCCTTCCTCTTGTTATATACACACCCCACCCTCCTTCCTCTTATTACATACACCACCCCACCCTCCTACCTTTTGTTACATACACCCCCCACCCTCCTACCTCTTGTTATATAGACACCCCCACCCTACTTCCTTTTTTTATAAACACCCCCCACCCTCCTTCCTCTTGTTATATACACCCCCCACCCTCCTTCCTCTTGTTATATACACCACCCACCTTTCTACCTCTTGTTATATACACCCCCACTACCCTTGCTCTTGTTATATACACCCCACCACCATCCTACCTCTTGTTACATACACCCCCCAGCCTCCTTCCTCTTGTTATATACACCCCCCACCCTTCTACTTCTTGTTATATACACACCCCACCCTCCTACCTCTTGTTACATACACACCCCACCCTCCTACCTCTTATTACATACACCACCCACCCTCCTACCTCTTGTTACATACACCACCCACCCTCCTACCTCTTGTTACATACACCCCCACCCTCCTTCCTCTTGTTATATACACACCCCACCCTCCTTCCTCTTGTTATATACACACCCCACACTCCTACCTCTTATTACATACACCACCCCACCCTCCTACCTTTTGTTACATACACCCCCCACCCTCCTACCTCTTGTTATGTAAACATCCCACCCTACTTCCTCTTGTTATAAACATCCCCCACCCTCCTTCCTCTTGTTATATACACCCCCCACCCTCCTTCCTCTTGTTATATACACCACCCACCTTCCTACCTCTTGTTATATACACCCCCGCTACCCTTCCTCTTGTTATATACACCCCACCACCATCCTACCTCTTGTTACATACACCCCCCAGCCTCCTTCCTCTTGTTATATACACCCCCCACCCTCCTACTTCTTGTTATATACACACCCCACCCTCCTACCTCTTGTTACATACACCTCCACCCTCCTACCTCTTGTTATATACACACCCCACCCTCCTTCCTCTTGTTACATACACCCCCCACCCTCCTTCCTCTTGTTACATACACCCCCACACCATCCTACCTCTTGTTACATACACCCCCCAGCCTCCTTCCTCTTGATATATACACCCCCCACCCTCCTACCTCTTGTTATATACACCCCCACCCTCCTTCCTCTTTTTACATACACACCCACCCTCCTACCTTTTGTTACATACACCTCCACCTTCCTTCCTCTTCTTATAAACATCCCCCACCATCCGACCTCTTGTAACATACACCTCTACCCTCATACCTCTTGTTCCATAAACCCTCCACCCTCCTACCTCTTGTTATATACACCTCTACCCTCATACCTCTTGTAATATACACCCCCCACCCTCCTATCTCTTGTTACATACACACCCCACCCTCCTTCCTCGTTATATACACCCCCACCCTCCTTCCTCTTGTTATATACACACCCCACCCTCTTACCTCTTATTATATACACCCCCCACCCTCCTACCTCTTGTTATATAAACACCCCACCCTACTTCCTCTTGTTATAAACACCCCCCACCCTCCTTCCTCTTGTTATATACACCCCCCACCCTCCTTCCTCTTGTTATATACACCACCCACCTTCCTGCCTCTTGTTATATACACCCCCCACCCTCCTACCTCTTGTTACATACACCCCTACCCTCCTTCCTCTTGTTATATACACACCCCACCCTCCTACCTTTTGTTATATACACCCCACACCCTCCTACCTCTTGTTATAAACACACCCCACCCTCTTACCTCATGTTATATACACCCCCCCACCTTCCTACCTCTTGTTATATACACCCCACACCCTCCTACCTCTTATTACCTACACCCCACCCTCCTTCCTCTTATTATATACACCCCACACCCTCCTACCTCTTATTACATACACCACCCACCCTCCTACCTCTTATTACATACACCACCCACCCTCCTTCCTCTTGTTATATACACCCCCACCCTCCTTCCTCTTGTTATATACACACCCAACCCTCCTTCCTCTTGTTATATACACACCCCACACTCCAACCTCTTATTACATACACCACCCCACCCTCCTACCTTTTGTTACATACACCCCCCACCCTCCTACCTCTTGTTATATAAACACCCCACCCTACTTCCTCTTGTTATAAACACCCCCACCCTCATTCCTCTTGTTATATACACCCCCCACCCTCCTTCCTCTTGTTATATACACCACCCACCTTCCTACCTCTTGTTATATACACCCCCACTACCCTTCCTCTTGTTATATACACCCCACCACCATCCTACCTCTTGTTACATACACCCCCCAGCCTCCTTCCTCTTGTTATATACACCCCCCACCCTCCTACCTCTTGTAACATACACACCCCACCCTCCTACCTTTTGTTACATACACACCCCACCCTCCTTCCTCTTGTTACATACACCCCCACCATCCTAACTCTTGTTACATACACCCCCCAGCCTCCTTCCTCTTGTTATATACACCCCCCACCCTCCTACCTCTTGTTATATACACCCCCACCCTCCTTCCTCTTTTTACATACACACCCACCCTCCTAACCTCTTGTTATATACACCTCCACCCTCCAACCTCTTGTTACATACACCTCCACCTTCCTTCCTCTTCTTATAAACATCCCACCCTCCTTCCTCTTGTAACATACACCTCTACCCTCATACCTCTTGTTATATACACCTCCCACCCGCCTACCTCTTGTTCCATACACCCTCCACCCTCCTACCTCTTGTTATATACACCTCTACCCTCATACCTCTTGTAATATACACCCCCCACCCTCCTATCTCTTGTTACATACACACCCCATCCTCCTACCTCTTGTTATATACACCCCCACCCTCCTTCCTCTTGTTATATACACCCCCCACCCTCCTTCCTCTTGTTATATACACCACCCACCTTCCTGCCTCTTGTTATATTCACCCCCCACCCTTCTTCCTCGTTATATGCACCCCCACCCTCCTACCTCTTGTTATATACAGCACCCGCCCTCCTACCTCTTGTTACATACACCCCCACCCTCCTTCCTCTTGTTATATACACACCCCACCCTCTTACCTCTTGTTATATACACCCCCCACCCTCCTACCTCTTGTTATATAAACACCCCACCCTACTTCCTCTTGTTATAAACACCCCCCACCCTCCTTCCTCTTGTTATATACACCCCCCACCCTCCTTCCTCTTGTTATATACACCACCCACCTTCCTGCCTCTTGTTATATACACCCCCCACCCTTCTTCCTCGTTATATGCACCCCCACCCTCCTACCTCTTGTTATATACACCACCCGCCCTCCTACCTCTTGTTACATACACACCCACCCTCCTACCTTTTGTTACATACACCTCCACCTTCCTTCCTCTTCTTATAAACATCCCCCACCATCCGACCTCTTGTAACATACACCTCTACCCTCATACCTCTTGTTCCATAAACCCTCCACCCTCCTACCTCTTGTTATATACACCTCTACCCTCATACCTCTTGTAATATACACCCCCCACCCTCCTATCTCTTGTTACATACACACCCCACCCTCCTTCCTCGTTATATACACCCCCACCCTCCTTCCTCTTGTTATATACACACCCCACCCTCTTACCTCTAATTATATACACCCCCCACCCTCCTACCTCTTGTTATATAAACACCCCACCCTACTTCCTCTTGTTATAAACACCCCCCACCCTCCTTCCTCTTGTTATATACACCCCCCACCCTCCTTCCTCTTGTTATATACACCACCCACCTTCCTGCCTCTTGTTATATAAACCCCCCACCCTCCTACCTCTTGTTACATACACCCCCACCCTCCTTCCTCTTGTTATATACACACCCCACCCTCCTACCTTTTGTTATATACACCCCACACCCTCCTACCTCTTGTTATAAACACACCCCACCCTCCTACCTCTTGTTATATACACCCCCCCACCTTCCTACCTCTTGTTATATACACCCCACACCCTCCTACCTCTTATTACCTACACCCCACCCTCCTTCCTCTTATTATATACACCCCACACCCTCCTACCTCTTATTACATACACCACCCACCCTCCTACCTCTTATTACATACACCACCCACCCTCCTTCCTCTTGTTATATACACCCCCACCCTCCTTCCTCTTGTTATATGCACACCCCACCCTCCTTCCTCTTGTTATATACACACCCCACACTCCTACCTCTTATTACATACACCACCCCACCCTCCTACCTTTTGTTACATACACCCCCCACCCTCCTACCTCTTGTTATATAAACACCCCACCCTACTTCCTCTTGTTATAAACACCCCCACCCTCCTTCCTCTTGTTATATACACCCCCCACCCTCCTTCCTCTTGTTATATACACCACCCACCTTCCTACCTCTTGTTATATACACCCCCACTACCCTTCCTCTTGTTATATACACCCCACCACCATCCTACCTCTTGTTAAATACACCCCCCAGCCTCCTTCCTCTTGTTATATACACCCCCCACCCTTCTACTTCTTGTTATATACACACTCCACCCTCCTACCTCTTGTTACATACACACCCCACCCTCCTACCTTTTGTTACATACACACCCCACCCTCCTTCCTCTTGTTACATACACCCCCACCATCCTAACTCTTGTTACATACACCCCCCAGCCTCCTTCCTCTTGTTATATACACCCCCCACCCTCCTACCTCTTGTTATATACACCCCCACCCTCCTTCCTCTTTTTACATACACACCCACCCTCCTACCTCTTGTTATATACACCTCCACCCTCCAACCTCTTGTTACATACACCTCCACCTTCCTTCCTCTTCTTATAAACATCCCACCCTCCTTCCTCTTGTAACATACACCTCTACCCTCATACCTCTTGTTATATACACCTCCCACCCGCCTACCTCTTGTTCCATACACCCTCCACCCTCCTACCTCTTGTTATATACACCTCTACCCTCATACCTCTTGTAATATACACCCCCCACCCTCCTATCTCTTGTTACATACACACCCCATCCTCCTACCTCTTGTTATATACACCCCCACCCTCCTTCCTCTTGTTATATACACCCACCACCCTCCTTCCTCTTGTTATATACACCACCCACCTTCCTGCCTCTTGTTATATTCACCCCCCACCCTTCTTCCTCGTTATATGCACCCCCACCCTCCTACCTCTTGTTATATACAGCACCCGCCCTCCTACCTCTTGTTACATACACCCCCACCCTCCTTCCTCTTGTTATATACACACCCCACCCTCTTACCTCTTGTTATATACACCCCCCACCCTCCTACCTCTTGTTATATAAACACCCCACCCTACTTCCTCTTGTTATAAACACCCCCCACCCTCCTTCCTCTTGTTATATACACCCCCCACCCTCCTTCCTCTTGTTATATACACCACCCACCTTCCTGCCTCTTGTTATATACACCCCCTACCCTTCTTCCTCGTTATATGCACCCCCACCCTCCTACCTCTTGTTATATACACCACCCGCCCTCCTACCACTTGTTACATACACACCCCACCCTCCTACCTTTTGTTATATACACCCCACACCCTCCTACCTCTTGTTATAAACACACCCCACCCTCCTACCTCTTGTTATATACACACCCCACCCTCCTTCCTCTTGTTATATACACACCCCACCCTCCTACCTTTTGTTATATACACCCCACACCCTCCTAACTCTTGTTATAAACACACCCCATCCTCCTACCTCTTGTTATATACACCCACCACCCTCCTACTTCTTGTTATATACACACCCCACCCTCCTACCTCTTGTTACATACACACCCCACCCTCCTACCTTTTGTTACATACACCCCCCACCCTCCTACCTCTTGTAACATACACCCCCCACCCTCCTTCCTCTTGTTACAAACACCCCCCCACCATCCTACCTCTTGTTACATACACCCCCCAGCCTCCTTCCTCTTGTTATATACACCCCAACCCTCCTACCTCTTGTTATATACAGGCCCCACCCACCTACCTCTTGTTATATACACCCCCACCCTCCTTCCTCTTGTTATATACACCCCCACCCTCCTTCCTCTTTTTACATACACACCCACCCTCCTTCCTCTTGTTACATACACCACCCACCCTCCTTCCTCTTGTTACATACACCCCCCCACCCTCCTTCCTCTTGTTACATAAACCCCCCAACTTCCTTCCTCTTCTTATAAACATCCCACCCTCCTTCCTCTTGTTACATAAACACCCCACCCTCCTTCCTCTTGTTACATACACCCCCCACCCTCCTTCCTCTTGTTACATACACCCCCCCACCAATCTACCTCTTGTTACATACACCCCCAGCCTCCTTCCTCTTGTTATATACACCTCCCACCCTCCTACCTCTTGTTATATACACCCCCACCCTCCTTCCTCTTTTTACATACACACCCACCCTCCTATCTTTTGTTACATACACCCCCCACCCTCCTACCTCTTGTTATATAAACACCCCACCCTACTTCCTCTTGTTATAAACACCCCCCACCCTCCTTCCTCTTGTTATATACACCCCCCACCCTCCTTCCTCTTGTTATATACACCACCCACCTTCCTACCTCTTGTTATATACACCCCACTACCCTTCCTCTTGTTATATACACCCCACCACCATCCTACCTCTTGTTACATACACCCCCCAGCCTCCTTCCTCTTGTTATATACACCCCCCACCCTCCTACGTCTTGTTATATACACACCCCACCCTCCTACCTCTTGTTACATACACCTCCACCCTCATACCTCTTGTTATATACACACCCCACCCTCCTTCCTCTTGTTACATACACCCCCCACCCTCCTTCCTCTTGTTACATACACCCCCCCACCATCCTACCTCTTGTTACATACACCCCCACCCTCCTTCCTCTTGTTATATACACCCCCCACCCTCCTACCTCTTGTTATATACACCCCCACCCTCCTTCCTCTTTTTACATACACACCCACCCTCCTACCTCTTGTTACATACACCTCCACCTTCCTTCCTCTTCTTATAAACATCCCCCACCATCCGACCTCTTGTAACATACACCTCTACCCTCATACCTCTTGTTCCATAAACCCTCCACCCTCCTACCTCTTGTTATATACACCTCTACCCTCATACCTCTTGTAATATACACCCCCCACCCTCCTATCTCTTGTTACATACACACCCCACCCTTCGTCCTCGTTATATACACCCCCACCCTCCTACCTCTTGTTATATACACCACCCGCCCTCCTACCTCTAGTTACATACACACCCCACCCTCCTTCCTCTTGTTATATACACACCCCACCCTCTTACCTCTTGGTTTATACACACCCCACCCTCCTACCTCTTGTTATATAAACACCCCACCCTACTTCCTCTTGTTATAAACACCCCCCACCCTCCTTCCTCTTGTTATATACACCCCCCACCCTCCTTCCTCTTGTTATATACACCACCCACCTTCCTGCCTCTTGTTATATACACCCCCCACCCTTCTTCCTCGTTATATGCACCCCCACCCTCCTACCTCTTGTTATATACACCACCCGCCCTCCTACCTCTTGTTACATACACCCCCACCCTCCTTCCTCTTGTTATATACACACCCCACCCTCCTACCTCTTGTTATAAACACACCCCACCCTCCTACCTCTTGTTATATACACCCCCCCACCTTCCTACCTCTTGTTATATACACCCCACACCCTCCTACCTCTTATTACCTACACCCCACCCTCCTTCCTCTTATTATATACACCCCACACCCTCCGACCTCTTGTTATATACACCCCCCACCCTCCTTCCTCTTGTTATATACACCACCCACCTTCCTGCCTCTTGTTATATACACCCCCCACCCTTCTTCCTCGTTATATGCACCCCCACCCTCCTACCTCTTGTTATATACACCACCCGCCCTCCTACCTCTTGTTACATACACCCCCACCCTCCTTCCTCTTGTTATATACACACCCCACCCTCCTACCTCTTGTTATAAACACACCCCACCCTCCTACCTCTTGTTATATACACCCCCCCACCTTCCTACCTCTTGTTATATACACCCCACACCCTCCTACCTCTTATTACCTACACCCCACCCTCCTTCCTCTTATTATATACACCCCACACCCTCCTACCTCTTGTTACATACACCCCCACCCTCCTTCCTCTTGTTATATACACACCCCACCCTCCTTCCTCTTATTACATACACCACCCCACCCTCCTACCTTTTGTTACATACACCCCCCACCCTCCTACCTCTTGTTATATAGACACCCCCACCCTACTTCCTTTTTTTATAAACACCCCCCACCCTCCTTCCTCTTGTTATATACACCCCCCACCCTCCTTCCTCTTGTTATATACACCACCCACCTTTCTACCTCTTGTTATATACACCCCCACTACCCTTGCTCTTGTTATATACACCCCACCACCATCCTACCTCTTGTTACATACACCCCCCAGCCTCCTTCCTCTTGTTATATACACCCCCCACCCTTCTACTTCTTGTTATATACACACCCCACCCTCCTACCTCTTGTTACATACACACCCCACCCTCCTACCTCTTATTACATACACCACCCACCCTCCTACCTCTTGTTACATACACCACCCACCCTCCTACCTCTTGTTACATACACCCCCACCCTCCTTCCTCTTGTTATATACACACCCCACCCTCCTTCCTCTTGTTATATACACACCCCACACTCCTACCTCTTATTACATACACCACCCCACCCTCCTACCTTTTGTTACATACACCCCCCACCCTCCTACCTCTTGTTATGTAAACATCCCACCCTACTTCCTCTTGTTATAAACATCCCCCACCCTCCTTCCTCTTGTTATATACACCCCCCACCCTCCTTCCTCTTGTTATATACACCACCCACCTTCCTACCTCTTGTTATATACACCCCCACTACCCTTCCTCTTGTTATATACACCCCACCACCATCCTACCTCTTGTTACATACACCCCCAGCCTCCTTCCTCTTGTTATATACACCCCCCACCCTCCTACTTCTTGTTATATACACACCCCACCCTCCTACCTCTTGTTACATACACCTCCACCCTCCTACCTCTTGTTATATACACACCCCACCCTCCTTCCTCTTGTTACATACACCCCCCACCCTCCTTCCTCTTGTTACATACACCCCCACACCATCCTACCTCTTGTTACATACACCCCCCAGCCTCCTTCCTCTTGATATATACACCCCCCACCCTCCTACCTCTTGTTATATACACCCCCACCCTCCTTCCTCTTTTTACATACACACCCACCCTCCTACCTTTTGTTACATACACCTCCACCTTCCTTCCTCTTCTTATAAACATCCCCCACCATCCGACCTCTTGTAACATACACCTCTACCCTCATACCTCTTGTTCCATAAACCCTCCACCCTCCTACCTCTTGTTATATACACCTCTACCCTCATACCTCTTGTAATATACACCCCCCACCCTCCTATCTCTTGTTACATACACACCCCACCCTCCTTCCTCGTTATATACACCCCCACCCTCCTTCCTCTTGTTATATACACACCCCACCCTCTTACCTCTTATTATATACACCCCCCACCCTCCTACCTCTTGTTATATAAACACCCCACCCTACTTCCTCTTGTTATAAACACCCCCCACCCTCCTTCCTCTTGTTATATACACCCCCCACCCTCCTTCCTCTTGTTATATACACCACCCACCTTCCTGCCTCTTGTTATATACACCCCCCACCCTCCTACCTCTTGTTACATACACCCCTACCCTCCTTCCTCTTGTTATATACACACCCCACCCTCCTACCTTTTGTTATATACACCCCACACCCTCCTACCTCTTGTTATAAACACACCCCACCCTCTTACCTCATGTTATATACACCCCCCCACCTTCCTACCTCTTGTTATATACACCCCACACCCTCCTACCTCTTATTACCTACACCCCACCCTCCTTCCTCTTATTATATACACCCCACACCCTCCTACCTCTTATTACATACACCACCCACCCTCCTACCTCTTATTACATACACCACCCACCCTCCTTCCTCTTGTTATATACACCCCCACCCTCCTTCCTCTTGTTATATACACACCCAACCCTCCTTCCTCTTGTTATATACACACCCCACACTCCAACCTCTTATTACATACACCACCCCACCCTCCTACCTTTTGTTACATACACCCCCCACCCTCCTACCTCTTGTTATATAAACACCCCACCCTACTTCCTCTTGTTATAAACACCCCCACCCTCATTCCTCTTGTTATATACACCCCCCACCCTCCTTCCTCTTGTTATATACACCACCCACCTTCCTACCTCTTGTTATATACACCCCCACTACCCTTCCTCTTGTTATATACACCCCACCACCATCCTACCTCTTGTTACATACACCCCCCAGCCTCCTTCCTCTTGTTATATACACCCCCCACCCTCCTACCTCTTGTAACATACACACCCCACCCTCCTACCTTTTGTTACATACACACCCCACCCTCCTTCCTCTTGTTACATACACCCCCACCATCCTAACTCTTGTTACATACACCCCCCAGCCTCCTTCCTCTTGTTATATACACCCCCCACCCTCCTACCTCTTGTTATATACACCCCCACCCTCCTTCCTCTTTTTACATACACACCCACCCTCCTAACCTCTTGTTATATACACCTCCACCCTCCAACCTCTTGTTACATACACCTCCACCTTCCTTCCTCTTCTTATAAACATCCCACCCTCCTTCCTCTTGTAACATACACCTCTACCCTCATACCTCTTGTTACATACACACCCCATCCTCCTACCTCTTGTTATATACACCCCCACCCTCCTTCCTCTTGTTATATACACCCCCCACCCTCCTTCCTCTTGTTATATACACCACCCACCTTCCTGCCTCTTGTTATATTCACCCCCCACCCTTCTTCCTCGTTATATGCACCCCCACCCTCCTACCTCTTGTTATATACAGCACCCGCCCTCCTACCTCTTGTTACATACACCCCCACCCTCCTTCCTCTTGTTATATACACACCCCACCCTCTTACCTCTTGTTATATACACCCCCCACCCTCATACCTCTTGTTATATAAACACCCCACCCTACTTCCTCTTGTTATAAACACCCCCCACCCTCCTTCCTCTTGTTATATACACCCCCCACCCTCCTTCCTCTTGTTATATACACCACCCACCTTCCTGCCTCTTGTTATATACACCCCCCACCCTTCTTCCTCGTTATATGCACCCCCACCCTCCTACCTCTTGTTATATACACCACCCGCCCTCCTACCTCTTGTTACATACACACCCACCCTCCTACCTTTTGTTACATACACCTCCACCTTCCTTCCTCTTCTTATAAACATCCCCCACCATCCGACCTCTTGTAACATACACCTCTACCCTCATACCTCTTGTTCCATAAACCCTCCACCCTCCTACCTCTTGTTATATACACCTCTACCCTCATACCTCTTGTAATATACACCCCCCACCCTCCTATCTCTTGTTACATACACACCCCACCCTCCTTCCTCGTTATATACACCCCCACCCTCCTTCCTCTTGTTATATACACACCCCACCCTCTTACCTCTTATTATATACACCCCCACCCTCCTACCTCTTGTTATATAAACACCCCACCCTACTTCCTCTTGTTATAAACACCCCCCACCCTCCTTCCTCTTGTTATATACACCCCCCACCCTCCTTCCTCTTGTTATATACACCACCCACCTTCCTGCCTCTTGTTATATAAACCCCCCACCCTCCTACCTCTTGTTACATACACCCCCACCCTCCTTCCTCTTGTTATATACACACCCCACCCTCCTACCTTTTGTTATATACACCCCACACCCTCCTACCTCTTGTTATAAACACACCCCACCCTCCTACCTCTTGTTATATACACCCCCCCACCTTCCTACCTCTTGTTATATACACCCCACACCCTCCTACCTCTTATTACCTACACCCCACCCTCCTTCCTCTTATTATATACACCCCACACCCTCCTACCTCTTATTACATACACCACCCACCCTCCTACCTCTTATTACATACACCACCCACCCTCCTTCCTCTTGTTATATACACCCCCACCCTCCTTCCTCTTGTTATATACACACCCCACCCTCCTTCCTCTTGTTATATACACACCCCACACTCCTACCTCTTATTACATACACCACCCCACCCTCCTACCTTTTGTTACATACACCCCCCACCCTCCTACCTCTTGTTATATAAACACCCCACCCTACTTCCTCTTGTTATAAACACCCCCACCCTCCTTCCTCTTGTTATATACACCCCCCACCCTCCTTCCTCTTGTTATATACACCACCCACCTTCCTACCTCTTGTTATATACACCCCCACTACCCTTCCTCTTGTTATATACACCCCACCACCATCCTACCTCTTGTTAAATACACCCCCCAGCCTCCTTCCTCTTGTTATATACACCCCCCACCCTCCTACTTCTTGTTATATACACACCCCACCCTCCTACCTCTTGTTACATACACACCCCACCCTCCTACCTTTTGTTACATACACACCCCACCCTCCTTCCTCTTGTTACATACACCCCCACCATCCTAACTCTTGTTACATACACCCCCCAGCCTCCTTCCTCTTGTTATATACACCCCCCACCCTCCTACCTCTTGTTATATACACCCCCACCCTCCTTCCTCTTTTTACATACACACCCACCCTCCTACCTCTTGTTATATACACCTCCACCCTCCAACCTCTTGTTACATACACCTCCACCTTCCTTCCTCTTCTTATAAACATCCCACCCTCCTTCCTCTTGTAACATACACCTCTACCCTCATACCTCTTGTTATATACACCTCCCACCCGCCTACCTCTTGTTCCATACACCCTCCACCCTCCTACCTCTTGTTATATACACCTCTACCCTCATACCTCTTGAAATATACACCCCCCACCCTCCTATCTCTTGTTACATACACACCCCATCCTCCTACCTCTTGTTATATACACCCCCACCCTCCTTCCTCTTGTTATATACACCCCCCACCCTCCTTCCTCTTGTTATATACACCACCCACCTTCCTGCCTCTTGTTATATTCACCCCCCACCCTTCTTCCTCGTTATATGCACCCCCACCCTCCTACCTCTTGTTATATACAGCACCCGCCCTCCTACCTCTTGTTACATACACCCCCACCCTCCTTCCTCTTGTTATATACACACCCCACCCTCTTACCTCTTGTTATATACACCCCCCACCCTCCTACCTCTTGTTATATAAACACCCCACCCTACTTCCTCTTGTTATAAACACCCCCCACCCTCCTTCCTCTTGTTATATACACCCCCCACCCTCCTTCCTCTTGTTATATACACCACCCACCTTCCTGCCTCTTGTTATATACACCCCCTACCCTTCTTCCTCGTTATATGCACCCCCACCCTCCTACCTCTTGTTATATACACCACCCGCCCTCCTACCACTTGTTACATACACACCCCATCCTCCTACCTTTTGTTATATACACCCCACACCCTCCTACCTCTTGTTATAAACACACCCCACCCTCCTACCTCTTGTTATATACACACCCCACCCTCCTTCCTCTTGTTATATACACACCCCACCCTCCTACCTTTTGTTATATACACCCCACACCCTCCTAACTCTTGTTATAAACACACCCCACCCTCCTACCTCTTGTTATATAAACCCCCCCACCCTCCTTCCTCTTGTTATATACACCTCCACCCTCCTTCCTTTTATTACATACACCTCCACCCTCCTTCCTTTTATTACATACACCCCCACCCTCCTACCTCTTGTTATATGCACACCCCACCCTCCTTCCTCTTTTTATATACACACCCCACCCTCCTTCCTCTTGTTATATACACCCCCACCCTCCTACCTCTTGTTATATACACACCCCACCCTCCTTCCTCTTGTTATATACACCCCTCACCCTCCTACCTCTTGTTATATACACCACCCACCCTCCTTCCTCTTGTTATATACACCTCCACCCTCCTTCCTTTTATTACATACACCCCCACCCTCCTACCTCTTGTTACATACACCTCCATCCTTCTACCTCTTGTTATATACACACCCCACCCTCCTTCCTCTTGTTATATACACCCCCCACCCTCCTACCTCTTGTTATATACACACCCACCCTCCTACCTCTTGTTATATACACCTCCACCCTCCTTCTTTTTATTACATACACCCCCACCCTCCTACCTCTTGTTACCCCCACACCCCACCCTCCTTCCTCTTGTTATATACACCCCACACCCTCCTACCTCTTGTTATAAACACACCCCACCCTCCTACCTCTTGTTATATACACCCCCCCACCTTCCTACCTCTTGTTATATACACCCCACACCCTCCTACCTCTTATTACCTACACCCCACCCTCCTTCCTCTTATTATATACACCCCACACCCTCCTACCTCTTATTACATACACCACCCACCCTCCTACCTCTTATTACATACACCACCCACCCTCCTTCCTCTTGTTATATACACCCCCACCCTCCTTCCTCTTGTTATATAAACACCCCACCCTCCTTCCTCTAGTTATATACACACCCCACACTCCTACCTCTTATTACATACACCACCCCACCCTCCTACCTTTTGTTACATACACCCCCCACCCTCCTACCTCTTGTTATATAAACACCCCACCCTACTTCCTCTTGTTATAAACACCCCCACCCTCCTTCCTCTTGTTATATACACCCCCCACCCTCCTTCCTCTTGTTATATACACCACCCACCTTCCTACCTCTTGTTATATACACCCCCACTACCCTTCCTCTTGTTATATACACCCCACCACCATCCTACCTCTTGTTAAATACACCCCCCAGCCTCCTTCCTCTTGTTATATACACCCCCCACCCTTCTACTTCTTGTTATATACACACTCCACCCTCCTACCTCTTGTTACATACACACCCCACCCTCCTACCTTTTGTTACATACACACCCCACCCTCCTTCCTCTTGTTACATACACCCCCACCATCCTAACTCTTGTTACATACACCCCCCAGCCTCCTTCCTCTTGTTATATACACCCCCCACCCTCCTACCTCTTGTTATATACACCCCCACCCTCCTTCCTCTTTTTACATACACACCCACCCTCCTACCTCTTGTTATATACACCTCCACCCTCCAACCTCTTGTTACATACACCTCCACCTTCCTTCCTCTTCTTATAAACATCCCACCCTCCTTCCTCTTGTAACATACACCTCTACCCTCATACCTCTTGTTATATACACCTCCCACCCGCCTACCTCTTGTTCCATACACCCTCCACCCTCCTACCTCTTGTTATATACACCTCTACCCTCATACCTCTTGTAATATACACCCCCCACCCTCCTATCTCTTGTTACATACACACCCCATCCTCCTACCTCTTGTTATATACACCCCCACCCTCCTTCCTCTTGTTATATACACCCACCACCCTCCTTCCTCTTGTTATATACACCACCCACCTTCCTGCCTCTTGTTATATTCACCCCCCACCCTTCTTCCTCGTTATATGCACCCCCACCCTCCTACCTCTTGTTATATACAGCACCCGCCCTCCTACCTCTTGTTACATACACCCCCACCCTCCTTCCTCTTGTTATATACACACCCCACCCTCTTACCTCTTGTTATATACACCCCCCACCCTCCTACCTCTTGTTATATAAACACCCCACCCTACTTCCTCTTGTTATAAACACCCCCCACCCTCCTTCCTCTTGTTATATACACCCCCCACCCTCCTTCCTCTTGTTATATACACCACCCACCTTCCTGCCTCTTGTTATATACACCCCCTACCCTTCTTCCTCGTTATATGCACCCCCACCCTCCTACCTCTTGTTATATACACCACCCGCCCTCCTACCACTTGTTACATACACACCCCACCCTCCTACCTTTTGTTATATACACCCCACACCCTCCTACCTCTTGTTATAAACACACCCCACCCTCCTACCTCTTGTTATATACACACCCCACCCTCCTTCCTCTTGTTATATACACACCCCACCCTCCTACCTTTTGTTATATACACCCCACACCCTCCTAACTCTTGTTATAAACACACCCCACCCTCCTACCTCTTGTTATATACACCCCCCCACCCTCCTTCCTCTTGTTATATACACCTCCACCCTCCTTCCTTTTATTACATACACCTCCACCCTCCTTCCTTTTATTACATACACCCCCACCCTCCTACCTCTTGTTATATGCACACCCCACCCTCCTTCCTCTTTTTATATACACACCCCACCCTCCTTCCTCTTGTTATATACACCCCCACCCTCCTACCTCTTGTTATATACACACCCCACCCTCCTTCCTCTTGTTATATACACCCCTCACCCTCCTACCTCTTGTTATATACACCACCCACCCACTTTCCTCTTGTTATATACACCTCCACCCTCCTTCCTTTTATTACATACACCCCCACCCTCCTACCTCTTGTTACATACACCTCCATCCTCCTACCTCTTGTTATATACACACCCCACCCTCCTTCCTCTTGTTATATACACCCCCCACCCTCCTACCTCTTGTTATATACACACCCACCCTCCTACCTCTTGATATATACACCTCCACCCTCCTTCTTTTTATTACATACACCCCCACCCTCCTACCTCTTGTTACCCCCACACCCCACCCTCCTTCCTCTTGTTATATACAACCCCCACCCTCCTACCTTATTACATACACCCCCACCCTCCTACCTCTTGTTACCCCCACACCCCACCCTCCTTCCTCTTGTTATATACAACCCCCACCCTCCTACCTCTTGTTATATACACCACCCACCCTCCTACCTCTTGTTATATGCACACACACCCTCCTACCTCTTGTTATATACACCCTACCCTCCTTCCTCTTGTTATATACACCCCCCACCCTCCTACCTCTTGTTATATACACCCCCCACCCTCCTACCTCTTGTTATATACACCCCCCAACCTCCTACCTCTTGTTATATACACCCCCACCCTCCTTCCTCTTGTTATATACACACCCCACCCTCCTTCCTCTTGTTATATACACACCCACCCTCCTTCCTCTTGTTATATACACACCCCGCCCTCCTACCTCTTGTTACATACACCCCCCACCCTCCTACCTCTTGTTATATACACCCTACCCTCCTTCCTCTTGTTATATACACCCCCCACCCTCCTACCTCTTGTTGTATACACCCCCCACCCTCCTACCTCTTGTTATATACACCCCCCACCCTCCTACCTCTTGTTATATACACCCCCACCCTCCTTCCTCTTGTTATATACACACCCCACCCTCCTTCCTCTTGTTATATACACACCCACCCTCCTTCCTCTTGTTATATACACACCCCACCCTCCTACCTCTTGTTATATACACACCCCACCCTCCTTCCTCTTGTTATATACACCCCCCACTCTCCTACCTCTTGTTATATACACCACCCACCCACCTACCTCTTGTTATATACACCCCCCACCCTCCTACCTCTTGTTATATACACACACACCCTCCTACCTCTTGTTATATACACACCCCACCCTCCTACCTCTTGTTATATACACGCCCCACCCTCCTACCTCTTGTTATATATACACCCCACCCTCCTACCTCTTGTTACATACACCCCCCACCCTCCTACCTCTTGTTATATACACCCTACCCTCCTTCCTCTTGTTATATACACCCCCCACCCTCCTACCTCTTGTTATATACACCCCCCACCCTCCTACCTCTTGTTATATACACCCCCCAACCTCCTACCTCTTGTTATATACACCCCCACCCTCCTTCCTCTTGTTATATACACACCCCACCCTCCTTCCTCTTGTTATATACACACCCACCCTCCTTCCTCTTGTTATATACACACCCCGCCCTCCTACCTCTTGTTACATACACCCCCCACCCTCCTACCTCTTGTTATATACACCCTACCCTCCTTCCTCTTGTTATATACACCCCCCACCCTCCTACCTCTTGTTGTATACACCCCCCACCCTCCTACCTCTTGTTATATACACCCCCCACCCTCCTACCTCTTGTTATATACACCCCCACCCTCCTTCCTCTTGTTATATACACACCCCACCCTCCTTCCTCTTGTTATATACACACCCACCCTCCTTCCTCTTGTTATATACACACCCCACCCTCCTACCTCTTGTTACATACACCCCCCACCCTCCTACCTAACTTGGCTACAACCAATGATTGGCCACCCAAATACACACAATTATTAAAGGCATATTTTACAGAATTTATTTTATTCCTCTATTAATGGTCAGAAAAATGAGTTCATATTATTTATCCTTGTATTGGCAACGTTTAATATCAACAGGAGCTGTCATGCTGCTCAGGGAAAATAGTATTTATAGTAACAATAAAAGGTAACTGACATAAATGACATCTACTAGACACATTGCAGCTGAACAGCGCCCCTAGTGGCAGAATTGTGCAAAAATATATAGCGCCATTAACAATAGAAAATAAGAAACAGGGTTTTCAGCATAGAATAAGGTATGTTTGATAGTTCATACGTTGGAAGATCCTTTTGTCCATTTGATTTAACAACTGTGAATTCCCATATTTATTTATTTATTTATTTATTTATTTGTTTGTTTGTTTGTTTGTTTATTTATTTGTCTTGTTTTTAGGGTTACATTTGAACCGTTTATAT
Source organism: Taudactylus pleione (assembly GCA_031769625.1). Taxonomy (NCBI): domain Eukaryota; kingdom Metazoa; phylum Chordata; class Amphibia; order Anura; family Myobatrachidae; genus Taudactylus; species Taudactylus pleione. Next base: position 5,471,583 of record JAUIMM010000446.1, read on the forward strand.
TTTAATCATACCCAGAAACGTTTATCTGGTCCATGTTTGGAAATCTTTATATCGAATCTGCAACTGCTTCTCAATTTTAGAGAAAACTGAATGATTGACATAATGACACCCAGATATGGCGCCTTAACTCCTCCCACCCTCCATACAATGATGGGGGAGGGGCAGTGCATGCTGGTGGATCTAGTTCACCCAGGGCAAAAGCACCTGGGAAGCATATACCTGTATAATAAGCCCAGAAGTGTCGCTTGGTCCTACAGATTCCCAATGTCACTAAGGACGCTGCGCCTGATGCAGAGAGGTAGGCTAGTCACACAGCCGGTACGCAGCAGCTGTGCAATAATATGCTTATACCGCCCGAGGCTTCAATGATCCGCTGCTGCATCAGTGGGTGCAGCATAAGATCATCTCGTGACAATCGGTCTTCTGAGTAACCGGGGAATTCACGCTGCTGGAGCCACGTCCAAGGACGCAGCCACTGGCTTCAGCACCCAGAAAATAGGGGAGACGCGCCTGTCGCTGCTCTGCCCCCATACAGCTGCAGCCTGACAATCAGGCTGTGGCATCCAGGGCTCCGCGAGCGATCCTGCAGAATGAAATCTGCTTATGCGCAGTGCTACATCTGCAGATGGGCATATCTCACTCCATCGGAGATGTACGTTAACCATCGGTTTGGATATATATCTCTAGGGTCACTGATCAGTAAACAATATAGGGAGGCAGACTGAGGGCCAGAACTTAGAGTATGTGTCAGCAGTAGTTGTCAATGCCCTGCCCTCAGCAGGTGTTGTCAATGCCCTGCCCCCTCAGTAGTGGTTGTCGATACCCTACCACCATCATGGACTTATACCCATTCTCCACCACCCCCAAATAATACAGCTTTCTCAGGCGCATATATGCGTTAATGTCCTGGTATACATGTCTACACAATTGCATAAACTTACCCTTACTGTACTTAGGCTACATTAGCTCACCCTTCCCTGCTGTCTCTTCACTACAGATGGGCGTAATTGTGAGGATTAAATACCTATGCATAGGTATTTAATCCTCACAAAATATGCAACGCATTTCGCCATCAGCCCCAATATATATACAAATTGCCATCTATAGGGTAATATCTTCTCCAGATAGCAATACTCAGGGACAAAAGGGCTTAGCTATGCATCCTTGCGATGCTGCAAAATGTATCAATATCAGGAATGCAAAAGATAGCGTTAGCCGCTGTAGTCTATGGGGACTTACCGCATATCAGCCAGCGGATCTGCCAGATCCCTCCGCCAGCAATGGGCGCCGCTCATGTCCAGTCCGTGGGACTGCGCATGCGCAGAAGCCCCGACTGCCCTCCGGTGACATCGCAGGGACAGGCTCTTTTCGGAGCCCCTCTCCCTGCATATCCCAGATAATACATTCGGCTGATAGGATCGCATTTTGCAATGCGATCAGGGGCGGTACTGCATGCCCTGATCGCATTGCAAAATGCGATCATTAATAAATGGGCCCCCAAGTGTGGTAAGCAGCCTTCTCCATAGAGGTCTAAGGGGATGAAGGTGTTAACTGTTTAATATATTGGGAATAGTGTAAAACACTGGAGAAAGGGTTTCTCTCAGCATTATAAACAAACCCCCGAAGATCGTTTGCTTGGAATACCGCTGTCTCCTCTAATTCTGCACCTCCCGCTATATCCTTATATACAGGACAATAATAACAAATGCTGGTATAGCCATTATATGATACAGAATAAGAGACTGTGGCCCTCATTCAGAGCCGTTCGCTATTTGCATTCGTTCGTTCAAAAACAAGGGGTGGCTATGCAAATGATCCGTTCGCACATTGCAGTCTGTTCACACCTCTAAGTCTGAACGAGCGAGCAAAACATACGCTCTTTTATTTCTTAAAAACGCCCCCTGGCCGCTCGCACGTCATGTCCGCTATTTATTAGATTAATCGAGTACATCGAACAGAATATGAACTGCTCGCTATTCTTGTGGTTGGTTTTTTCAACCGCTATTTTGCGAGCAGTTCTGAGTTTAAAATAACCAAGTGACGTGGTCATTGACGCTGCTATATTAATTATGCACACCCATAAAACGCCCGTTTTGACCTTTAAGCACGCCTGCGATCGGATCTCCACTCCCCGTTTTCAAGCACCTTCCCCTGTTACCACCCACATGCGCCTCATTCTGTCACTCAAAATAGCAGGCACTCGCTATATTGCGTACAAATGATTTTCGGCCGCACTGACTGGTTCGCGCATGCATACTAAAAACCGTACGCATGCGCAGATGTGCGAACATCGCTCGGGACGAGCGTACTGCCGATAGCGAGTGGCTCTGAATGAGGGCCAGTAAGTGGATATAAATGAGGGCTCAGAAATGATTGTGAGACTCACCCCTAACATAAATGGGAAAACCTAAAACCTGCGCCTGGAATGTCCGCAGTTATCAGCGTCCATTGGCCGGACACATGGGGAACAAAAACACACATTGTACGTCTGTCACATGCCCACCTCAGTCCAAAACCCTCTTCTTTCCAGCACTTTCTATATAAAGCAGCGGTCTCTCAGTGGACAGCAGAGCATACACTCTAATTAGTATATTAAGCATTAGACTGAGAATACTGAACTTTCATCCTGGGAGCTGGACTGGTCCCAAAGAGATTTCTGAGTCTCCTGTAAACGGTGGTTTTATGATTTAGAAACTAGTGATTGCAGAGAATATACAAGATAAGGTCACAATTTATCCTCATGTGCCAGCTCCTTCCCACTTCTGCAAGTTACTATTCTCCCAATGCAATAATTATTCCCCATAGGCAACGCAAGGGACGCAGGATAAATAGTCACAGCCGGCCTGATGACATCAATCCGGCCATCAAACCCTGCTCTAAAGAGTGCTGGCATCCTGGGGGTCCAGGGTGATTAACAAAGTTGGGACACCTGAAGGGGCGACTGACACCCCACTGGTGCCAGAATAATGGACAGAAGTCTCTAAGACGCATTGGGCCTGATTCAGAGGCGCACACTATTTGCGTGTGCTCGCTCTGAATCAGGGCATCCCTTTTTTTTTAATTCCGGCCTCCAGGCCGCTCGCACAGCTGTGGGTGACCACCCACAGCTTGTGCGAGCAGCCTGGCGATGGTCGTGATTATCCGGACCATCGGCATTGCAAGTAGACCCTTGTGGTAGGGTCTCAGCACTTGCAATGCCAAATGGACTTCCTGCTCTAATAGAACAGGAAGTCCACTACTGACATCACGAGTGGCAGACAGACGGGAGTGACACAGAATGGGAGGGGCAGACAGGTGGGAGTGACACAGAAGGGGAGGGGCAGACAGACGGGAGTGACACAGAAGGGGAGGGGCAGACAGACGGGAGTGACACAGAAGGGGAGGGGCATACAGACGGGAGTGACACAGAAGGGGAGGGGCAGACAGACGGGAGTGACACAGAAGGGGAGGGGCAGACAGACGGGAGTGACACAGAAGGGGAGGGGCAGACAGACGGGAGTGACAAAGAAGGGAGGGGCAGACAGACAGGAGTGACACAGAAGGGGAGGGGCAGACAGACGGGAGTGACACAGAAGGGGAGGGGCAGACAGGCGGGAGTGACACAGAAGGGGAGGGGCAGACAGACGGGAGTGACACAGAAGGGGAGGGGCAGACAGGCGGGAGTGACACAGAAGGGGAGGGGCAGACAGACAGGAGTGACACAGAAGGGGAGGGGCAGACAGACAGGAGTGACACAGAAGGGGAGGGGCAGACAGACAGGAGTGACACAGAAGGGGAGGGGCAGACAGACAGGTGTGACACAGAAGGGGAAGATAGGGAGGAAGGAGCATGAGGTGGGTTAAGATGAGTGCTGGAAGGCCATGATGAAGTAGTGGGTCCTGAAAGCCCATTTGAAGATTTGTAGAGAGGTGGAGAGTCTGACAGGGAGAGGGAGAGAGTTCCAAAGGTAGGGAGCAGCACGGGCAAAATCTTGGATGCGGGAGTGGGAGGAAGTAATCAGTATTATTATTACGCCTATGGGACATGTTCAGTATGGGTCTTGGATTTGTTTCAAATTTGTCATTAAATATTTGCGGCATATTCCCCGAAAACACCAGTGTTCCTGGGGATACCCACAAATATAAAGAGTCCCCATCCATTTCCCACAACAGCCACAACCCCCCATATGTATTCTAAGAGGGATGTAATGCTGTCACATGTACCAAACTCCGCAGACGCTAACGCCACCTAAAGATCGCGCTATGCCCTTGTAGCCAATGGCCGCTGCACATGTGTGTTCAGTAGACCGTACCTGGGCAGGCGCCCCGCTAGAGGAGTGAAGAGACCACTGACGCGGTCACTTCACTCCGAGCACATTTCAGGGATGGGCTCCCCTGGCCGTGCATTTGTAATTTAATATATTCCGATGCTAATATCGCATACTGCAATGTGATCATGGGCGCTAATGTCGCATACTGCAATGCATCATGGGCACTAATATCACATACTGCAATGCATCATGGGCACTAATATCACATACTGCAATGCATCATGGGCGCTAATATTGCATACTGCAATGCATCATGGGCGCTAATATCGCATACTGCATTGTGATCAAGGGCGCTAGTATCACATACTGCAATGCATCATGGGCACTAATATCACATACTGCAATGCATCATGGGCACTAATATCGCATCCTGCAATGTAATCTAGGGTGCTAATATCACATACTACAATGCATCATGGGCGCTAATATCGCATACTGTATTGCATCATGGGCACTAATATCGCATCCTGCAATGCATCATGGGCGCTAATATCGCATACTGCAATGTGATCATGGGCGCTAATATCGCATACTGTATTGCATCATGGGCACTAATATCGCATACTGTAGTGCATCATGGGCACTAATATCACATACTACAATGCATCATGGGTGCTAATATCGCATACTGCAATGTGATCATGGCCGCTAATATCGCATACTGCAGTGCATCATGGGCACTAATATCGCATAATGCAATGCATCATGGGCGCCAATATCGCATACTGCAATGCATCATGGGCGCCAATATCACATACTGCAAGGCAATCATGGGCACTAATATCGCATAATGTAATGCAATCTAGGGCGCTAATATCGCATGCTGCAATGTGATTATGGGTGCTAATATCGCATAATGTAATGCAATCTAGGGCGCTAATATCGCATACTGCAATGTGATCATGGGCGCTAATATCGCATACTGCAATGTGATCAAGGGCGCTAATATCGCATACTGCAATGCATCATGGGCACTAATATCACATACTGCAATGCATCATGGGCACTAAGGGCCTGATTCAGAGCTGAACGCTCTGACCAGAGTGCTCGCTCTGAATCAGGGCCCTCCTACCTTTTTTTGGAGCGTCCTCATGGACGCTCGCATAGCTGTGTGTTACCACCCACAGCTTTAGCGAGCGCCCATAATGATTGTCGCGATGGTCTTGACCATCGCGACCATCGGGCTTGCGACAGAGACTCTGCGGTAGGGTCTCGCTGCCGCAAGCCCTGGAGTGATTTTGGCTCTATCAGAGCCAAAATCACTCCCACTGACATCACTTCTTGCGAGCAGTTCTGACTATAAAATAACCCAGTGACATGGTCAATGACGCTGCTGTATTAATTATGCACACCCATAAAACGCCCGTTTTGACCTTTAAGCACGCCTGCGTTCTGATCTCCACTCCCCGTTTTCAAGCACCTTCCCCTGTTACCACCCACATACGCCTCCTCATGTCACTCAAAATAGCAGGCATTCGCTACTTAGCGAACAAACGATTTTCGGCCGCACTGACTGGTTTGCGCATGCGTATTACGATCCGTACGCATGCGCAGTTGGGCAAACATCGCTTGGAACAAACGAGCGGCCGCTTACGAGCGGCTCTGAATCAGGCCCTGATATCGCATCCTGCAATGCATCATGGGCGCTAATATCGCATACTGCAATGTGATCATGGGCGCTAATATCGCATACTGTATTGCATCATGGGCACTAATATCGCATACTGTATTGCATCATGGGCACTAATATCACATTCTACAATGAATCATGGGCGCTAATATTGCATACTGCAATGCAATCATGGGCACTAATATCGCATAATGTAATGCAATCTAGGGCGCTAATATCGCATACTGCATGTGATTATGGGCGCTAATATCGCATACTGTAATATGATTAAGGGTGCTAATATCGCATAATGTAATGCAATCTAGGGCGCTAATATCACATACTGCAATGCATCATGGGCACTAATATCGCATAATGTATTGCATTATGGGCGCTAATATCGCATACTGCAATGCATCATGGGCACTAATATCACATACTGCAATGCATCATGGGCACTACTATCACATACTGCAATGTGATCTAGGGCGCTAATATCGCATACTGCAATGTGATCATGGGCGCTAATATCACATACTGCAATGTGATCTAGGGCGCTAATATCACATACTGCAATGCATCATGGGCACTAATATCACATACTGCAATGCGATCTAGGGCGCTAATATCACATACTGCAATGCGATCTAGGGCACTAATATCACATACTGCAACGCGATCTAGGGCACTAATATCACATACTGCAATGCATCATGGGCACTAATATCGCATCCTGCAATGTGATCTAGGGCGCTAATATCGCATAATGCAAAGCGATCTAGGGCGCTAATATCACACACTGCAATGTGATCTAGGGCGCTAATATCACATACTACAATGCATCATGGGCACTAATATTGCATCCTGCAATGTGATCTAGGGCGCTAATATCGCATAATGCAATGCGATCTAGGGCGCTAATATCACATACTGCAATGCGATCTAGGGCACTAATATCACATACTGCAATGCAATCTAGGGCGCTAATATCACATACTACAATGCATCATGGGCACTAATATCGCATAATGCAATGTGATCATGGGCGCTAATATCACATCCTGCAATGCGATCTAGGGCGCTAATATCACATAATGCAATGCGATCTAGGGCGCTAATATCACATACTGCAATGCGATCTAGGGCACTAATATCACATACTGCAATGCGATCTAGGGCGCTAATATCACATACTGCAATGCGATCTAGGGCACTAATATCACATACTGCAATGCATCGTGGGCACTAATATCGCATCCTGCAATGTGATCTATGGCGCTAATATCGCATAATGTAATGCGATCTAGAGCGCTAATATCGCATACTGCAATGTGATCATGGGCGCTAAAATCACATTGAGTATACGATTATTGATAAATGGGTCCCAAAATGTCATAGACATGAAGCCCCTGAAGCCCCGTACAGATGCTTACTTTGGGAATGCGGGGTGCGTAATAATGTTGGGTTAAAGTTTGGGACTGTATCCAGGATACGGTGCCTGCTTTGGACCCTATGATATGTCTCTTTGGCATTTTCCTGGAAGAATACTTTCATGCTGTGATATATAAATGTGTTTATAAGCTGGTGACACTAGCTAAAGTTATTATAGCCAGGACTTGGCGTGCAGCAGACCCTCCTGAGTTTCTCCCTTGGCAGGCCCTGGTACACTGGACTATGAATCACAAACGCTATCTGCTCACTCATAGGAAAGCTTTGGGTGAGTATCATTAAATCTGCTGCTATTAGGGTCATTCCAGGGTTGGCAGGGGTACTGGGGTTGTGTCTGTTGGGGAGGGGTGGAGCGTTGGGGTATATTGACCGCACGCCTCTCATGGTGTAATGTGGAATTACCGATGAAGCCTGATAATATTGCGCTGCATGACTGTCACATGTCTGATAAACTATGGTCATTATATGTTGTGTTATCTCACTGTACTGTGATATTTGTGATTGGCTCATTTCGTATTGTGGTTTATTACCTTTGTTATTACCACTGTTATTACCACTGTTATTACCATTGTTATTACCACTGTTATTACCATTGTTATTACCACTATTACCATTGTTATTACCATTGTTATTACCACTGTTATTACCATTGTTATTACCATTGTTATTACCACTGTTATTACCACTGTTATTACCATTGTTATTACCACTGTTATTACCATTGTTATTACCACTGTTATTACCACTGTTATTACCATTGTTATTACCATTGTTATTACCATTGCTATTACCACTGTTATTACCTTTGTTATTACCACTGTTATTACCACTGTTATTACCATTGTTATTACCACTGTTATTACCATTGTTATTACCATTGTTATTACCACTGTTATTACCTTTATTACCACTGTTATTACCATTGTTATTACCACTGTTATTACCTTTGTTATTACCATTGTTATTACCATTGTTATTACCACTGTTATTACCACTGTTATTACCATTGTTATTACCACTGTTATTACCACTGTTATTACCATTGTTATTACCACTGTTATTACCATTGTTATTGCCATTGCTATTACCACTGTTATTACCAGTGTTATTACCATTGTTATTACTATTGTTATTACCTTTGTTATTACCACTGTTATTACCATTGTTATTACCACTGTTATTACCATTGTTATTACTATTGTTATTACCACTGTTATTACCATTGTTATTACCACTGTTATTACCACTGTTATTACCATTGTTATTACCACTGTTATTACCATTGTTATTACCACTGTTATTACCATTGTTAATACCTTTGTTATTACCCTTGTTATTACCACTGTTATTACCATTGTTATTACCACTGTTATTACCACTGTTATTACCACTGTTATTACCATTGTTATTACCACTGTTATTACCACTGTTATTACCATTGTTATTACCACTGTTATTACCACTGTTATTACCATTGTTTCCACCTTAGTGTTTTTTTATGTGTTTTTTGTACAACATGTAAAATTCAATTAAAAAAATAGATTTAAATAAGGAAAATGCTGACATTAGCGTTAGGTGATAGCGTTAGCACCATGTCTACAGTACATCAGTTTTTACATTATCACCATGTCAACATTATGTACCAAACCCCCCATTATCATATATTGTGCCCCCCCTTTTATCACCCCTTCACCCCCCCCTTTATCACCCCTTCCCCTTGTCACCCCTCCCTATATCACATATTGTGCCCCTTCCCCATATCACATATGTGCCCCCTTCCCCTTGTCACCCCTCCCTATATCACATATTGTACCCCTTCCCCATATCACATATTGTGCCCCTTCCCCATATCACGTATGTGCCCCCTTCCCCTTGGCACCCCTCCCCATATCTCATATTGTGCCCCCTCCCCATATCACATATTGTTCCCTCCCCTCCCCATTTTACCCCTCCCCTTATCACATATTGTGCCCTCCCCCTCTACGTGTCCCATATAAACTGAAAGATTATGTCACGGGAACTCTGCACATTTATTATAAGAGTAAAGTTGCGCTGTGACCTGTGACCCTGCCGCCCCGTGCTCCCAACATGCAGCTCATTTTTAGGAATTTTTGCTTTTATGTGCAGGAATTCACGACCTAATTGTGCCCGTGATCCCTCTGATAATAAGGTAACGCTCCGTAGAACGCGTAAACCCTCCGTGCAGATGTGGACATCGCATTCCTTCTCACTGTAACAATAAATGGATTTATTTGTGTGACATTCCTGGGAAAACACCATTTCATATTGTTATTTCTAATGTGCATCCAAGAACAATTTTGGTCAATCTCCTCAATGTGTGATTTCAAGGGATTCTTTTGATCACAATCAATTCACCTAAATGAAATGATTCAGGCTCATGCTTTTAATTAGGTGTCTGAATCCTTCCCAACGTGGAGTTAGCGCACATTTGGCAGGACTCTAGTCAGGCTTACAAATTACTTAGTTAAAACTAAAAGCTTGAGAAATCCAGGGATTAGGCGAGGAGGCACAGAGGGGCTCTTGTTAGGATACGTTAGAGGAAAGCTGCTATTATTTAGATTGGTTTAAGTGTTCATGCTCATCAAGCTTGGGGGTGGGGGGGGGGTATGAACATTCTGCCCCCCAGTCTGATGAGACACGTTTCCACCAGGACCTTAAGGGACAGATACTGGTTCAGTTTGTATCTACGCTCATTTATGGACAGCAGATCCCACAGCTCAGTGATGCAAAGTGAAATAGTACTTTCAGCCCCCTCTCAAATGTGGATGAAAATTCAGCTTTTGTACAGGAGAAAAAATATTTTTGTGGATTGAAGTTTGGTCACTGAAGCAGCTGAAGGAAGTCACACGGCCGGTTTATATAGTGATAGAAGGAAATGGGGCGTTAGGACAGGAAATGGACGTCAGCCTATATGGATATCGGCGCTGTGAGCGTCGCAAAGATTTCAGCAGTTTAATGGATAACACGAATTATGGAGGAGACAGATGAGCTGAAAATCTGTCTGTGATTAAAATCACTAAATATAAAAGTGTATAGACTCCGACTGAGCCGATCCAAGATAAGGGTGTTACTCATACTAACCGACTTTATTCAAGCCCCTCCGGTAGGGTCCTGGATGGGGATACCCACTACAATGTATGTGGGGGGGGGGACAGAATTATTATTATCTTGGCCCTGCCCCCTCCTGATTAAAGCCACAATTCGTGGCATTTTACAGGGGGGGACGTGGGGAGTAATGGGGGGAGGGGGATGAGGGAATGGGGCACTAGGAAGATGAAATTCAAATGTGAATTGAGTCAGGCACCAGCTATGGCTCCATACATTACATCTAGCCAGGGCCGGATTAAGGTCTGTGGGGGCCCCTGGGCAACAAACATGTGGGGGCCGCTATTAAATGTGGACAAACTGGGGGCATGCACAATGGGAACCTTATGCAGAGGCCACAGTAGTGTCAGTGCTCACAGTAGTAGTGTCCCATATTAAGAGCCCAGAGTAATAGTGCCCCCAGGAGTGGTGCCCCTTATGCAGTGCCTATTCAATACCCCCATTAGTAGTGCCACCTGTAGTCATGTTCCCAGTAGTTATGCTCCCTATTGCAGTGCCCCGAATAGTAATGCCCCCTTTATAAATGCCCCCAGTAGTAGAGCCCCGAATAGTAATGCCCCCATTAATAGTGCCCCCCAGTAGAAATGCCCCCTGTGGTAGTTCCACCAATAGTAATGCCCCCTGTAGTGCAGCCCTTTATATAAATGCCCATTATAGTAATGACCCTGTATTAGTGCCCCCAATAGTAATGCTCCTTCTGTAATAGTGCCCCCTGTAGTAGTGCCCCAGTAGTAATGCACCGCACCCAAGTAGTAGAGCCCCCAATAGTAATGCCCTCTGAGTATTTCCCCAGGAGTAATGTCCCCTGAGTATTTCCCCAGGAGTAATGTCCCCTGAGTATTTCCCCAGGAGTAATGTCCCCTGAGTATTTCCCCAGTAGTAATGTTCCCGAGTATTTCTCCCAGTAGTTATGTCCCCCGAGTATTGCCCCCAGTAGTAATGCCCCCCCAAGCATTACCGCCAGTAGTAATGCCCCCCAAGCATTGTCCCCAGTAGTAATGCCTCCCAAGCATTGTCCCCAGTAGTAATGCCTCCCAAGCATTGCCCCCAGTAGTAATGCCCCCCAAGCATTGCCCCCAGTAGTAATGCCCCCAAGCATTGCCCCCAGTAGTAATGCCCCCAGTAGTAATGCCCCCAAGCATTGCCCTCCATATTAATGTCCCCCGAGCATTGTCCCCAGTAATAATGTCCCCCGCGTATTGCCCCAGTAATAACATTGCCTGCACACAAACAAAAAACATCTAATATTTACCTTAAACCCCGCTCCCACGTCCGCTGCTGCCGTATGGTAAGTCCGGCTGCTCCTCTGCACTATGGGAGAGACGTCGTGGCGTCTCTCCCATGGTGCACACTGCTATTAGAGCCGAAAGCTCACTGGGGCTTGCGGCAGACGAGACCCTACCACAAGGGTCTCGTCGTGAGCCCCGATGCTCACGATGGTCTCGACCATCGCGACCATCAACCTGTTCACTCGCTAAAGCTGTGGGTGGTGTGGTGGCGAGCGGCCAGGAGGCCGGACTTTAAATGTGAAGCGGCCACCCTCATTCAGAGCGAGCGCTCGCATATTGCGAGCGGCTCTGAATGAGGTCCTGAGTCAGGGGATGCCGGCTCCCTGATGGATGGAGTTAATAAAAGTATACTTATGGCTGGGAGAAGTTGATCTGCAGAATGCATTATTGTTTTGTAGATGCCAGTGTTATAATTGTCTTTACCAAGTAATATCTGCTAAACAAATCAACTCTGAGATGTGGGAGTACCATTGTTTGACTGAAACACAAATGACCTTACAATAAGTTTTTTTGCAATAGGATCACATCCTGGAGTTATTCTAAGCAGTCGGCAGATACACCAGGACTGCATCTCGTCCCAGACCGCATGCATGTCTACAATCAATTAACCATTTGGGTGGCTAAATCTATTACTTAATAGGTCTGGCCCGTTGGCTGTGATCCCATCTGTGCCCTATGAAACCTCCGGAGTAGCCTGGTGGTACGTCACTGCCTGCTGCATGGAGCTCTGCTCGGCTTGTCTTGATTTCTTGGTCCGGAGTTGGACGGCCCCAGCCCAACACGAGTCGCTGTTGTTATTTTAGCTGTGGATAGCAGCAGCCGCTGTAATCAGGGGGAAAGCCCCAAGACACACAGGCAGCAATCAATGCTAAAGTAATGGATGTCGGAGCCTTTATTTCTCTATGAGAGTGGCACAGCCGCAAAATACCGAAATCAGCAAACAATATGCTGTGGTTTATGAGGCGTCGCCCATCACTAAGGGGGTCTATTTACTAAGCAGTGTTAGGAGACAGAGTGAAAAGTGATGAGGTACCAGCCAATCAGCTCCCAACTGTCATCTCACAGGCTGTGTTTGAACAATGACAGTTGGGAGCTGATTGGCTGGAACCTTATCACTTTCTTATCACTTTTCACTCTGTCTCCTAACACTGCTTAGTAAATAGACCATGAAGTTCTAGCTTATACGGGAATATCAAAATGCTTTTTCTTTTTAAATTATTTAGTTGAAAATATGGAATAAATCCCATTTCTATTTTAATTATTATTTTTAAATATACACTATTGATGTAAAGTAACATGTAAGAAGTAAAAGTTAATATCAGTCATTTGCCCACTTGGTTGGAATCATGTGACCTATCACCTACAGTGTTGGCGGCCATTTAAGGCTGAAGAAATCTTCATGAGAATGTGGCTTATCAAGTCAATAAGCCCCAGTACATCCTAGTAAGCTCTCATGAATACTAGTCAGGCCTCATGAATTTTAGACAGGCCTCATGAATACTAGTCAGGCCTCATGAATTTTAGACAGGCCTCATGAATATTAGACAGGCCTCATGAATATTAGACAGGCCTCATGAATACTAGTCAGGCCTCATGAATATTAGACATGCCTCATGAATACTAGTCAGGCCTCATGAATACTAGTCAGGCCTCATGAATATTAGAAAGGACTCATGAATACTAGTCAGGCCTCATGAATATTAGACAGGCCTCATGAATACTAGTCAGGCCTCATGAATACTAGTCAGGCCTCATGAATATTAGAAAGGACTCATGAATACCAGTCAGGCCTCATGAATATTAGAAAGGCCTCATGAATACTAGTCAGGCCTCATGATTACTAGTCAGTCCTCATGATTACTAGTCAGGCCTCATGAATATTAGAAAGGCCTCATGAATACTAGTCAGGCCTCATGAATATTAGACAGGCCTCATGAATATTAGACAGGCCTCATGAATACTAGTCAGGCCTCATGAATATTAGTCAGGCCTCATGAATATTAGACAGGCTTCATGAATACTAGTCAGGCCTCATGAATATTAGACAGGCCTCATAAATATTAGACAGGCCTCGTAATAAGAGTAAGACAGTACCTCAGGACAACTGTCTGGATTTGATGGCACAGTCCTCCCTTCCCAGGGGTCAGGGCTTTTATCCTGCTTTGAAGATAGTTTTGAGCAGCAGGGGCTCCTACCTGTAACTCCCGGGGGGTCTGCTCCTCTGCTCTCTGTCGGGCTGAAATGTGCAGCGATCTCGCACATACACACAAATTGAGAAGCAGCCCAGGCTTCTCGGGACTGCCTGTATGGCTGTGATTGGCAGGGAGTGCTTCCAATGCTAGGCAGTCCATGTGGGTTGTGGATTTTACTGGGGAACCTGTAGTCCTGCCGCCCTTAGGTAAAATCCGCCACTGGTTGAGAGGTATGTACCATGATAGATGCCACTTCTATACCACATGCTCCAACGGGAAGTGTGCACATCATTAAAGGTGTGTTTTTAGAGGAATAATAATAATGTTATTTATAAAGCGCTTTTCTCCAGTAGGACTCAAGGTGAGAAGCGTAACTAAGGCCAATAGCGTCCAGGGAAAAAAATAAAAAAATGGTGCCCCTTAAAAGGTATTTTAAAATTCTGGCTGAGTTTTCCTATTGGAGTACCTATTGGTACACAAATAAACGCACATTGTCATACAGTGCCCTCGCCTTCTCCGTATACTTGTCATAGTGCCCCCCCCCATATCTGTACTCTCCTGATAGTACCCCCCTCATCTGTACTCTACTCATAGTACCCCCCTCATCTGTAATCTCATAGTACCCCATCATCTGTACTCTCCTGATAGTGCCCCCTCATCTGTACTCTCCTGATAGTACCCCATCATCTGTACTCTCCTGATAGTGCCCCCTCATCTGTACTCTCCTGATAGTACCCCATCATCTCTACTCTCCTGATAGTGCCCCCTCATCTGTACTCTCCTGATAGTGCCCCCTCATCTCTACTCTCCTGATAGTGCCCCCTCATCTGTACTCTCCTGATAGTACCCCCTCATCTGTACTCTCCTGATAGTGCCCCCTCATCTGTACTCTCCTGATAGTGCCCCCTCATCTGTACTCTCCTGATAGTACCCCCTCATCTGTACTCTCCTGATAGTACCCCCTCATCTGTACTCTCCTGATAGTACCCCCTCATCTGTACTCTCAGTAAAGCGCGGCCAGGAGGGAGAGTGCGGAGGAGTCTTCGGAGCAGGCGGATCGTCGCTGGTGGGAGTCCCGAACGCGAGCTGGCAGTTCAGGTAAGCTCTCAGTGAGGCCCTTGTATTTTGGTATTAGACCACTGTACCCTTGTGTTAGGTTATTGTGTACCCACTGTACCACACACCGTGCGGCGCTAGGCCGAGACCACTGTACCCTTGTGTTCGGTTATTGTGTACCCACTGTACCACCACCGTGTGGCGTTAGGCCGAGACCACTGTACCCCTGTGTTAGGTTATTGTGTACCCACTGTACTACCACCGTGCGGCGCTAGGCCGAGACCACTGTACCCTGGTGTTAGGTTATTGTGTACCCACTGTACCACCACCGTGCGGCGCTAGGCCGAGACCACTGTACCCTTGTGTTAGGTTATTGTGTACCCACTGTACCACCACCGTGCGGCGCTAGGCCGAGACCACTGTACCCTTGTGGTAGGTTATTGTGTACCCACTGTACCACCACCGTGCGGCGCTAGGCCGAGACCACTGTACCCTTGTGTTAGGTTATTGTGTACCCACTGTACCACCACCGTGTGGCGCTAGGCCGAGACCACTGTACCCTTGTGTTAGGTTATTGTGTACCCACTGTACCACCACCGTGCGGCGCTAGGCCGAGACCACTGTACCCTTGTGTTAGGTTATTGTGTACCCACTGTACCACCACCGTGCGGCGCTAGGCCGAGACCACTGTACCCTTGTGTTAGGTTATTGTGTACCCACTGTACCACCACCGTGCGGCGCTAGGCCGAGACCACTGTACCCTTGTGTTAGGTTATTGTGTACCCACTGTACCACCACCGTGCGGCGCTAGGCCGAGACCACTGTACCCTTGTGTTAGGTTATTGTGTACCCACTGTACCACCACCGTGCGGCGCTAGGCCGAGACCACTGTACCCTGGTGTTAGGTTATTGTGTACCCACTGTACCACCACTGTGTGGTGCTAGGCCGAGACCACTGTACCCCTGTGTTAGGTTATTGTGTACCCACTGTACCACCACCGTGCGGCGCTAGGCCGAGACCACTGTACCCCTGTGTTAGGTTATTGTGTACCCACTGTACCACCACCGTGCGGCGCTAGGCCGAGACCACTGTACCCTTGTGTTAGGTTATTGTGTACCCACTGTACCACCACCGTGCGGTGCTAGGCCGAGACCACTGTACCCTTGTGTTAGGTTATTGTGTACCCACTGTACCACCACCGTGCGGAGCTAGGCCGAGACCACTGTACCCTTGTGTTAGGTTATTGTGTACCCAGCGCTAGGCCGAGACCACTGTACCTGTGCTAGGTTACTGCATATCCACTGCACCATCACCGTACGGTGTTAGGCTGCAGGTATTGTTCTCGCGCGGCGCCAGGCGGCCGTGCTCTCTTATAGGAGCGGAGACCAGGACTACTCGCCCAGCAAAGAGACAAGGGGCATACCCGGTGAGCGCATTCTGTGTTTGTGTGTCGTATCATTGTTGTGTGTCATCCCCTTTCCCCTTTTCGGGCGTTTCCGTTCGGGTTGCACCCATGTGCCTGGCACGCGGGTGTAAACCAGTCTGAGGCCACAAGTGCCAATGATGACCATCCTCTAGCCCCCGCACCCCTGTCCGTCAGTCCATCCTGTGGCACCAAGGTCCGGTCCATAGGCTCAGCTGTCCGACCTATCTTACAGGTTAGACCGTCCCCGGCTGTGTCGAACCGGAAAGACCCAGGACCGTCGGTGGGAGAAACCAAGGCGGCCTGAAGGTGAGAGCCACGGGGTGTGAGAGGTAAGTGCCCCGCCACACATGCACGGCAGCAGGCGCACACAGCAGTCCACCCCTTGCCCCTCTTACATTTGGCGTAGCCGGCAGGATCCCTTGACGCAAGCCGGAGGACCCCCACGAAGATGACGGACCCTACCACCGCCTCCACCACCGCGGGACCACAATCGGAGACGACAGACCCGATTTTTGACCGGCGGGTCATCGAAGCCGCTGTACAACTCATCCAGAAGTACGATGGACAGAACATGGAACTGGACGACTGGATGGACCAGGTGGAGTCGGTGATCCGTCTGTATCACCTCCCCGCGCCGGTACAGGTAGACTTGGTGCTGCAAGTCATCCTGGGGGAAGCAAAAAAATCCATCATCAACCGCCCTCTCGGGCAGAGGAAGGACCTCCAGGGGGTGTTCAAAATCTTGAAGGCCACTTACGGAGACCGGTCCACACCGACCAACCTCCGGAAATGGCTGTTCACTCGGATCCAGCGCGAGGATGAGTCGATCTCCCAATTTGCCAACGCCCTCCAAAGTTGCGCTGACCGGATACAGGCTCGACAGGACGCCGGCTGCTTGGCCGGAACTCCCAGACTTGGTCTTACGAGACCTATTCGTGGCGGGTCTGAAGAGTAGGCCCCTACGCCACCATTTCCAAGACAAGATCGAAGGGGACCCCCGCCTTCTGTTCCACGAGGTGCTGGAGAAGGCATTGGCCAAGGATCAGGATGAGGAGTTTGGCTCCTGCTCTGTGTCTCTCCAACCGACACACCCAGACTCCCGCACCCCCAAACCACCCCTAAACCCACTGGAGAATTGCGTCAAGGAGTTGACCAATGCGCTCCTGCTGGTCCGCTAAAGCAGCGAGTGAAGCAGGCAGAAGACCGGCGGGCCGGGGCGGAGACCCGTGCAGAAGGAGAGCGGGCCGAGGCCCCACGTCGGAAGCCTCATGAGCAAGACCCGCCCCAGCGCTGGGAGTCAACAGGAACGCGCCGACGGGACACCAGGGGTCCAGTCTGCTGGGAGTGCGATCGACCTGGCCATTTCGCCTGCGAATGTCCTGAGGCATGACCCAGCCGAGACACCCACCGTAGACCTTTAAACTAGCGTCCCTCGCGGTTGCGGGCCAAACCGCGAGGAGGGGAGATGACCAGGTGGACATTACCCACTCGTCGGATCTCATTGGAGAGTGCCCCACAGTAATAGCCCAGCTGGCGGGAAAGAGCCAGCGCTGTCTTCTGGATACTGGCTCCCAAGTGTCAACCATGTCCCAGCGATGCTTCCAGGAGAACTACGCCCACCTGCAGCGGACCAACATGGGAGATTGGGTAACCCTCATGGCCACAAACAACCTGCCGATTCCCATCCTGGGTGTGGTTTGGTTCGAGGTGGAGCTGTACGCCCAGTCCCTGGGGAAGTAAGGTATCATGGTTGTCGCAGGGGAGGACTTGAAGCATGGGCCTGTCGTCTTGAGGATGAATATACTCCGCTGCTTGGACCAAGTCCTAGTCCTGGAGAAGGGCCCCCGGTATTGGAGACACCTAGGGGTGCAGAAGCCCGTACAGCAGGCCCTGCAAAGGGTGATGCGGCTGTGCGAGGGACCATCTCCAGCCGCTGACACAGGCCCCCCGGGACGGGTCAAGACAGGCCATAACCAACGGGTGAGGATTCCCGCCAGGCAAGAGGTGGTAGTGGACCTGCCCGTGTGGGCGCAACGTCCCCTGGAGGGCAGGGAAGTCATGATAGAACCCTGCTGGTTTGGCCAAACCGACGCCGGATTGATCGTGGCCCGGGCCTTGGCAGTAGTCAAGCATGGGGTGGTGCCCATCTGGATCTGTAACCTGGGGGACACCCCGGCCCAGGTTCCCCCCAGGACCATCTTGGCACAGGTAGAGACTGTGCCCGAGGGCAGCATCGAGTCAGGACAAAACGTCCTCCTAGAGCCCGACGTGCGGAAACCATGGACGCTGGCCGTGAGGGTGGAGGAGCGGGTAGAGCCCACAGAAGACTGGAACGGGCGAATAATACTCTAACAAATGGACGTGCCCCTAGGTGAACTCGGACCCGCCGAGGTCAAGAAGCTCGAACAGCTTCTGTGGTGGAGACAACAGGCGTTCTCCCGCATCGAGGAAGACTTCGGTTACACCCGGGCATTAGAACACGAGATCAACACCGGGGACCAGCCCTCCATCCGGGAGCGATACTGACCCATTCCACCAAAATTGTACCAGGAAGTGAAGGCCATGATCCGCCAGATGCTGGATAATCACGTCATCAAAGAGAGCAAAAGCCCGTGGGCGGCGCCGATTGTCCTAGTTAAAAAGAAAGATGGGGCCCTACGCTTCTGTGTGGACTATCGGAAGCTGAAGAACTGTACTGTGCGAGACGCATACCTTCTCCCCCGCATCGAAGAATCATTGGCAGCCCTGGGGAAGTCATGATTCTTCTCCACCTTGGACCTGGCCAGCGGCTATTGGCAAGTGCCGGTGGCTGAAAGGGACGAAGCCAAGACGGCCTTCATCACCCCCATGGGCCTATTCAATTTCTGCCGGATGCCCTTTGGACTCTTCAATGCGCCAGCTACCTTCCAACGACTCATGGAACGTTGCCTAGGGGATCTAAACTTCGACTCGATTTTGATCTATCTGGATGATATCATCGTGTTCGCCCCAATGCTGGACGAGCATTTCCGTAGGCTGGATCAAGTACTACAGCGTTTGGAGCAATACGGGCTCAAACTGAAGCCAAGGAAGTGCCACCTCCTCCAACCCAGCCTTGAGTACTTGGGGCACGTAGTATCCCAAGACGGGGTGAAACCTACACCTGACAAAATCGCCGCAATTCAGGGATGGAAAACACCCTCCACCGTGACGGAGGTACGAGCCTTTCTTGGACTAGTCGGCTATTACCGCCGGTTCATTCGGGGTTTCGCTAAGATAGCCAGACCTCTGCATGAGCTGCTGAGAGGTGTGGCAACGGATGCACGGAAGAGGACTGTGGCGTGGGGTCAAGCCCAATACGACTCCTTCAACCAGCTGAAAGACGCCCTCACCCAAGCCCCTGTACTCGCCTACGCCGACTTCGACAAACCCTCCCTGGTCTACACCAACGGCAGTCACAAAGGACTGGGGGCAGTCCTTTCACAGATCCAAGGGGGGCAGGAACGGGTGATTGCCTATGGGAGCCGGAATCTGCGGGACTCTGAGAGGAACCCCGAAAACTACAGCTCCTTCAAACTTGAGCTGTTAGCAATGGTGTGGGCCGTGATGGAGAAGTTTGCCGAGTACTTGACTGCAACGGAGTTTGAGGTCATCACAGACAACAACCCTCTGGCGCACCTGGACACGGCCAAGTTGGGGGCCCTGGAGCAGCGTTGGGTTTTCCCCCAAGATCAAATATCGTCTGGGGAAGTACAACACCAATGCCGACGCCCTGTCCCGTTTTCCCATGGAGGCACCCAAGGGCCCCTCCGACGAGGACTAGGAAGGCCTAGAAATCCCTGATCTTGCCAAGGTTAGACCACCACCCAGACCCCTGGAAGCCACCAGTTGCGGCCTCCAGCTGCAGAGAACCACCCTCGAGTGGGCCGTGCAGCAGAAACAAGACACAGACCTGAGGGCCATCCACAGCTGGAAGGAACAGGGACATTGGCCCTCAGCCCGCGAGAGGGGCCGACTCGGCGGGATGGGCCAGAGGATGCTTCACCAATGGGATCGGCTGACTGTCCATGACGGGGTATTGTGCCGACGCACCTACCTGGAACAAGAACTCAGCGAAGTCAGGCAGGTCGTGCTCCCGGAAGGCTTGGCCCGAGGCTTGGTAGTGGAGGCCCACGAGGAAGGGGCCCACCTCGGGGTGGCCAAGATGCTTCAGTGGATACGTCGTCATTACTTCTTTCCAGGACTACAAGAGTTGGTAGAGGCCGTGTGTCGGGCATGCTCGACGTGCGGCGTCACCAAGCCCACCGAACAGAGAGCCCCGGTGCAGACCATCCAGACCAGGCGAGCCTTGGAGCTGTTGATGGTGGACTACATGCTAATAGGGGAGTCGACGAGCGGGCACCAGTACGCCCTAGTGATGACGGAACACTTCATTAAGTTCACTGCGGTGGTGCCTACCCCTGACCAGACAGCGGAAACAGCCGCCAAGGCCATCGTGGAACACTTCATCCGAAGGTATGGCTGCCCCAAGCGCATCCACTCAGACTAAGGAGCATGTTTCCAGGGCCGCGTGATGGAACGACTTTGTCAGACCTACGGCATGCAAAAATCCAGGACCACGCCCTACCATCCCCAGGGGAATGGGGCCTGCGAACGATTCAATCGGACCCTGTTACAAATGTTGAGAACCTTGGAAGCCGAAAAGAAACGCCGTTGGCCAGAATTCATCCAAGAACTGGTGTGGGTGTACAACAACCGCGTGCACCGTACCACGGGCGCGTCGCCCTACTTCCTACTGTTCGGTAGAGCAGGGAGGGAACTGCAGGACCTTGACCTCTCTCTACCCCAGGGGGAAGACGAGTGGACCCATGTTGAGTGGGTCGAGGAGCAAAGGCGACGGCTGAGGACTGCAGGGGAGGTGGCGGAGCGCAACATCGGGACCACCAGGCACCCCCAGCCCGGAGGGGCCGTGGGGGAGCCCATCCCAGTTGGACAAAGAGTATTTGTCTGTGAGAGGTGCCCGAAGAACAAGCTAAGCCCGCGATGGGAGGTGTTGCCCTACATCGTACAGCGACAAGTTTCGCCCAACAACCCAGTATACGAGGTGCGTGCCGAGGACGACAGCGGTCACACCCGCACCCTGCACCGAGACATGTTGCGTCGGGAGACCCGTCGGAGACACAGGAGCCGTGCTGCAGCATGAAGCCTGGTGGACAGAGCAGGGAGCCCCCAAACCCCCTGGCAGGACCGGGGACCCCGGGGTTCACCCCATTCACTTGGTGGGCGCCCCCCTCCCGGGCGCACAGCCCCCTCATCGTCGCAGAGGAGTCAGCTGGGACCGAACTACCCCTACCAGAAACACAGGCATCAGGAACACCACCGCCCAGACCCCAGGACAGCCCACCACTGGCCGAACCAGCCACCCTGTCCCTCGAGGCTCCAGTCCGGAGATCCGTGAGGTCGACCTTGGAAGTGGCACCACCACGGTTACCAGACCCCGACTTTGAGTGGTCGCGCCACCCGGTCTTTGTGGGGACCAATAAAGGAAAAGAAGGGGAGAGTGTGGGAGGTCCGTGGCTGCGCGCCCCCCCTCCCACGAAGACGCCGGTAAGGACCGGACCCCGTGTCGCCGGACGCGCCCACATGTTGTGGCGCGTCATCACCCGGTGACGCAGCGCAGCCATGACGCCAGTAAGGACCGGACCCCGCATTGCTGGATGCGCCCACGTGTTGGGGCGCATCATCACCCGGCGGCGCGGTGTGCCAATGAGGGCCCGTCGCGTCATCAAGCCCAGAAGCCCGCGCGGCGGGATATTTAAAACCCCCGCATGCGGCCAGGAGGGAGAGCGCGGAGGAGTCTTCGGAGCAGGCAGATCGTCGCTGGAGGGAGTCCCGAACGCGAGCTGGCAGTTCAGGTAAGCCCTCAGTGAGGCCCTTGTATTTTGGTATTAGACCACTGTACCCTGGTGTTAGGTTATTGTGTACCCACTGTACCAACACCGTGCGGCGCTAGGCCGAGACCACTGTACCCTTGTGTTAGGTTATTGTGTACCCACTGTACCAACACCGTGCGGCGCTAGGCCGAGACCACTGTACCCTTGTGTTAGGTTATTGTGTACCCACTGTACCACCACCGTGCGGCACTAGGCCGAGACCACTGTACCCCTGTGTTAGGTTATTGTGTACCCACTGCACCACCACCGTGCAGCGCTAGGCCGAGACCACTGTACCCCTGTGTTAGGTTATTGTGTACCCACTGTACCACCACCGTGCGGCGCTAGGCCGAGACCACTGTACCATTGTGTTAGGTTACTGCATATCCACTGCACCATCACCGTACGGTGTTAGGCTGCAGGTATTGTTCTTGCGCGGTGCCAGGCGGCCGTGCTCTCTTATAGGAGCGGAGACCAGGACTACTCGCCCAGCAAAGAGACAAGGAGCGCATTCTGTGGTCGTGTGTCGTATCATTGTCGTGTGTCGTCGCCTCTCCCCTTTCCCCTTTTCAGGCGTTTCCGTTCGGGTTGCACCCATGTGCCTGGCACGCGGGTGTAAACCAGTCTGAGGCCACAAGTGCCAATGATGACCATCCTCTAGTCTCCGCACCCCTGTCCGTCAGTCCGTCCTGTGGCACCAAGGTCCGGCCCATAGGTTCAGCGTGTCCGACCTATCTTACAGGTTAGACCGTCCCCGGCTGTGTCGAACCGGAAAGACCCAGGACCGTCGGTGGGAGAAACCAAGGCGGCCTGAAGGTGAGAGCCACGAGGTGTGAGAGGTAAGTGCCCCGCCACACCTGCACGGCAGCAGGCGCACACAGCAGTCCACCCCTTGCCCCTCTTACATTCACACCAATTCAGTGTAGGGGTGAGCGGGTTCGGATTTCTGAAATCCGAACCCCCCCGAGCCCCCCCGATCCGAGTCCGATCCGAGTCAGGCTCGACTTTTCCCGCCTGACTCGGATCTGAAATCGAGGCAAAACGTCATCATCCCGCCTTCCGAGTCTCGCGGGTTTTGGATCCTATATAAGGTACCCGCGTCTGCGCCATTTTCTCACTCGGCTGTGGACAGTGAAGAGGGAGGGTGGGAGTTAGGCCTGGCTGGGCTGTGTAGTGTAGTGTAGTGTAGTGCTGCTGTTGTCCACTACTTCAAAGTCCATAGGGCCTGGCTGTGTTGTGCTGTGCTGCTGTTGTTAATAGGGGCTGTGTCCACTACTTCAAAGTCCATAGGGGCTGGCTGGACTGTGTTGTGCAGTCAGTTCTCCATAGGGGCTGTGTCCACTCCAAAGTCCTGTGCAGTGTCCCAGTCCTAAAGGGGTGCTGTAGTGTTGTCCAGGGGGTGCTCTGTCCATCAGGGGTGCTCCCCCCAAGTGCTAAAAAAATTATATATTTTCTGTGTTTGTGAATTGTGTGCGCAGTAGCCGCACGTGCATCAACAAAGTAGTGCCAAGCGTGCGCCTGTGTCATAAGTAAAGGGCCGGCTGGCTTGACCGTTAAAGGGTGCTGTAACCCCCAAAGTACACTCCAGTCCAAACCAAAAAAAAAATTATTTTCTGTGTTTGTGAATTGTGTGCGCAGTAGCCACACGTGCATCAACAAAGTAGTGCCAAGCGTGCGCCTGTGTCATAAGTAAAGGGCCGGCTGGCTTGACCGTTAAAGGGTGCTGTAACCCCCAAAGTACACTCCAGTCCAAACCAAAAAAAAAATTATTTTCTGTGTTTGTGAATTGTGTGCGCAGTAGCCGCACGTGCATCAACAAAGTAGTGCCAAGCATGCGCCTGTGTCATAAGTAAAGGGCCGGCTGGCTTGACCATTAAAGGGTGCTGTAACCCCCAAAGTACACTCCAGTCCAAACCAAAAAAAAAATTATTTTCTGTGTTTGTGAATTGTGTGCGCAGTAGCCGCACGTGCATCAACAAAGTAGTGCCAAGCGTGCGCCTGTGTCATAAGTAAAGGGCCGGCTGGCTTGACTGTTAAAGGGTGCTGTAACCCCCAAAGTACACTCCAGTCCAAACCAAAAAAAAAATTATTTTCTTTGTTTGTGAATTGTGTGCGCTGTGGCTGCACGTGCATCAACAAAGGAGCAGCGCCAAGCGTGCGCCTGTGTCCCATAAGTAAAGAGCCTGCTGGCTCATTTCTTAAAGGGTGGTGTAACCCACAAAGTGCACTACTCTCCAGCAAAAATAAAAAAATATTTTCTGTGTTTGTGTGCGCTTTAGCCAAATGTATATATCAATATAACATAAATGGAGGACCAAACTTTCTCCGATAAAAATAAAATAGGGAAAGATCAAGAACCACTTCCTCCTAGTGCTGTTGCTGCTGCTGGGAGTTGTTCATCATCCCAGAGAGGAAGTAGGAACATCACTACTTTTACTAAACAATTGACCCTCCAACAGTCCCTAGCGATGAGGATGAAGTACGACAGCAGTCATCCTGAAGCAAAACGTATAACTGAGGCCTTGACTGCTATGTTGGTGTTAGACGTGCGTCCGGTATCCGCCATTAGTGCAGTGGGATTTAGACAATTGATGGAGGTAGTGTGTCCCCGGTTCCAAATCCCGTCTAGATTCCACCTGCATCCTCAAAGCAGCAGCGACAAGCGTGCGTCTGTCTGTTAAAGGGTGGTGACACCCTCAAAGTGTGCTACACAAACAATAAAAATATTCTTCTTCTTTTTTCTGTCTTTGTGAAATGTGTGGGCTGTAGCCGCACCTGCATCCTTAAAGCAGCAGCGACAAGCGTGCGTCTGTCTGTTAAAGGGTGGTGTAACCCTCAAAGTGCGCTCCACAAACAATAAAAATATTCTTCTTTTTTTTTCTGTCTTTGTGAATTGTGTGGGCTGTAGCCGCACCTGCATCCTCAAAGCAGCAGCGACAAGCGTGTGTCTGTCTGTTAAAGGATTACATCGGTGACAGCATCCAAGTAGGCATGTCAGACAGTCCGTACCTATACTGGCAGGAAAAAGAAGCAATTTGGAGGTCCCTGTACAAACTGGCTCTATTTTACCTAAGTTGCCCCCCCTCCAGTGTGACCTCCGAAAGAGTGTTTAGTGCAGCCGGGAACCTTGTCAGCGAAAGGCGTAGGAGGTTGCTTCCACAAAATGTGGAGAAGATGATGTTCATAAAATGAATTATCAACTCTTCCAGGGAGACCAGCCTCCAGAACGTACAGAGGGACCTGTGGTTGTGGATTCCAGCCGGGACGAATTAATACTCTGTGAGGATGAGGATGTACACAACACTGAAGAGGGTGAGGAATCTGAGGATGAGGACGACATCTTGCCTCCGTAGAGCCAGTTTGTGCAGGGACAGATTAATTGCCAGCTTGTTGTGTGGGGGCCCAAACGAACCAATCATTTCAGCCACAGTCGTGTGGCAGACCCTGGCGCTGAAATGATTGGTTTGTTAAAGTGTGCATGTCCTGTTTATACAACATAAGGGTGGGTGGGAGGGCCCAAGGACAATTCCATCTTGTACCTCTTTTTTTTCTTTGCATTATGTATAGTTTGGGGCCTAGTTTTTCAAACTGCCATCCTGTCTGCCACTGCAGTGTCACTCCTAGATGGGTCACGTGTTTGTGCCGCCCACTCGTGTCGCTTAGCATAGTCATCCAGCTACCTCGGTGCAACGTTTTGGACATAAAAACACTATTGTGAGGTGTGAGGTGTTCAGAATAGACTGGAAATGAGTGGAAATTAAGGTTATTGAGGTTAATAATAGCATAGGAGCAGAAAAACCCACAAATTCTGTGATTTTAGCTGTTTTTATGCTTTTTTTCAAAAAAATACAGATCCAAAACACAAAACCCAGAACCCAAAACACGGAAGGGTGGTTTTGGCAAAACCAATCCAGATCCAAAACACGAAGAAAGATCCAGATCCAAAACCAAAACACAAAACACGAAAAGTGGCCGGTGCACACCCCTAATTCAGTGTCGTATGTACAATGTGGCGCTATCTGAGGCACGTGCCGTAATGAGCCATTGGTGTAGACCTGTGGTAAATTGTATCTGTCTGTTGGGAATTGTGCTGGTGCTACCATTCCTCATTACCAGTCTCACACGGGGGATTAGGCTGCTTTGTTTGTTATTGTGTTGTGTTAAGTGTGAATGTGTCTAGTTAATTACTCAGACAAGAGCAAACAAGTGGCAGAGTAGTGGGTATTATGCCTTGTGTGGGGGCAGGAGATTTAGTGGAGTCTGAGGCTTGGTCCGGCTTTGGGAGTGTTGAATTTCATGTTTTATCTACGTGTTTATTCTAGAGGAGGATTACGCCGCAGATATCCCCCAAACAAATCCCACAACTGCATTATTAGCTCAGGCTGCAGACAGGTATTTGGCAAAAAGCCTGAGATAGAGTTTGTTTTACGCTGGCTCAGTGTGGATATGCCCTGGGGCCTGGTGCCTTATTGACCAAAGAAAAGGTATGTGTGGAGTTTGTACATTCTCTCCGCGCTAAGTTTGCCTCCTTGTGATTCTCTTTCCTCCTGTGGTTTAAACATATGAGTCCTATTGGAGAATAATGCTATATAAATATAGTTATCAGGGGCGTATTAAGAGAGGGGGATCGTGTGCAGTCTCCGTCCGGGGGCCCCTTCGCTCTCTCAGGTGGCCGGCAGCGCACTGAGCACAGCACCGCAGCAGTAGACTCTGGGCACTAGTCTGTGCCCAGAGTCTACTGCGCATGCGCAGTCACCGGGAAAATGGCGTGGCAGTCCTTTTTCCCCGCGATTTCTCTACTGCACATGTGCAAAATGCCAGGAAGATGGCCGTGGCAATTATTTTCCAGGCGACTTTTGCAGCACTGATACCTCTCGAGAGTCCCATGTCGGCAGTAAGTATTAAACATATGGGTGCAGGGTGTGCGGTGCAGGCCCCTCTTGCCCCAGGGACCCTGCACCCATTACAGATACGCCCCTGGTTGTTATTAATGTTATTAATAATAGTTGGCTAATTGGCTTTTTTTGTGTTTTCTGCTTTGGCAGGGAAATTAGATTGTAAGCTTCACAGGGACAGCAATAAATGTGAATGAACTAAAGTAATCTGTTAGCGTTATACATAAATAAAACAATAAAAAGGTATTGATAACAGGTAATGATGATACGTATGTGGGTTGGGTACGGGATCCCGACAGTCAGATTGGACCCCGATAATTGACATAATGAGTAGCGCCCACAGGAAAAAATAAGAAAGTTGGGTTATATCATTGGCAGGAATGGGCATTTGGAGAGACGTCAGACATGCCCCTAAAGCGTGGCCACGCCCCCGCTGTGCCACCGCCACACCCCAATCACGACATGGACACGTCCTGGGTGGCCCTATACCAGGACGTGCACACTTGGGAGGTATGTTACAGGTTACAGCATCAGCTGGTAGTTTATTTACTTATCCACATCCAGCGTCCTTGATTGATTGATCAGTCAGTCTGTCCTCCATCAAAAAGCCACGCCCACCTGCTGCACAACATCACTCAGCTTAGACAAGATGAACGCCACACACTGTTGGTCCCGAGTAAGAACAAACAGGCCATTTATTTTTCGAGCACGCCGTCTGTGCGCCCTCGGATTCCATCAGCCGTGCAGACGACGTCGCCTTGGTGAAATCATATGAAAGTCCTACTTAAACAATCATGTCTTCAAATCAAAAAAAGCATAA
Source organism: Taudactylus pleione (assembly GCA_031769625.1). NCBI lineage: Eukaryota > Metazoa > Chordata > Amphibia > Anura > Myobatrachidae > Taudactylus > Taudactylus pleione. The sequence goes on from JAUIMM010000446.1 coordinate 5,499,667, forward strand.
TAAGAACCCTTCCAGTTTTTCTGGGAATGGAGGCGCACAGGAAATGAAATCCCTCTCAGAAGTGTTGTCTATGTGTCTGCCAGCAGTTTGGTGCTTTGGAGGCTTGGGCAGCGCGCCGGGGGAAGAATGTACAACTGTTCGGGGATGGAATTAAATAAAACAAGCATTTACCTTGAAAGCTAACGCTGCAAAAGATGGCTTTGTATCAGACGTTCCTCTAAGCCAAGCGCCCTGGACCAGTGAGAGTTAAATAAGAGGACATATTAAGGACTTATCATTAAATCCACATAAAACACATTTTCAAATCCTATAATCTTACTCTTTGCTGACTGGTCGCCACTACAACTAGGCACAGCTAGGGAGCCGGGGGAATATGTCACATATTGTCAGTCATTCCATGGGGTATATGTAATAGCCTGCGGACGGCAGGCATCGGCAAGTAGCAGTCATTTACAAGGATGCCGGACTAGACAATGTCTAGATCAACCCCAGTTGTTAGACAGTCAATAGATCGACAGGTACAAAAGGTCGACAGGTACTAAAGGTCGACATGTAAGAAGGTCGACATGTAAGAAGGTAGACAGGTACAAAATGTCGACAGGGTCAAAAGGTCGACATGGAAATGGTCGACACAAAAATGATCTACACTTTTTTTTTTTTGGGGTTAGGCACTTAAGATGAGCCAGTGTCCAACGTCATTCCCTATCATCCAACGTCATTCCCTACCATCCAAGTGGGCATGGAGGGGGAATAAATCCATGTGGCGAGCGAAGCGAGCCACCGTGCCCGCAGCGTGGCGAGCGAAGCGAGCCCGCAAGGGGCCGAATGGTATTTATGCAAAAAATAATAATTTTTTAAAAAAATGTGTCGACCTTTTCCGTGTCGACCTTTTCCATGTCGATCTTTTGACCCTGTCGACCATTTGTACCTGTCGACCTTCTTAAATGTCAACCTTTAGCGTGTCGACCATTTGTACCTGTCGACCTTTTGTACCTGTCGATCTATTGACTGTCTAACAACTGGGGTACATCTAGACATTGTCTAACTAATTTTTGTCTATCTCTTATACCACACCCATTTAAAAGGCAAAATCAAATTAAATGGGGGAAAAGGAAAAGGGAATATCATTTGGCACTGTCAGAAAGCAGCTAGTTCAAATGGAGGGGTCAACTCCTAATGGTATGTTTACAAAAGTAGAAATGGGTATGAACAGCGCTATAGTACCTTATTATAAATCATGAATCAGTTGGAATATATCAATATTGTTATATAAATCGTAGATGTTGTTGTAAACAGATACAAATATATCTAAAAAATTATCATATAAAGATTGATAAGAAACTAAATATAATATACATAACGTCAATACAATTATGAATATAATTAAAAATATGTATACGGCTTGATTGAGAATATTTAATTTATTAGTAGATATAAAAATAAGCATAAATTTCATGAATATTGAACATCAAAATATAAGGATAAGAAATAAACAATAAAGAATGATAATAATAATAATAATAATAATAATAATAATAATAATAGTCATAAATAAAAATAATCAAAGGAAATCCAAAAAGAATGTCCATAAAAAATTGATGGAGTGAAATTACATTTTTTTAAAAAAACAATTGAACATGATAAAGGAATGGAATGGGCTGGAAAACAAATGAATGGTGCTGGTCTGGAGGTAAATCCAAATAGGTATCCAAGTGCTGTGCTGGTGAAAATATCTAATCAATCAAGCCATATAGAAAATCAATTATGTTTAGGAGGTTTTGAGTTTCTGTGCAGCTTGATTGATTAGACATTTTTATGACCCACGGCTGCTCATTATTAACTTTTGTATGAGGGTATATAAAGCCCTCCATTGAACTCTGGGGACTTTGCTACTGAGGAAGCTGTGGGTCCTACCACAGCGAAACGCGTTTAGCACCCCATCATCACCAGCACAGCACTTGGATACCTATGTGGATTTACCGCCGGACCAGCACCATTCATTTGTTTTCCAGCCCATTCCTTCTAACGTCAGCACGCCAGTGCAGGAACCTCTGCATCTTTCTCAGGCCGTGGACATCTTATGGTGCATTCACACGGTCAGATTTTTCTTCAGATATGAACGATAATGATTTTAAAAAATCGTTCAATCGTTCATATCTGAAGAAAAATCTGACATGTCTGAACGATGAACGATGCGCGTTCCCGATGGTCAGATAACGATATCTGACATCTGATGTGTTTGCAGTCAGATTTGGACGATTCCATTCATTTTAATGCAGTCAGAAATCGTTCATAGTTCAAATTGTTCAAAACGTTGGTCAAATCGTTCATCAAATCATTCAGATCGTTCAAATCGTTCATTCGCTCATCTGACACATCTGACAAATCTGACCGTGTGTATGCTCCATAAACCAAGTCTGGTAATTACTAGTAGCTGGATATTATTCCGGATCCACACGTGTAGGCCAGTGACTGTTGCAACAATATTATTATTAACTGTTATTTGAATCAAGACTGTTCTCTGAGATTCCTTTATCATGTTCAATTGTTTTAAAAAAAAATTAATTTCACTCCATTCATCAATTTTTTATGAGCATTCTTTTTGGATTTCCTTGGATTATTTTTATTTATGACTATTATTATTATTATTATTATTATTATTCTTTAATTTTTATCCTTATATTTTGATGTTCAATATTCATGAAATTTATGCTTACTTTTATATTTACTAATAAATTAAATATTCTCAATCAAGCCGTATAGATATTTATAATTATTTTCATAATTGTATTGATGTTATGTATACTATATATACTTTCTTATCATTCTTTATATGATATCACAGATTTTTAAGATATATTTGAATCTGTTTACAACAACATCTACGATTTATATAACAATATTGATATATTCCAATTGATTCATGATTTGTAATAAGGTACTATAGCGCTGTTCATACCCATTTTTCCTTTCGTAAAAGGCAAAGTCAGGTTAATCTTGGCTTTTAAATGACAACTACTTTAAACCATTGGGCAGTCTTGCACTGGACTCGCCGATGCCTGCCGTTCGCAGGCTATTATATATACCCCCATGTCTTTACAGTTACTACAGTGTCGCCACAATGAATGCCGACCACAGACATGAAAGGGCTACTGCTCCTCCATTTTGGTAATGGCTAGGAGCGCAGCTCGGGGCTATGATGTCACAGGCTGATGCCACGCTCACAAAAGGAGAAGATGCCATCCTTGCTCCCACTCTATGTATCACAGACGTGGACAGCTCCTATGGGGGGGGGGGCTTACTATGGCGCACACATCATCCCTGCTAGTTGCTGTCACATTATCGCCTCTCGGAGTGTTTGGCGCCGTACTGTGTAATCTGACAGCAGTGGACAAGTGATTCCTCAGGTTTGTTATTATTACCATTAATTTTTATAGTGTCAACTCTGCTATACAAGTGGGAATAAAACGAGACTGGCTAATAATAGATAGACAGGGGGGTGAGAGGGCTTGCACTCTATAGAGAACTAGGCATCTGATACATGAGGACAATTGCTCTATATTACATATCGGCCCAGCCAGATTGCAGATTCTCTTGGTGGCTATATGATCCAGCCACACAGCAATGTTGGTCTGGGGTCACTGGGATGTGAGTGTAGAAAGAGAACCAGTAGGGTATGTATAACGTGTGCATGGTGCGCAGTCACACGGTCCACACCGAACAGCCTGCACCCACACATTATACTCACGTCTCTGCAGTACGGCGTCACCGATGCGCCATTCTCCTGGAGACTTGCGTATGTGCAGTAGACCATGTTCCTGGAGACTTACGTATGTGCAGTAGAGAAATCACCGGTAACATGGCGCGGGCATCATGCTCCTGGAGACCTGCACATGCCTAGTAGACTCTTGCACTGCGAGAGAAGAGGGGGCTGGCCGGAGGCTGCACACTGACCCCCTCCTCTCGTAAACTAACCCTGAAGAGAACGCATGTAAGTTTTGTGTGAACTGTATAGAGGGGGAGGTAATTGGGTAGAATTTATTGAAATGATGTGGGTGGTTTTTGAATGTGATAGGAGTATTCGCAGTGTCTTGTGTGAGATATGGGCGTATTCTGAATATGTTTCTTAGATGTATGTAACAGGATTTGGATACAGATTGAATGTGGGGTGCAAAGGACTAAGGGGTAGCAGTCGTAAAGCCGACGGATGTAATCCTGACCGCCGGCTTCCCGACTGTCTAATCCTGGCAGGGGTCTAATGACAGGCGTCGAAATCCTGACGCCTGTCATTAGACTTACGCCGGGAGCCCGACACCCGGCTTACCAATCGCAGGTAAGCTGGGCGCGGACACCCGAGGGGGCGGAGGGTTAGGTTGGGGGCTCCTGGGGTGGACTTAGGGTTAGGCACCCCCCTGGATGTTAGGGTTAGGCTAGGGGACGGAGGGGTTAGGTTTAGGCACCCCAGGGGGGAGGTTAGGCACCCCCCTGGGGGACAGGTTTAGGCGGCGGGGAAGGGGTGGTAGGTTTAGGCACTTAGAGAGGGGATTAGGGTTAGGCACCCCTAAGGGAGGGTTAGAGGGTAGAATAGGGTTAGTAAATACTCACCTTTGGATGAGCAGGATTTTCACCCCTGCCAGGCTGCCGCTGTCGGGATTTGGAGGTTAGGGTTACGCCCCCCGGGGGACTTAGGTGTCGGCAGCGGGGAAGGCGGGTTAGGTTTAGGCACTTAGAGGGGGGATTAGGGTTAGGTACTTGGGGGGGGGGAGGTTAGGGTTAGACACCCCTAAAGGAGTTATATATGTGTATAGGGTATATATGTGTATATGGGTATTTATCTGTATAATGGTATATATGTGTATAAGGTATATATGTGTATAAGGTATATATGTGTATAGGGTATATATGTGTATATGTGTATAGGGTTAATATATGTGTATAGAATATATATATATATGTGTATAGGGTGTATATGTGTATAGGATATATATGTGTACATGATATATATGTATATACGGTATATACTGTAAGTGTATATGATATATATGTGTATATGGTATATATGTGTATAGAGTATATATATGTGTATAGGGCATATATGTGTATAGGATATATATGTGTATAGAGTTTATATGTATACGGTATATATGTGTATAGGCTATATATGTGTATAGGGTATATATGTGTATAAGGTGTATATTTGTATAGGCTGTATATATGTGTAAGGTATATATGTGTATAGGGTATATATGTGTATAGGATATATATGTGTATACGGTATATATGTGTATAAAGTATATATGTGTATAAGGTATATATGTGTATAAGGTGTATATGTGTATAGGGTATATATGTGTATAGGATATATATATATGTATAGGGTATATATGTGTATAGGGTATATATGTGTATAAGGTATATATGTGTATAAGGTGTATATGTGTATAGGGTTAATATGTGTATAGGGTATATATGTGTATAGGATATATATATATATGTATAGGGTATATATGTGTATAAGGTATATACTGTATGTGTATAGGGTATATATATGTGTATATGCGTATAGGATTTATATGTGTACACGATATATATGTATATAAGGTATATACTGTAAGTGTATACGATATATATGTGTATATGGTATATATGTGTATAGAGTATATATATGTGTATAGGGTATATATGTGTATAGGGTATATATGTGTATAAGGTATATATGTATAGGGTATATATGTGTATAGGGTATATATGTGTATAAGGTGTATATGTGTATAAGGTATATATATGTGTATAGGGTATATATGTGTATAAGGTATATATGTGTATAGGGTATATATGTGTATAAGGTATATATGTGTATAGGGTATATGTGTGTATAAGGTATATATGTGTATAGGGTATATATCTGTATAATGGTATATATGTGTATAAGGTATATATATGTATAGGGTATATATGTGTATAGGGTATATATGTGTATAAGGTGTATATGTGTATAAGGTATATATATGTGTATAGGGTATATATGTGTATAAGGTATATATGTGTATAGGGTATATATGTGTATAAGGTATATATGTGTATAGGGTATATATGTGTATAGGGTATATATGTGTATAAAGTATATATGTGTATAGGGTATATATGTGTATAAGGTATATATATGTGTATAGGGTATATATGTGTATAAGGTGTATATGTGTATAAGGTATATATATGTGTATAGGGTATATATGTGTATAAAGTATATATGTGTATAGGGTATATATGTGTATAAGGTATATATGTGTATAGGGTATATATGTGTATAGGGTATATATGTGTATAAAGTATATATGTGTATAGGGTATATGTGTGTACTGTGTATAAGGTGAACTTCATGGACTTTTTTATTTATTAATCATTACTGACAAACTAATCTGTGATTCAGGCTTCAATTTGCCTAATGGAGAATGGAGCCAATCACAGCGCATGGAAGGTTAATAAGCCAATATGTGACACCAATTATTATCATCATCATTTATTTTTATGATGTCACTAATTCTGTAGCACCCGAAGTAGTCGCACAAACATGAACTAAATGAACACACTAAACATAATAAGAGGTAGATGGGTACAGAATGGGTGCAGTTAATAGAACAATTCAGACATGATGGGCAAAGAAATAAGATGGAAAGTGGACGGGCATAAGAGCTTGCATTCTACAGCGAGGGGGTAGTGGGAGAAAGAAGTGCTGGAGAGTATTAAAAGTCCTAGAGGCAAAACAGCAGAAGTGGCAGGAGGGTGATGTAAGTGGTGACTCAGGAGACTAGGGTATTTGGAGCCCAGGGCGCATCAAAAAATGGGCGTGGTCACTTAAAAATGGGGCGTGTCAACATGACACACCCCTTTATTTTCACACTGAACATTCCTATCCATATGCACCTTAACCCCAGTAGTACCCCTTATACAGTACCCCCAGTATGCAGTTGTGGTCCCTCTTATGCAGGCCCATAGTACAGCCCCTTATACAGTATCCCCAGTAGTGGTCCCCCTTATACAGCCCCCAATTAGTTCCCCTTACTCAGTACCCCCAGTAGTGCGCCCCCAAATGCAGTGCCCCATGTAGTGTTCCCCTTTATGCAGTGCCCCCAGTATCAGTCCCCACAATGCAGTGCACCCAGTAGTGGTATCCCCTTATGCAGTGCCCTTTATATGGTGCCCCCAATAGTAGTTGTCCCCGCCCTAAGCAGTGCCCTTTATATAGTGCCCCCAGCAGTAGCCCCCCCATGTAGTGCCCCCAGTAGTGGTCCCCATATGCAGGCACCCAGTAGTGATGCCCCCTATCCAGTGCCCCCTGTAGTGGCCCTTCCTATTATTGCCCCCAGTAGTGGTCCCCCGAGTGCAGTGCCTCTAGTAGTAGGCCCCTATTATAATGCCCCCAGTAGTAGTTCCCCCCCAAGTAGTAGTCCCCAGTAGAGGTTCCCCCTCCCGATTAAATGCCCCCAGTAGTAGCCCCCCCCCAGTAGAGGTCCACCCAATAATGGTGCCCCCAGTAGTAACCACCCCCCTCCCCCGTTGTGCCCCCAGGAGTGCAGATAGGTTAAAAAAAATATATATATAAAAATATACTTACCTGAATCTACGCTGCTGCTGCTCCGTTCCGCGCCGCCGCTCCCGCCGCCGCCCGCCAGTCCTCCCGGGCTGGCGCGCTCAGCATTATGGGACAGACGTCAGAAGTCCGGCTCTTGCAGTGGATGCTGCAGCAGTCAATGAGAGTCTATCTGACTCTCATTAGCTGCTGTTTAACACACACATCGCTGCCAGCGCTGGCAGCGATGCGTGTGTTATGTACAGCCTGAGCCCGCCTCCTAGCGCTATTGGGCGAGGCAGGGAGGGTATGATAGGACAGTGCAGGGAAAGATGGAGACTGATGGAAGGATATAGGGCAGGGAGGGTATGATAGGACAGTGCAGGGAGAGATGGAGACTGATGGAAGGATATGGGGCAGGGAGGGTATGATAGGACAGTACAGGGAGAGATGGAGACTGATGGAAGGATAATGGGCAGGGAGGGTATGATAGGACAGTGCAGGGAGAGATGGAGACTGATGGAAGGATATTGAGCAGGGAGGGGATGATAGGACAGTACAGGGAGAGATGGAGACTGATGTAAGGATATTGGGCAGGGAGGGTATGATAGGACAGTGCAGGGAGAGATGGAGACTGATGGAAGGATATTGGGCAGGGAGGGTATGATAGGACAGTGCAGGGAGAGATGGAGACTGATGGAAGGATATTGGGCAGGGAGGGTATGATAGGACAGTGCAGGGAGAGATGGAGACTGATGGAAGGATAATGGGCAGGGAGGGTATGATAGGACAGTGCAGGGAGAGATGGAGACTGATGGAATTATATAGGGCAGGGAGGGTATGATAGGACAGTGCAGGGAGAGATGGAGACTGATGGAAGGATAATGGGCAGAGAGGGTATGATAGGACAGTGCAGGGAGAGATGGAGACTGATGGAAGGATATAGGGCAGGGAGGGTATGATAGGACAGTACAGGGAGAGATGGAGACTGATGTAAGGATATTGGGCAGGGAGGGTATGATAGGACAGTGCAGGGAGAGATGGAGACTGATGGAAGAATAATGGGCAGGGAGGGTATGATAGGACAGTGCAGGGAGAGATGGAGACTGATGGAAGGATACAGGGTAGGGAGGGTATGATAGGACAGTACAGGGAGAGATGGAGACTGATGTAAGGATATTGGGCAGGGAGGGTATGATAGGACAGTGCAAGGAGAGATGGAGACTGATGGAAGGATATAGGGCAGGGAGGGTATGATAGGACAGTGCAGGGAGAGAGGGAGACTGATATAAGGATATTGGGCAGGGAGGGTATCATAGGACAGTGCAGGGAGAGGGAGGGTATCATAGGACAGTGCAGGGAGAGATGGAGACTGATGGAAGGATATTGGTCAGGAAGGGTATGATAGGACAGTGCAGGGAGAGATGGAGACTGATGGAAGGATATTGGGCAGGGAGGGAATGATTGGACAGTACAGGGAGAGGTGGAGACTGATGGAAGGATATAGGGCAGGGAGGGTATGATAGGACAGTGCTGGGAGAGATGGAGACTGATGTAAGGATATTGGGCAGGGAGGGTATGATAGGACAGTGCAGGGAAAGATGGAGACTGATGGAAGGATATAGGGCAGGGAGGGTATGATAGGACAGTGCAGGGAGAGAGGGAGACTGATGGAAGGATATAGGGCAGGGAGGGTATGATAGGACAGTGCAGGGAGAGATGGAGACTGATGGAAGGATAATGGGCAGGGAGGGTATGATAGACAGTGCAGGGAGAGATGGAGACTGATGGAAGGATATAGGGCAGGGAGGGTATGATAGGACAGTGCAGGGAGAGATGGAGACTGATATAAGGATATATATTGCAGGGAGGGTATGATAGGACAGTGCAGGGAGAGATGGAGACTGATGGAAGGATATTGGGCAGGGAGGGTATGATAGGACAGTGCAGGGAGAGATGTGGACTGATGGAAGGTTATAGGGCAGGGAGGGTATGATAGGACAGTGCAGGGAGAGATTTAGACTGATGGAAGGATAATGGGCAGGAAGGGTATGATAGGACAGTGCAGGGAGAGATGGAGACTGATGGAAGGATATAGGGCAGGGAGGGTATGATAGGACAGTGCAGGGAGAGGTGGAGACTGATGGAAGGATATTGGGCAGGGAGGGTATGATAGGACAGTGCAGGGAGAGATGGAGACTGATGGAAGGTTATAGAGCAGTGAGGGTATGATAGGACAGTGCAGGGAGAGATGGAGACTGATGGAAGGATATAGGGTAGGGAGGGTATGATAGGACAGTGCAGGGAGAGATGGAGACTGATGGAAGGATAGAGAGATGGAGACTGATGGATGGATAAAGGGCAGGGAGGGTATGATAGGACAGTGCAGGGAGAGATGGAGACTGATGGAAGGATAATGGGCAGGGAGGGTATGATAGGACAGTACAGGGAGAGATGGAGACTGATGGGAGGATATAGGGCAGGGAGGGTATGATAGGACAGTGCAGGGAGAGATGGAGACTGATGGAAGGATATGGGGCAGGGAGGTATGATAGGACAGTGCAGGGAGAGATGGAGACTGGTGGAAGGATATAGGGCAGGGAGGGTATGATAGGACAGTGCAGGGAGAGATGGAGACTGGTGGAAGGATATAGGGCAGGGAGGGTATGATAGGACAGTGCAGGGAGAGATGGAGACTGATGTAAGGATATTGGGCAGGGAGGGTATGATAGGACAGTGCAGGGAGAGATGGAGACTGATGGAAGGATATAGGGCAGGAAGGGTATGATAGGACAGTGCAGGGAGAGATGGAGACTGATATAAGGATATAGGGCAGGGAGGGTATGATAGGACAGTGCAGGGAGAGATGGAGACTGATGTAAGCATAATGGGCAGGGAGGGTATGATAGGACAGTGCAGGGAGAGATGGAGACTGATGGAAGGATATAGGGCAGGGAGGGTATGATAGGACAGTGCAGGGAGAGGTGGAGACTGATGGAAGGATATTGGGCAGGGAGGGTATGATAGGACAGTGCAGGGAGAGATGGAGACTGATGGAAGGTTATAGAGCAGTGAGGGTATGATAGGACAGTGCAGGGAGAGATGGAGACTGATGGAAGGATATAGGGTAGGGAGGGTATGAAAGGACAGTGCAGGGAGAGATGGAGACTGATGGAAGGATAGAGAGATGGAGACTGATGGATGGATAAAGGGCAGGGAGGGTATGATAGGACAGTGCAGGGAGAGATGGAGACTGATGGAAGGATAATGGGCAGGGAGGGTATGATAGGACAGTACAGGGAGATATGGAGACTGATGGGAGGATATAGGGCAGGGAGGGTATGATAGGACAGTGCAGGGAGAGATGGAGACTGATGGAAGGATATGGGGCAGGGAGGTATGATAGGACAGTTCAGGGAGAGATGGAGACTGGTGGAAGGATATAGGGCAGGGAGGGTATGATAGGACAGTGCAGGGAGAGATGGAGACTGGTGGAAGGATATAGGGCAGGGAGGGTATGATAGGACAGTGCAGGGAGAGATGGAGACTGATGTAAGGATATTGGGCAGGGAGGGTATGATAGGACAGTGCAGGGAGAGATGGAGACTGATGGAAGGATATAGGGCAGGAAGGGTATGATAGGACAGTGCAGGGAGAGATGGAGACTGATATAAGGATATAGGGCAGGGAGGGTATGATAGGACAGTGCAGGGAGAGATGGAGACTGATGTAAGCATAATGGGCAGGGAGGGTATGATAGGACAGTGCAGGGAAAGAAGGAGACTGATGGAAGGATATAGGGCAGGGAGGGTATGATAGGACAGTGCAGGGAGAGATGGAGACTGATGGAAATATATAGGGCAGGGAGGGTATGATAGGACAGTGCAGGGAGAGATGGAGATTGATGGAAGGATAAAGGGCAGGGAGGGTATGATAGGACAGTGCAGGGAGAGATGGAGACTGATGGAAGGATATAGGGCAGGGAGGGTATGATAGGACAGTGCACGGAGAGATGGAGACTGATATATCGATATAGGGCAGAAAGGGTATGATAGGACGGTGCAGGGAGAGATGGAGACTGATGGATCGATAGAGAGATGGAGACTGATGGAAGTATATAGGGCAGGGAGGGTATGATAGGACAGTACAGGGAGTGATGGAGACTGATGGAAGGATATTGGGCAGGGAGGGTATGATAGGACAGTGCAGGGAGAGATGGAGACTGTTGGAAGGATATAGGGCAGGAAGGGTATGATAGGACAGTGCAGGGAGAGATGGAGACTGATATAAGGATATAGGGCACTGAGGGTATGATAGGACAGTGCAGGGAGAGATGGAGACTGATGTAAGCATAATGGGCAGGGAGGGTATGATAGGACAGTGCAGGGAAAGAAGGAGACTGATGGAAGGATATAGGGCAGGGAGGGTATGATAGGACAGTGCAGGGAGAGATGGATACTGATGGAAATATATAGGGCAGGGAGGGTATGATAGGACAGTGCAGGGAGAGATGGAGATTGATGGAAGGATAATGGGCAGGGAGGGTATGATAGGACAGTGCAGGGAGAGATGGAGACTGATGGAAGGATATAGGGCAGGGAGGGTATGATAGGACAGTGCAGGTAGAGAGGGAGACTGATGGAAGGAAATAGGGCAGGGAGGGTATGATAGGACAGTGCAGGGAGATATGGAGACTGATGGATGGATATAGGGCAGGGAGGGTATGATAGGACAGTGCAGGGAGAGATGGAGACTGATGGAAGGATAAAGGGCAGGAAGGGTATGATAGGACAGTGCAGGGAGAGATGGAGACTGATATAAGGATATTGGGCAGGGAGAGTATGATAGGACAGTGCAGGGAGAGATGGAGACTGATGGAAGTATATTGGGCAGCAAGGGTATGATAGGACAGTGCAGGGAGAGATGGAGACTGATGGAAGGATATAGGGCAGGGAGGGTATGATAGGACAGTGCAGGGAGAGATGGAGACTGATGGAAGGATAATGGGCAGGAAGGGTATGATAGGACAGTGCAGGGAGAGATGGAGACTGATATAAGGATATTGGGCATGGAGGGTATGATCGGACAGTGCAGGGAGAGATGGAGACTGATGGAAGTATATTGGGCAGCAAGGGTATGATAGGACAGTGCAGGGAGAGATGGAGACTGATGGAAGGATATAGGGCAGGGAGGGTATGACAGGACAGTGCAGGGAGAGATGGAGACTGATGGAAGGATATAGGGCAGTGAGGGTATGATAGGACAGTGCATGGAGAGATGGAGACTGATATATCGATATAGGGCAGAAAGGGTATGATAGGACGGTGCAGGGAGAGATGGAGACTGATGGATCGATAGAGAGATGGAGACTGATGGAAGTATATAGGGCAGGGAGGGTATGATAGGACAGTACAGGGAGTGATGGAGACTGATGGAAGGATATTGGGCAGGGAGGGTATGATAGGACAGTGCAGGGAGAGATGGAGACTGATGGAAGGATAATGGGCAGGGAGGGTATGATTGGACAGTACAGGGAGAGATGGAGACTGATCGGAGGATATAGGGCAGAGAGGGTATGATAGGACAGTGCAGGGAGAGATGGAGACTGATGGAAGGATATAGGGCAGGGCGGGTATGATAGGACAGTGCAGGGAGAGATGGAGACTGATATAAGGATATAGGGCAGGGAGGATATGATCGGACAGTGCAGGGAGAGATGGAGACTGATGGAAGGATATTGGGCAGGGAGGGTATGATAGGACAGTGCAGGGAGAAATGGAGACTGATGGAAGGATATAGGGCAGGGAGGGTATGATAGGACAGTGCAGGGAGAGAAGGAGACTGATGGAAGGATATAGGGCAGGGAGGGTATGATAGGACAGTGCAGGGAGAGATGGAGACTGATGGAAGGATAATGGGCAGGGAGGGTATGATAGGACAGTGCAGGGAGAGATGGAGACTGATGGAAGGATATAGGGCAGGGAGGGTATGATAGGACAGTGCAGGGAGAGATGGAGACTGATGGAAGGATATAGGGCAGGGAGGGTATGATAGGACAGTGCAGGGAGAGATGGAGACTGATGGAAGGATATAGGGCAGGGAGGGTATGATAGGACAGTGCAGGGAGAGATGGAGACTGATGGAAGGTTATAGGGCAGGGAGGGTATGACAGGACAGTGCAGGGAGAGATGGAGACTGATGGAAGGATATAGGGCAGGGAGGGTATGATAGGACAGTGCAGGGAGAGATGGAGACTCATGGAAGGTTACAGGGCAGGGAGGGTATGATAGGACAGTGCAGGGAGAGATGGAGCCTGATGGAAGGATATAGGGCAGGAAGGGTATGATAGGACAGTGCAGGGAGAGATGGAGACTCATGGAAGGTTATAGGGCAGGGAGGGTATGATAAGACAGTACAGGGAGAGATGGAGACTGATGGAAGGATAATGGGCAGGGAGGGTATGATAGGACAGTGCAGGGAGAGATGGAGACTGATGGAAGGATATAGGGCAGGGAGGGTATGATAGGACAGTGCAGGGAGAGATGGAGACTGATGGAAGGTTATGGAGCAGGGAGGGTATGATAGGACAGTGCAGGGAGAGATGGAGACTGATTGAAGGATATAGGGCAGGGAGGGTATGATAGGACATTGCAGGGAGAGATGGAGACTGATGGAAGGATATAGGGCAGGGAGGGTATGATAGGACAGTGCAGGGAGAGAGGCAGACTGATGGAAGGAAATAGGGCAGGGAGGGTATGATAGGACAGTGCAGGGAGATATGGAGACTGATGGATGGATATAGGGCAGGGAGGGTATGATAGGACAGTGCAGGGAGAGATGGAGACTGATGGAAGGATAATGGGCAGGAAGGGTATGATAGGACAGTGCAGGGAGAGATGGAGACTGATATAAGGATATTGGGCAGGGAGGGTATGATAGGACAGTGCAGGGAGAGATGGAGACTGATGGAAGGATATAGGGCAGGGAGGGTATGATAGGACAGTGCAGGGAGAGATGGAGACTGATGGAAGGTTATAGGGCAGGGAGGGTATGACAGGACAGTGCAGGGAGAGATGGAGACTGATGGAAGGATATAGGGCAGGGAGGGTATGATAGGACAGTGCAGGGAGAGATGGAGACTCATGGAAGGTTACAGGGCAGGGAGGGTATGATAGGACAGTGCAGGGAAAGATGGAGCCTGATGGAAGGATATAGGGCAGGAAGGGTATGATAGGACAGTGCAGGGAGAGATGGAGACTCATGGAAGGTTATAGGGCAGGGAGGGTATGATAAGACAGTACAGGGAGAGATGGAGACTGATGGAAGGATAATGGGCAGGGAGGGTATGATAGGACAGTGCAGGGAGAGATGGAGACTGATGGAAGGATATAGGGCAGGGAGGGTATGATAGGACAGTGCAGGGAGAGATGGAGACTGATGGAAGGTTATGGAGCAGGGAGGGTATGATAGGACAGTGCAGGGAGAGATGGAGACTGATTGAAGGATATAGGGCAGGGAGGGTATGATAGGACAGTGCAGGGAGAGATGGAGACTGAAGGAAGGATATAGGGCAGGGAGGGTATGATAGGACAGTGCAGGGAGAGAGGGAGACTGATGGAAGGAAATAGGGCAGGGAGGGTATGATAGGACAGTGCAGGGAGATATGGAGACTGATGGATGGATATAGGGCAGGGAGGGTATGATAGGACAGTGCAGGGAGAGATGGAGACTGATGGAAGGATAATGGGCAGGAAGGGTATGATAGGACAGTGCAGGAAGAGATGGAGACTGATATAAGGATATTGGGCAGGGAGGGTATGTTAGGACAGTGCAGGGAGAGATGGAGACTGATGGAAGTATATTGGGCAGCAAGGGTATGATAGGACAGTGCAGGGAGAGATGGAGACTGATGGAAGGATATAGGGCAGGGAGGGTATGATAGGACAGTGCAGGGAGAGATGGAGACTGATATAAGGATATAGGGCAGGGAGGGTATGATAGGACAGTGCAGGGAGAGATGGAGACTGATGTAAGCATAATGGGCAGGGAGGGTATGATAGGACAGTGCAGGGAAAGAAGGAGACTGATGGAAGGATATAGGGCAGGGAGGGTATGATAGGACAGTGCAGGGAGAGATGGAGACTGATGGAAATATATAGGGCAGGGAGGGTATGATAGGACAGTGCAGGGAGAGATGGAGATTGATGGAAGGATAATGGGCAGGGAGGGTATGATAGGACAGTGCAGGGAGAGATGGAGACTGATGGAAGGATATAGGGCAGGGAGGGTATGATAGGACAGTGCAGGGAGAGAGGGAGACTGATGGAAGGAAATAGGGCAGGGAGGGTATGATAGGACAGTGCAGGGAGATATGGAGACTGATGGATGGATATAGGGCAGGGAGGGTATGATAGGACAGTGCAGGGAGAGATGGAGACTGATGGAAGGATAATGGGCAGGATGGGTATGATAGGACAGTGCAGGGAGAGATGGAGACTGATATAAGGATATTGGGCAGGGAGGGTATGATAGGACAGTGCAGGGAGAGATGGAGACTGACATATTGATATAGAGCAGGGAGGGTATGATAGGATAGTGCAGGGAGAGATGGAGACTGATGTAAGCATAATGGGCAGGGAGGGTATGATAGGACAGTGCAGGGAAAGAAGGAGACTGATGGAAGGATATAGGGCAGGGAGGGTATGATAGGACAGTGCAGGGAGAGATGGAGACTGATGGAAATATATAGGGCAGGGAGGGTATGATAGGACAGTGCAGGGAGAGATGGAGATTGATGGAAGGATAATGGGCAGGGAGGGTATGATAGGACAGTGCAGGGAGAGATGGAGACTGATGGAAGGATATAGGGCAGGGAGGGTATGATAGGACAGTGTACGGAGAGATGGAGACTGATATATCGATATAGGGCAGAAAGGGTATGATAGGACGGTGCAGGGAGAGATGGAGACTGATGGATCGATAGAGAGATGGAGACTGATGGAAGTATATAGGGCAGGGAGGGTATGATAGGACAGTGCAGGGAGTGATGGAGACTGATGGAAGGATATTGGGCAGGGAGGGTATGATAGGACAGTGCAGGGAGAGATGGAGACTGATGGAAGGATATAGGGCAGGAAGGGTATGATAGGACAGTGCAGGGAAAGATGGAGACTGATATAAGGATATAGGGCAGGGAGGGTATGATAGGACAGTGCAGGGAGAGATGGAGACTGATGTAAGCATAATGGGCAGGGAGGGTATGATAGGACAGTGCAGGAAAAGAAGGAGACTGATGGAAGGATATAGGGCAGGGAGGGTATGATAGGACAGTGCAGGGAGAGATGGATACTGATGGAAATATATAGGGCAGGGAGGGTATGATAGGACAGTGCAGGGAGAGATGGAGATTGATGGAAGGATAATGGGCAGGGAGGGTATGATAGGACAGTGCAGGGAGAGATGGAGACTGATGGAAGGATATAGGGCAGGGAGGGTATGATAGGACAGTGCAGGGAGAGAGGGAGACTGATGGAAGGAAATAGGGCAGGGAGGGTATGATAGGACAGTGCAGGGAGAGATGGAGACTGATGGAAGGATATAGGGCAGGGAGGGTATGATAGGACAGTGCAGGGAGAGATGGAGACTGATGGAAGGATAATGGGCAGGAAGGGTATGATAGGACAGTGCAGGGAGAGATGGAGACTGATATAAGGATATTGGGCAGGGAGGGTATGATCGGACAGTGCAGGGAGAGATGGAGACTGATGGAAGTATATTGGGCAGCAAGGGTATGATAGGACAGTGCAGGGAGAGATGGAGACTGATGGAAGGATATAGGGCAGGGAGGGTATGACAGGACAGTGCAGGGAGAGATGGAGACTGATGGAAGGATATAGGGCAGGGAGGGTATGATAGGACAGTGCATGGAGAGATGGAGACTGATCTATCGATATAGGGCAGAAAGGGTATGATAGGACGGTGCAGGGAGAGATGGAGACTGATGGATCGATAGAGAGATGGAGACTGATGGAAGTATATAGGGCAGGGAGGGTATGATAGGACAGTACAGGGAGTGATGGAGACTGATGGAAGGATATTGGGCAGGGAGGGTATGATAGGACAGTGCAGGGAGAGATGGAGACTGATGGAAGGATAATGGGCAGGGAGGGTATGATAGGACAGTACAGGGAGAGATGGAGACTCATGGAAGGTTACAGGGCAGGGAGGGTATGATAGGACAGTGCAGGGAGAGATGGAGCCTGATGGAAGGATATAGGGCAGGAAGGGTATGATAGGACAGTGCAGGGAGAGATGGAGACTCATGGAAGGTTATAGGGCAGGGAGGGTATGATAAGACAGTACAGGGAGAGATGGAGACTGATGGAAGGATAATGGGCAGGGAGGGTATGATAGGACAGTGCAGGGAGAGATGGAGACTGATGGAAGGATATAGGGCAGGGAGGGTATGATAGGACAGTGCAGGGAGAGATGGAGACTGATGGAAGGTTATGGAGCAGGGAGGGTATGATAGGACAGTGCAGGGAGAGATGGAGACTGATTGAAGGATATAGGGCAGGGAGGGTATGATAGGACATTGCAGGGAGAGATGGAGACTGATGGAAGGATATAGGGCAGGGAGGGTACGATAGGACAGTGCAGGGAGAGAGGGAGACTGATGGAAGGAAATAGGGCAGGGAGGGTATGATAGGACAGTGCAGGGAGATATGGAGACTGATGGATGGATATAGGGCAGGGAGGGTATGATAGGACAGTGCAGGGAGAGATGGAGACTGATGGAAGGATAATGGGCAGGAAGGGTATGATAGGACAGTGCAGGGAGAGATGGAGACTGATATAAGGATATTGGGCAGGGAGGGTATGATAGGACAGTGCAGGGAGAGATGGAGACTGATGGAAGGATATAGGGCAGGGAGGGTATGATAGGACAGTGCAGGGAGAGATGGAGACTGATGGAAGGTTATAGGGCAGGGAGGGTATGACAGGACAGTGCAGGGAGAGATGGAGACTGATGGAAGGATATAGGGCAGGGAGGGTATGATAGGACAGTGCAGGGAGAGATGGAGACTCATGGAAGGTTACAGGGCAGGGAGGGTATGATAGGACAGTGCAGGGAAAGATGGAGCCTGATGGAAGGATATAGGGCAGGAAGGGTATGATAGGACAGTGCAGGGAGAGATGGAGACTCATGGAAGGTTATAGGGCAGGGAGGGTATGATAAGACAGTACAGGGAGAGATGGAGACTGATGGAAGGATAATGGGCAGGGAGGGTATGATAGGACAGTGCAGGGAGAGATGGAGACTGATGGAAGGATATAGGGCAGGGAGGGTATGATAGGACAGTGCAGGGAGAGATGGAGACTGATGGAAGGTTATGGAGCAGGGAGGGTATGATAGGACAGTGCAGGGAGAGATGGAGACTGATTGAAGGATATAGGGCAGGGAGGGTATGATAGGACAGTGCAGGGAGAGATGGAGACTGAAGGAAGGATATAGGGCAGGGAGGGTATGATAGGACAGTGCAGGGAGAGAGGGAGACTGATGGAAGGAAATAGGGCAGGGAGGGTATGATAGGACAGTGCAGGGAGATATGGAGACTGATGGATGGATATAGGGCAGGGAGGGTATGATAGGACAGTGCAGGGAGAGATGGAGACTGATGGAAGGATAATGGGCAGGAAGGGTATGATAGGACAGTGCAGGAAGAGATGGAGACTGATATAAGGATATTGGGCAGGGAGGGTATGTTAGGACAGTGCAGGGAGAGATGGAGACTGATGGAAGTATATTGGGCAGCAAGGGTATGATAGGACAGTGCAGGGAGAGATGGAGACTGATGGAAGGATATAGGGCAGGGAGGGTATGATAGGACAGTGCAGGGAGAGATGGAGACTGATATAAGGATATAGGGCAGGGAGGGTATGATAGGACAGTGCAGGGAGAGATGGAGACTGATGTAAGCATAATGGGCAGGGAGGGTATGATAGGACAGTGCAGGGAAAGAAGGAGACTGATGGAAGGATATAGGGCAGGGAGGGTATGATAGGACAGTGCAGGGAGAGATGGAGACTGATGGAAATATATAGGGCAGGGAGGGTATGATAGGACAGTGCAGGGAGAGATGGAGATTGATGGAAGGATAATGGGCAGGGAGGGTATGATAGGACAGTGCAGGGAGAGATGGAGACTGATGGAAGGATATAGGGCAGGGAGGGTATGATAGGACAGTGCAGGGAGAGAGGGAGACTGATGGAAGGAAATAGGGCAGGGAGGGTATGATAGGACAGTGCAGGGAGATATGGAGACTGATGGATGGATATAGGGCAGGGAGGGTATGATAGGACAGTGCAGGGAGAGATGGAGACTGATGGAAGGATAATGGGCAGGATGGGTATGATAGGACAGTGCAGGGAGAGATGGAGACTGATATAAGGATATTGGGCAGGGAGGGTATGATAGGACAGTGCAGGGAGAGATGGAGACTGACATAAGGATATAGAGCAGGGAGGGTATGATAGGATAGTGCAGGGAGAGATGGAGACTGATGTAAGCATAATGGGCAGGGAGGGTATGATAGGACAGTGCAGGGAAAGAAGGAGACTGATGGAAGGATATAGGGCAGGGAGGGTATGATAGGACAGTGCAGGGAGAGATGGAGACTGATGGAAATATATAGGGCAGGGAGGGTATGATAGGACAGTGCAGGGAGAGATGGAGATTGATGGAAGGATAATGGGCAGGGAGGGTATGATAGGACAGTGCAGGGAGAGATGGAGACTGATGGAAGGATATAGGGCAGGGAGGGTATGATAGGACAGTGTACGGAGAGATGGAGACTGATATATCGATATAGGGCAGAAAGGGTATGATAGGACGGTGCAGGGAGAGATGGAGACTGATGGATCGATAGAGAGATGGAGACTGATGGAAGTATATAGGGCAGGGAGGGTATGATAGGACAGTGCAGGGAGTGATGGAGACTGATGGAAGGATATTGGGCAGGGAGGGTATGATAGGACAGTGCAGGGAGAGATGGAGACTGATGGAAGGATATAGGGCAGGAAGGGTATGATAGGACAGTGCAGGGAAAGATGGAGACTGATATAAGGATATAGGGCAGGGAGGGTATGATAGGACAGTGCAGGGAGAGATGGAGACTGATGTAAGCATAATGGGCAGGGAGGGTATGATAGGACAGTGCAGGAAAAGAAGGAGACTGATGGAAGGATATAGGGCAGGGAGGGTATGATAGGACAGTGCAGGGAGAGATGGATACTGATGGAAATATATAGGGCAGGGAGGGTATGATAGGACAGTGCAGGGAGAGATGGAGATTGATGGAAGGATAATGGGCAGGGAGGGTATGATAGGACAGTGCAGGGAGAGATGGAGACTGATGGAAGGATATAGGGCAGGGAGGGTATGATAGGACAGTGCAGGGAGAGAGGGAGACTGATGGAAGGAAATAGGGCAGGGAGGGTATGATAGGACAGTGCAGGGAGAGATGGAGACTGATGGAAGGATATAGGGCAGGGAGGGTATGATAGGACAGTGCAGGGAGAGATGGAGACTGATGGAAGGATAATGGGCAGGAAGGGTATGATAGGACAGTGCAGGGAGAGATGGAGACTGATATAAGGATATTGGGCAGGGAGGGTATGATCGGACAGTGCAGGGAGAGATGGAGACTGATGGAAGTATATTGGGCAGCAAGGGTATGATAGGACAGTGCAGGGAGAGATGGAGACTGATGGAAGGATATAGGGCAGGGAGGGTATGACAGGACAGTGCAGGGAGAGATGGAGACTGATGGAAGGATATAGGGCAGGGAGGGTATGATAGGACAGTGCATGGAGAGATGGAGACTGATCTATCGATATAGGGCAGAAAGGGTATGATAGGACGGTGCAGGGAGAGATGGAGACTGATGGATCGATAGAGAGATGGAGACTGATGGAAGTATATAGGGCAGGGAGGGTATGATAGGACAGTACAGGGAGTGATGGAGACTGATGGAAGGATATTGGGCAGGGAGGGTATGATAGGACAGTGCAGGGAGAGATGGAGACTGATGGAAGGATAATGGGCAGGGAGGGTATGATAGGACAGTACAGGGAGAGATGGAGACTGATCGGAGGATATAGAGCAGAGAGGGTATGATAGGACAATGCAGGGAGAGATGGAGACTGATGGAAGGATATAGGGCAGGGCGGGTATGATAGGACAGTGCAGGGAGAGATGGAGACTGATATAAGGATATAGGGCAGGGCGGGTATGATAGTACAGTGCAGGGAGAGATGGAGACTGATATAAGGATATAGGGCAGGGAGGGTATGATTGGACAGTGCAGGGACAGATGGAGACTGATGGAAGGACATAGGGCAGGGAGGGTATGACAGGACAGTGCAGGGAGAGAAGGAGACTGATGGAAGGATATTGGGCAGGGAGGGTATGATAGGACAGTACAGGGAGAGATGGAGACTGATGGAAGGATATAGGGCAGGGAGGATATGATCGGACAGTGCAGGGAGAGATGGAGAATGATGGAAGGATATTGGGCAGGGAGGGTATGATAGGACAGTACAGAGAGAGATGGAGACTGATGGAAGGATATTGGGCAGAGAGGGTATGATAGGACAGTGCAGGGAGAAATGGAGACTGATGGAAGGATATAGGGCAGGGACGGTATGATAGGACAGTGCAGGGAGAGATGGAGACTGATGGAAGGATATAGGGCAGGGAGGGTATGATAGGACAGTGCAGGGAGAGATGGAGACTGATGGAAGGATAATGGGCAGGGAGGGTATGATAGGACAGTGCAGGGAGAGATGGAGACTGATGGAAGGATATAGGGCAGGGAGGGTATGATAGGACTTTGCAGGGAGAGATGGAGACTGATGGAAGGATATAGGGCAGGGAGGGTATGATAGGACAGTGAAGGGAGAGATGGAGACTGATGGAAGGTTATAGGGCAGGGAGGGTATGACAGGACAGTGCAGGGAGAGATGGAGACTGATGGAAGGATATAGGGCAGGGAGGGTATGATAGGACAGTGCAGGGAGAGATGGAGACACATGGAAGGTTCCAGGGCAGGGAAGGTATGATAGGACAGTGCAGGGAGAGATGGAGCCTGATGGAAGGATATAGGGCAGGAAGGGTATGATAGGACAGTGCAGGGAGAGATGGAGACTGATATATCGATATAGGGCAGAAAGGGTATGATAGGATGGTGAAGGGAGAGATGGAGACTGATGGATCGATAGAGAGATGGAGACTGATGGAAGTATATAGGGCAGGGAGGGTATGATAGGACAGTACAGGGAGTGATGGAGACTGATGGAAGGATATTGGGCAGGGAGGGTATGATAGGACAGTGCAGGGAGAGATGGAGACTGATGGAAGGATATAGGGCAGGAAGGGTATGATAGGACAGTGCAGGGAGAGATGGAGACTGATATAAGGATATAGGGCAGGGAGGGTATGATAGGACAGTGCAGGGAGAGATGGAGACTGATGTAAGCATAATGGGCAGGGAGGGTATGATAGGACAGTGCAGGGAAAGAAGGAGACTGATGGAAGGATATAGGGCAGGGAGGGTATGATAGGACAGTGCAGGGAGAGATGGAGACTGATGTAAGCATAATGGGCAGGGAGGGTATGATAGGACAGTGCAGGGAAAGAAGGAGACTGATGGAAGGATATAGGGCAGGGAGGGTATGATAGGACAGTGCAGGGAGAGATGGAGATTGATGGAAATATATAGGGCAGGGAGGGTATGATAGGACAGTGCAGGGAGAGATGGAGATTGATGGAAGGATAATGGGCAGGGAGGGTATGATAGGACAGTGCAGGGAGAGATGGAGACTGATGGAAGGATAATGGGCAGGAAGGGTATGATAGGACAGTGCACGGAGAGATGGAGACTGATATAAGGATATTGGGCAGGGAGGGTATGATAGGACAGTGCAGGGAGAGATGGAGACTGATGGAAGTATATTGGGCAGCAAGGGTATGATAGGACAGTGCAGGGAGAGATGGAGACTGATGGAAGGATATAGGGCAGGGAGGGTATGATAGGACAGTGCAGGGAGAGATGGAGACTGATGGAAGGATAATGGGCTGGAAGGGTATGATAGGACAGTGCAGGGAGAGATGGAGACTGATATAAGGATATTGGGCAGGGAGGGTATGATCGGACAGTGCAGGGAGAGATGGAGACTGATGGAAGTATATTGGGCAGCAGGGGTATGATAGGACAGTGCAGGGAGAGATGGAGACTGATGGAAGGATATAGGGCAGGGAGGGTATGACAGGACAGTGCAGGGAGAGATGGAGACTGATGGAAGGATATAGGGCAGGGAGGGTATGATAGGACAGTGCACGGAGAGATGGAGACTGATATATCGATATAGGGCAGAAAGGGTATGATAGGATGGTGCAGGGAGAGAAGGAGACTGATGGATCGATAGAGAGATGGAGACTGATGGAAGTATATAGGGCAGGGAGGGTATGATAGGACAGTACAGGGAGTGATGGAGACTGATGGAAGGATATTGGGCAGGGAGGGTATGATAGGACAGTGCAGGGAGAGATGGAGACTGATGGAAGGATAATGGGCAGGGAGGGTATGATAGGACAGTACAGGGAGAGATGGAGACTGATCGGAGGATATAGGGCAGAGAGGGTATGATAGGACAGTGCAGGGAGAGATGGAGACTGATGGAAGGATATAGGGCAGGGCGGGTATGATAGGACAGTGCAGGGAGAGATGGAGACTGATATAAGGATATAGGGCAGGGCGGGTATGATAGGACAGTGCAGGGAGAGATGGAGACTGATATAAGGATATAGGGCAGGGAGGGTATGATAGGACAGTGCAGGGACAGATGTAGACTGATGGAAGGACATAGGGCTTGGAGGGTATGATAGGACAGTGCAGTGAGAGAAGGAGACTGATGGAAGGATATTGGGCAAGGAGGGTATGATAGGACAGTACAGGGAGAGATGGAGACTGATGGAACGATATAGGGCAGGGAGGATATGATCGGACAGTGCAGGGAGAGATGGAGAATGATGGAAGGATATTGGGCAGGGAGGGTATGATAGGACAGTACAGAGAGAGATGGAGACTGATGGAAGGATATTGGGCAGGGAGGGTATGATAGGACAGTGCAGGGAGAAATGGAGACTGATGGAAGGATATAGGGCAGGGAGGGTATGATAGGACAGTGCAGGGAGAGATGGAGACAGATGGAAGGATATAGGGCAGGGAGGGTATGATAGGACAGTGCAGGGAGAGATGGAGACTGATGGAAGGATAATGGGCAGGGAGGGTATGATAGGACAGTGCAGGGAGAGATGGAGACTGATGGAAGGATATTAGGCAGGGAGGGTATGATAGGACAGTGCAGGGAGAGATGGAGACTGATGTAAGGTTATAGGGCAGGGAGGGTATGATAGGACAGTGCAGGGAGAGATGGAGCCTGATGGAAGGATATAGGGCAGGAACGGTATGATAGGACAGTGCAGGGAGAGATGGAGACTCATGGAAGGTTATAGGGCAGGCAGGGTAAGATAAGACAGTACAGGGAGAGATGGAGACTGATGGAAGGTTATAGGGCAGGAAGGGTATGATAGGACAGTGCAGGGAGAGATGGAGACTGATGGAAGGATATAGGGCAGGGAGGGTATGATAGGACAGTGCAGGGAGAGATGGAGACTGATATAAGGATATTGGGCAGGGAGGGTATGATAGGACAGTGCAGGGAGAGATGGAGACTGATGGAAGGTTATGGAGCAGGGAGGGTATGATAGGACAGTGCAGGGAGAGATGGATACTGATGGAAGGATATAGGGCAGGGAGGGTATGATAGGACAGTGCAGGGAGAGATGGAGACTGATGGAAGGATTTTGGGCAGGGAGGGTATGATAGGACAGTGCAAGGAGAGATGGAGACTGATGGAAGGATATAGGGCAGGGAGGGTATGATAGGACAGTGCAGGGAGAGGGAGGGTATGATAGGACAGTGCAGGGACAGATGGAGACTGATGGAAGGATTTTGGTCAGGAAGGATATGATAGGACAGTGCAGGGAGAGATGGAGACTGATGGAAGGATATTGGGCAGGGAGGGTATGTTAGGACAGTACAGGGAGAGATGGAGACTGATGGAAGGATATAGGGCAGGGCGGGTATGATAGGACAGTGCAGGGAGAGATGGAGACTGATATAAGGATATAGGGCAGGGCGGGTATGATAGGACAGTGCAGGGAGAGATGAAGACTGATATAAGGATATAGGGCAGGGAGGGTATGATAGGACAGTGCAGGGAGAGATGGAGACTGATGGAAGGACATAGGGCAGGGAGGGTATGATAGGACAGTGCAGGGAGAGAAGGAGACTGATGGAAGGATATA
Organism: Taudactylus pleione; assembly: GCA_031769625.1. Classification (NCBI taxonomy): domain Eukaryota; kingdom Metazoa; phylum Chordata; class Amphibia; order Anura; family Myobatrachidae; genus Taudactylus; species Taudactylus pleione. Next base: position 5,525,670 of record JAUIMM010000446.1, read on the forward strand.
GGGCAGGGAGGGTATGATAGGACAGTGCAGGGAGAGAAGGAGACTGATGGAAGGTTATGGAGCAGGGAGGGTATGATAGGACAGTACAGGGAGAGATGGAGACTGATGGAAGGATATAGGGCAGGGAGGATATGATCGGACAGTGCAGGGAGAGATGGAGACTGATGGAAGGATATTGGGCAGGGAGGGTATGATAGGACAGTACAGAGAGAGATGGAGACTGATGGAAGGACATTGGGCAGGGAAGGTATGATAGGACAGTGCAGGGAGAAATGGAGACTGATGGAAGGATATAGGACAGGGAGGGTATGATAGGACAGTGCAGGGAGAGATGGAGACTGATGGAAGGATATAGGGCAGGGAGGGTATGATGGGACAGTGCAGGGAGAGATGGAGACTGATGGAAGGATAATGGGCAGGGAGGGTATGATAGGACAGTGCAGGGAGAGATGGAGACTGAGGAAGGATATAGGGCAGGGAGGGTATGATAGGACAGTGCAGGGCGAGATGGAGATTGATGGAAGGTTATAGGGCAGGGAGGGTATGATAGGACAGTGCAGGGAGAGATGGAGACTGATGGAAGGATATAGGGCAGGGAGGGTATGATATGACAGTGCAGGGAGAGATGGAGACTCATGGAAGGTTATAGGGCAGGGAGGGTAGGATAGGACAGTGCAGGTAGAGATGGAGCCTGATGGAAGGATATAGGGCAGGAAGGGTATGATAGGACAGTGCAGGGAGAGATGGAGACTCATGGAAGGTTATAGGGCAGGGAGGGTAAGATAGGACAGTACAGGGAGAGATGGAGACTGATCGGAGGATATAGGGCAGAGAGGGTATGATAGGACAGTGCAGTGAGAGATGGAGACTGATGGAAGGATATAGGGCAGGGCGGGTATGATAGGACAGTGCAGGGAGAGATGGAGACTGATATAAGGATATAGGGCAGGGCGGGTATGATAGGACAGTGCAGGGAGAGATGGAGACTGATATAAGGATATAGGGCAGGGAGGGTATGATAGGACAGTGCAGGGACAGATGGAGACTGATGGAAGGACATAGGGCAGGGAGGGTATGATAGGACAGTGCAGGGAGAGAAGGAGACTGATGGAAGGATATTGGGCAGGGAGGGTATGATAGGACAGTACAGGGAGAGATGGAGACTGATGGAAGGATATAGGGCAGGGAGGATATGATCGGACAGTGCAGGGAGAGATGGAGACTGATGGAAGGATATTGGGCAGGGAGGGTATGATAGGACAGTACAGAGAGAGATGGAGACTGATGGAAGGATATTGGGCAGGGAGGGTATGATAGGACAGTGCAGGGAGAAATGGAGACTGATGGAAGGATATAGGGCAGGGAGGGTTTGATAGGACAGTGCATGGAGAGATCGAACTGATGGAAGGATATAGGGCAGGGAGGGTATGATAGGACAGTGCAGGGAGAGATGGAGACTGATGGAAGGATAATGGGCAGGGAGGGTATGATAGGACAGTACAGGGAGAGATGGAGACTGATGGGAGGATAATGGGCAGGGAGGGTATGATAGGACAGTGCAGGGAGAGATGGAGACTGATATAAGGATATAGAGCAGGGAGGGTATGATTGGACAGTGCAGGGAGAGATGGAGACTGATATAAGGATATAGAGCAGGGAGGGTATGATAGGACAGTGGAGGGAGAGATGGAGACTGATATAAGGATATAGAGCAGGGAGCGTATGACAGGACAGTGCAGGGAGAGAGGGAGACTGATATAAGGATAATGGGCAGGGAGGGTATGATAGGACAGTGCAGGGAGAGAGGGAGACTGATATAAGGCTATAGGGCAGGGAGGGTATGATAGGACAGTGCAGGGAGAGATGGAGACTGATATAAGGATATAGAGCAGGGAGGGTATGATAGGACAGTGCAGGGAGAGATGGAGACTGATATAAGGATATAGAGGAGGGAGCGTATGACAGGACAGTGCAGGGAGAGATGGAGACTGATATAAGGATATAGGGCAGGGAGAGTATGATAGGACAGTGCAGGGAGAGATGGAGACTGATATAAGGATATAGGGCAGGGAGGGTATGATAGGACAGTGCAGGCAGAGATGGAGACTGATATAAGGATAATGGGCAGGGAGGGTATGATAGGCAGTGCAGGGAGAGAGGGAGACTGATATAAGGATATAGGGCAGGGAGGGAATGATAGGACAGTGCAGGGAGAGATGGAGACTGATATAAGGATATAGAGCAGGGAGCGTATGACAGGACAGTGCAGGGAGAGATGGAGACTGATATAAGGATATAGAGCAGGGAGGGTATGATAGGACAGTGCAGGGAGAGATGGAGACTGATATAAGGATAATGGGCAGGGAGGGTATGATAGGACAGTGCAGGGAGAGAGGAAGACTGATATAAGGATATAGGGCAGGGAGGGTATGATAGGACAGTGCAGGGAGAGATGGAGACTGATATAAGGATATAGAGCAGGGATCGTATGACAGGACAGTGCAGGGAGAGATGGAGACTGATATAAGGATATAGAGCAGGGAGGGTATGATAGGACAGTGCAGGGAGAGATGGAGACTGATATAAGGATAATGGGCAGGGAGGGTATGATAGGACAGTGCAGGGAGAGAGGAAGACTGATATAAGGATATAGGGCAGGGAGGGTATGATAGGACAGTGCAGGGAGAGATGGAGACTGATATAAGGATATAGAGCAGGGAGGGTATGATAGGACAGTGCAGGGAGAGATGGAGACTGATATAAGGATATAGGGCAGGGAGGGTATGATAGGACAGTGCAGGGAGAGATGGAGACTGATATAAGGATATTGGGCAGGGAGTGTATGATAGGACAGTGCAGGGAGAGATGGAGACTGATGGAAGGATAATGGGCAGGGAGGGTATGATAGGACAGTGCAGGGAGAGAGGGAGACTGATATAAGGATATTGGGCAGGGAGTGTATGATAGGACAGTGCAGGGAGAGATGGAGACTGATATAAGGATAATGGGCAGGGAGGGTATGATAGGACAGTGCAGGGAGAGATGGAGACTGATATAAGGATAATGGGCAGGGAGGGTATGATAGGACAGTGCAGGGAGAGAGGGAGACTGATATAAGGATATAGGGCAGGGAGGGTATGATAGGACAGTGCAGGGAGAGATGGAGACTGATATAAGGATATAGAGCAGGGAGGGTATGATAGGACAGTGCAGGGAGAGATGGAGACTGATATAAGGATATAGAGCAGGGAGCGTATGACAGGACAGTGCAGGGAGAGATGGAGACTGATATAAGGATAATGGGCAGGGAGGGTATGATAGGACAGTGCAGGGAGAGAGGGAGACTGATATAAGGATATAGGGCAGGGAGGGTATGATAGGACAGTGCAGGGAGAGATGGAGACTGATATAAGGATATAGAGCAGGGAGGGTATGATAGGACAGTGCAGGGAGAGATGGAGACTGATGGAAGGATAATGGGCAGGGAGTGTATGATAGGACAGTGCAGGGAGAGATGGAGACTGATATAAGGATATAGAGCAGGGAGCGTATGACAGGACAGTGCAGGGAGAGATGGAGACTGATATAAGGATATAGAGCAGGGAGGGTATGATAGGACAGTGCAGGGAGAGATGGAGACTGATATAAGGATAATGGGCAAGGAAGGTATGATAGGACAGTGCAGGGAGAGAGGGAGACTGATATAAGGATATAGGGCAGGGAGGGTATGATAGGACAGTGCAGGGAGAGATGGAGACTGATATAAGGATATAGAGCAGGGAGGGTATGATAGGACAGTGCAGGGAGAGATGGAGACTAATGGAAGGATAATGGGCAGGGAGGGTATGATAGGACAGTACAGGGAGAGATGGAGACTGATGGAAGGATATAGAGCAGGGAGGGTATGATAGGACAGTGCAGGGAGAGATGGAGACTGATATAAGGATATAGAGCAGGGAGCGTATGACAGGACAGTGCAGGGAGAGATGGAGACTGATATAAGGATATAGGGCAGGGAGGGTATGATAGGACAGTGCAGGGAGATATGGAGACTGATATAAGGATATAGGGCAGGGAGGGTATGATAGGACAGTGCAGGGAGAGATGGAGACTGATATAAGGATAATGGGCAGGGAGGGTATGATAGGACAGTGCAGGGAGAGAGGGAGACTGATATAAGGATATAGGGCAGGGAGGGTATGATAGGACAGTGCAGGGAGAGATGGAGACTGATATAAGGATATAGAGCAGGGAGGGTATGATAGGACAGTGCAGGGAGAGATGGAGACTGATATAAGGATATAGAGCAAGGAGCGTATGACAGGACAGTGCAGGGAGAGATGGAGACTGATATAAGGATATAGAGCAGGGAGGGTATGATAGGACAGTGCAGGGAGAGATGGAGACTGATATAAGGAAAATGGGCAGGGAGGGTATGATAGGACAGTGCAGGGAGAGAGGAAGACTGATATAAGGATATAGGGCAGGGAGGGTATGATAGGACAGTGCAGGGAGAGATGGAGACTGATATAAGGATATAGAGCAGGGATCGTATGACAGGACAGTGCAGGGAGAGATGGAGACTGATGGAAGGATATAGAGCAGGGAGGGTATGATAGGACAGTGCAGGGAGAGATGGAGACTGATATAAGGATATAGGGCAGGGAGGGTATGATAGGACAGTGCAGGGAGAGATGGAGACTGATATAAGGATATTGGGCAGGGAGTGTATGATAGGACAGTGCAGGGAGAGATGGAGACTGATGGAAGGATAATGGGCAGGGAGGGTATGATAGGACAGTGCAGGGAGAGAGGGAGACTGATATAAGGATATTGGGCAGGGAGTGTATGATAGGACAGTGCAGGGAGAGATGGAGACTGATATAAGGATAATGGGCAGGGAGGGTATGATAGGACAGTGCAGGGAGAGATGGAGACTGATATAAGGATAATGGGCAGGGAGGGTATGATAGGACAGTGCAGGGAGAGAGGGAGACTGATATAAGGATATAGGGCAGGGAGGGTATGATAGGACAGTGCAGGGAGAGAGGGAGACTGATATAAGGATATTGGGCAGGGAGGGTATGATAGGACAGTGCAGGGAGAGAGGGAGACTGATATAAGGATATAGGGCAGGGAGTGTATGATAGGACAGTGCAGGGAGAGATGGAGACTGATATAAGGATAATGGGCAGGGAGGGTATGATAGGACAGTGCAGGGAGAGATGGAGACTGATGGAAGGATATAGGGCAGGGAGGGTATGATAGGACAGTGCAGGGAGAGATGGAGACTGATATAAGGATAATGGGCAGGGAGGGTATGATAGGACAGTGCAGGGAGAGAGGGAGACTGATATAAGGATATAGGGCAGGGAGGGTATGATAGGACAGTGCAGGGAGAGATGGAGACTGATGGAAGGATATAGGGCAGGGAGGGTATGATAGGACAGTGCAGGGAGAGATGGAGACTGATATAAGGATATAGGGCAGGGAGGGTATGATAGGACAGTGCAGGGAGAGATGGAGACTGATATAAGGATATTGGGCAGGGAGTGTATGATAGGACAGTGCAGGGAGAGATGGAGACTGATGGAAGGATAATGGGCAGGGAGGGTATGATAGGACAGTGCAGGGAGAGAGGGAGACTGATATAAGGATATTGGGCAGGGAGTGTATGATAGGACAGTGCAGGGAGAGATGGAGACTGATGGAAGGATAATGGACAGGGAGGGTATCATAGGACAGTGCAGGGAGAGATGGAGACTGATATAAGGATATAGGGCAGGGAGGGTATGATAGGACAGTGCAGGGAGAGATGGAGACTGATATAAGGATATTGGGCAGGGAGTGTATGATAGGACAGTGCAGGGAGAGATGGAGACTGATGGAAGGATAATGGGCAGGGAGGGTATGATAGGACAGTGCAGGGAGAGATGGAGACTGATGGAAGGATAATGGGCAGGGAGGGTATCATAGGACAGTGCAGGGAGAGATGGAGACTGATATAGGGATATAGGGCAGGGAGGGTATGATAGGACAGTGCAGGGAGAGAGGGAGACTGATATAAGGATAATGGGCAGGGAGGGTATGATAGGACAGTGCAGGGAGAGAGGGAGACTGATATAAGGATATAGGGCAGGGAGGGTATGATAGGACAGTGCAGGGAGAGATGGAGACTGATGGAAGGATATAGGGCAGGGAGGGTATGATAGGACAGTGCAGGGAGAGATGGAGACTGATATAAGGATATTGGGCAGGGAGTGTATGATAGGACAGTGCAGGGAGAGATGGAGACTGATGGAAGGATAATGGGCAGGGAGGGTATGATAGGACAGTGCAGGGAGAGATGGAGACTGATGGAAGGAAAATGGGCAGGGAGGGTATCATAGGACAGTGCAGGGAGAGATGGAGACTGATATAAGGATATAGGGCAGGGAGGGTATGATAGGACAGTGCAGGGAGAGATGGAGACTGATATAAGGATATAGGGCAGGGAGGGTATGATAGGACAGTGCAGGGAGAGATGGAGACTGATATAAGGATATAGGGCAGGGAGGGTATGATAGGACAGTGCAGGGAGAGATGGAGACTGATATAAGGATATTGGGCAGGGAGTGTATGATAGGACAGTGCAGGGAGAGATGGAGACTGATGGAAGGATAATGGGCAGGGAGGGTATGATAGGACAGTGCAGGGAGAGAGTGAGACTGATATAAGGATATTGGGCAGGGAGTGTATGATAGGACAGTGCAGGGAGAGATGGAGACTGATGGAAGGATAATGGGCAGGGAGGGTATGATAGGACAGTGCAGGGAGAGATGGAGACTGATGGAAGGATAATGGGCAGGGAGGGTATCATAGGACAGTGCAGGGAGAGATAGAGACTGATATAAGGATATAGGGCAGGGAGGGTATGATAGGACAGTGCAGGGAGAGAGGGAGACTGATATATGGATAATGGGCAGGGAGGGTATGATAGGACAGTGCAGGGAGAGAGGGAGACTGATATAAGGATATAGGGCAGGGAGGGTATGATACGACAGTGCAGGGAGAGATGGAGACTGATGGAAGGATATAGGGCAGGGAGGGTATGATAGGACAGTGCAGGGAGAGATGGAGACTGATATAAGGATAATGGGCAGGGAGGGTATGATAGGACAGTGCAGGGAGAGAGGGAGACAGATATAAGGATATAGGGCAGGGAGGGTATGATAGGACAGTGCAGGGAGAGATGGAGACTGATGGAAGGATAATGGGCAGGGAGTGTATGATAGGACAGTGCAGGGAGAGATGGAGAATGATGGAAGGATATAGGGTAGGGAGGGTATGATAGGACAGTACAGGGAGAGATGGAGACTGATATAAGGATATAGGGCAGGGAGGGTATGATAGGACAGTACAGGGAGAGATGGAGACTGATATAAGGATATAGGGCAGGGAGGGTATGATAGGACAGTACAGGGAGAGATGGAGACTGATATAAGGATATAGGGCAGAGAGGGTATGATAGGACAGTGCAGGGAGAGATGGAGACTGATATAAGGATATAGGGCAGGGAGGGTATGATAGGACAGTGCAGGGAGAGATGGAGACTGATGGAAGGATAATGGGCAGGGAGGGTATGATAGGACAGTGCAGGGAGAGAGGGAGACTGATATAAGGATATTGGGCAGGGAGTGTATGATAGGACAGTGCAGGGAGAGATGGAGACTGATGGAAGGATAATGGGCAGGGAGGGTATGATAGGACAGTGCAGGGAGAGATGGAGACTGATGGAAGGATAATGGGCAGGGAGGGTATCATAGGACAGTGCAGGGAGAGATGGAGACTGATATAAGGATATAGGGCAGGGAGGGTATGATAGGACAGAGCAGGGAGAGAGGGAGACTGATATAAGGATAATGGGCAGGGAGGGTATGATAGGACAGTGCAGGGAGAGAGGGAGACTGATATAAGGATATAGGGCAGGGAGGGTATGATAGGACAGTGCAGGGAGAGATGGAGACTGATGGAAGGATATAGGGCAGGGAGGGTATGATAGGACAGTGCAGGGAGAGATGGAGACTGATATAAGGATAATGGGCAGGGAGGGTATGATAGGACAGTGCAGGGAGAGAGGGAGACTGATATAAGGATATAGGGCAGGGAGGGTATGATAGGACAGTGCAGGGAGAGATGGAGACTGATGGAAGGATAATGGGCAGGGAGGGTATGATAGGACAGTGCAGGGAGAGATGGAGACTGATGGAAGGATATAGGGCAGGGAGGGTATGATAGGACAGTACAGGGAGAGATGGAGACTGATATAAGGATATAGGGCAGGGAGGGTATGATAGGACAGTGCAGGGAGAGATGGAGACTGATATAAGGATAATGGGCAGGGAGGGTATGATAGGACAGTGCAGGGAGAGATGGAGACTGATATAAGGATATAGAGCAGGGAGCGTATGACAGGACAGTGCAGGGAGAGATGGAGACTGATATAAGGATATAGAGCAGGGAGGGTATGATAGGACAGTGCAGGGAGAGATGGAGACTGATATAAGGATAATGGGCAGGGAGGGTATGATAGGACAGTGCAGGGAGAGAGGAAGACTGATATAAGGATATAGGGCAGGGAGGGTATGATAGGACAGTGCAGGGAGAGATGGAGACTGATATAAGGATATAGAGCAGGGATCGTATGACAGGACAGTGCAGGGAGAGATGGAGACTGATGGAAGGATATAGAGCAGGGAGGGTATGATAGGACAGTGCAGGGAGAGATGGAGACTGATATAAGGATATAGGGCAGGGAGGGTATGATAGGACAGTGCAGGGAGAGATGGAGACTGATATAAGGATATTGGGCAGGGAGTGTATGATAGGACAGTGCAGGGAGAGATGGAGACTGATGGAAGGATAATGGGCAGGGAGGGTATGATAGGACAGTGCAGGGAGAGAGGGAGACTGATATAAGGATATTGGGCAGGGGGTGTATGATAGGACAGTGCAGGGAGAGATGGAGACTGATATAAGGATAATGGGCAGGGAGGGTATGATAGGACAGTGCAGGGAGAGATGGAGACTGATATAAGGATAATGGGCAGGGAGGGTATGATAGGACAGTGCAGGGAGAGAGGGAGACTGATATAAGGATATAGGGCAGGGAGGGTATGATAGGACAGTGCAGGGAGAGAGGGAGACTGATATAAGGATATTGGGCAGTGAGTGTATGATAGGACAGTGGAGGGAGAGATGGAGACTGATATAAGGATAATGGGCAGGGAGGGTATGATAGGACAGTGCAGGGAGAGATGGAGACTGATATAAGGATAATGGGCAGGGAGGGTATGATAGGACAGTGCAGGGAGAGAGGGAGACTGATATAAGGATATAGGGCAGGGAGGGTATGATAGGACAGTGCAGGGAGAGATGGAGACTGATGGAAGGATATAGGGCAGGGAGGGTATGATAGGACAGTGCAGGGAGAGATGGAGACTGATATAAGGATATAGGGCAGGGAGGGTATGATAGGACAGTGCAGGGAGAGATGGAGACTGATGGAAGGATAATGGGCAGGGAGGGTATGATAGGACAGTGCAGGGAGAGAGGGAGACTGATATAAGGATATTGGGCAGGGAGTGTATGATAGGACAGTGCAGGGAGAGATGGAGACTGATGGAATGATAATGGGCAGGGAGGGTATCATAGGACAGTGCAGGGAGAGATGGAGACTGATATAAGGATATAGGGCAGGGAGGGTATGATAGGACAGTGCAGGGAGAGATGGAGACTGATATAAGGATATTGGGCAGGGAGTGTATGATAGGACAGTGCAGGGAGAGATGGAGACTGATGGAAGGATAATGGGCAGGGAGGGTATGATATAGGGGTGAGCGGGTTCGGATTTCTGAAATCCGAACCCCCCCGAGCCCCCCCGATCCGAGTCCGATCCGAGTCAGGCTCGACTTTTCCCGCCTGACTCGGATCTGACATCGAGGCAAAACGTCATCATCCCGCCTTCCGAGTCTCGCGGGTTTTGGATCCTATATAAGGTACCCGCGTCGGCGCCATTTTCTCACTCGGCTGTGGACAGTGAAGAGGGAGGGTGGGAGTTAGTGCTGTGTAGTGTAGTGTAGTGTAGTGCTGCTGTTGTCCACTACTTCAAAGTCCATAGGGGCTGGCTGTGTTGTGCTGTGCTGCTGTTGTTAATAGGGGCTGTGTCCACTACTTCAAAGTCCATAGGGGCTGGCTGGACTGTGTTGTGCAGTCAGTTCCAAAGTCCTGTGCAGTGTCCCAGTCCTAAAGGGGTGCTGTAGTGTTGTCCAGGGGGTGCTCTGTCCATCAGGGGTGCTCCCCCCAAGTGCTAAAAAAATAATATATTTTCTGTGTTTGTGAATTGTGTGCGCAGTAGCCGCACGTGCATCAACAAAGTAGTGCCAAGCGTGCGCCTGTGTCATAAGTAAAGGGCCGGCTGGCTTGACCGTTAAGGGTGCTGTAACCCCCGAAAGTACACTCCAGTCCAAACCAAAAAAAAAATTATTTTCTGTGTTTGTGAATTGTGTGCGCAGTAGCCGCACGTGCATCAACAAAGTAGTGCCAAGCGTGCGCCTGTGTCATAAGTAAAGGGCCGGCTGGCTTGACCGTTAAGGGTGCTGTAACCCCCGAAAGTACACTCCAGTCCAAACCTAAAAAAAAATTATTTTCTGTGTTTGTGAATTGTGTGCGCAGTAGCCGCACGTGCATCAACAAAGTAGTGCCAAGCGTGCGCCTGTGTCATAAGTAAAGGGCCGGCTGGCTTGACCGTTAAGGGTGCTGTAACCCCCGAAAGTACACTCCAGTCCAAACCTAAAAAAAAATTATTTTCTGTGTTTGTGAATTGTGTGCGCAGTAGCCGCACGTGCATCAACAAAGTAGTGCCAAGCGTGCGCCTGTGTCATAAGTAAAGGGCCGGCTGGCTTGACCGTTAAAGGGTGCTGTAACCCCCGAAAGTACACTCCAGTCCAAACCAAAAAAAAATTATTTTCTGTGTTTGTGAATTGTGTGCGCAGTAGCCGCACGTGCATCAACAAAGTAGTGCCAAGCGTGCGCCTGTGTCATAAGTAAAGGGCCGGCTGGCTTGACCGTTAAAGGGTGCTGTAACCCCTGAAAGTACACTCCAGTCCAAACCAAAAAAAAATTATTTTCTGTGTTTGTGAATTGTGTGCGCAGTAGCCGCACGTGCATCAACAAAGTAGTGCCAAGCGTGCGCCTGTGTCATAAGTAAAGGGCCGGCTGGCTTGACCGTTAAGGGTGCTGTAACTCCCGAAAGTACACTCCAGTCCAAACCAAAAAAAAAATTATTTTCTGTGTTTGTGAATTGTGTGCGCAGTAGCCGCACGTGCATCAACAAAGTAGTGCCAAGCGTGCGCCTGTGTCATAAGTAAAGGGCCGGCTGGCTTGACCGTTAAGGGTGCTGTAACCCCCGAAAGTACACTCCAGTCCAAACCAAAAAAAAAATTATTTTCTGTGTTTGTGAATTGTGTGCGCAGTAGCCGCACGTGCATCAACAAAGTAGTGCCAAGCGTGCGCCTGTGTCATAAGTAAAGGGCCGGCTGGCTTGACCGTTAAGGGTGCTGTAACCCCCGAAAGTACACTCCAGTCCAAACCTAAAAAAAAATTATTTTCTGTGTTTGTGAATTGTGTGCGCAGTAGCCGCACGTGCATCAACAAAGTAGTGCCAAGAGTGCGCCTGTGTCATAAGTAAAGGGCCGGCTGGCTTGACCGTTAAAGGGTGCTGTAACCCACAAAGTACACTCCAGTCCGAACCAAAAAAAATTTATTTTCTGTGTTTAGCCGCACGTATATATCAAATCGATATAACATAAATGGAGGACCAAACTTTCTCCGATAAAAATAAAATAGAGAAAGATCAAGAACCACTTCCTCCTAGTGCTGAAGCTGCTGCCACTAGTCATGACATAGACGATAACATGCCATCAACGTCGTCTGCCAAGGCCGATGCCCAATGTCATAGTAGAGGGCACATACAATCCCAAATGGCAAAGTTCAGGAAAATGACCTTGAAAAAGACATTTAAATCAGCTGAAGAGAAACGTAAACTTGCCAATATGCCATTTACGACACGGAGTGGCAAGGAACGGCTAAGGTCGATCCCTAGTATGTTCATGACTAGTGGTTCAGCTTCACATGACGACGGAAGCACTCCTCCCACTAAAAAAATCAAAAGAGTTAAGCTGGCAAAAGCACAGCGAAGAACTGTGCTTTCTAAGAAGATATCACAAATCCCCAAAGAGAGTCCAAGTGTGGTGGTGGTTGCGATGCCTGACCTTCCCAGCACTGGACGGGAAGAGGTGGCTCTTTCCACCATTTGCACGCCCCCTGCAAGTGCTGAAAGGAGCACCCACAGTCCACTTGCTGATATGCAAATTGAAGATGTCACTGTTGAAGTACAACAGGATGAGGATACTGGTGTAGCTGGCGCTGAGGAGGAAGTTGGCGAGGAGGATTCTGATGGTGATGTGGTTTGTTTAAATCAGGCTCCGGGGGAGACAGTTGTTGTCCGTGGGATGAAAAAGCCCATCACGGTCATGCCTGGGCAGAAGACCAAACATTCCACCTCTTTGGTCTGGCAATATTTCTATCCAAATCCGGACAACAACTGTCTTGCCATATGTACCATATGTAAAGGTGAAATAAGTAGGGGTAGGGACGTCAACCACCTAGGAACATCCTCCCTTATACGGCACCTGCAGCGCGTTCATAAAAAGTTACTGTCAAGTTCAGAAACTTTGGCTCAGACCGTAAGCAGTCCAGGGACACCTAAATCCCGTTGTCCTGTTGTATCCAAGCGCCTGCAAACCACACCGTCAACTCCCTCCTCGTCAATTTCCTCCTTAGTCAGGATCGGAAGTAGTCCTGCAGGCCATATCACTGGCATGACTGACTCTCCTATCTGGGATTCCTCCGGAGGATCCTGCATTGCTACGCCTACTGCTGCCGCTGCTGCTGTTGCTGCTGCTGCTGGGAGTCGTTCATCATCCCAGAGAGGAAGTAGGAACACCACTACTTTTACTAAACAATTGACCCTCCAACAGTCCTTAGCGAGGAGGATGAAGTACGACAGCAGTCATCCTGAAGCAAAACGTATAACTGAGGCCTTGACTGCTATGTTGGTGTTAGACGTGCGTCCGGTATCCGCCATTAGTGCAGTGGGATTTAGACAATTGATGGAGGTAGTGTGTCCCCGGTTCCAAATCCCGTCTAGATTCCACTTCACTAGGCAGGCGATACCGAGACTGTACAGAAACGTCAGAAAAAGTGTCCTCAGTGTCCTGAAAAATGCCGTTGTACACAATGTCCACTTAACCACGGACATGTGGACAAGTGGAACAGGGCAGACTAAGGACTATATGACTGTGACAGCCCACTGGGTAGATGTATCACCTTACGCAGCAACAGCAGCAGCGTCACCAGTAGCAGCATCTCAGAAACGCCAGCTCGTTACAAGGCAGGCTACGCTGTGTATCACCGGTTTCAGTAAGAGGCACACCGCCGACAACCTCTTAGAGAAACTGAGGGAAATCATCGCCCAGTAGCTTACCCCACTTAGACTCTCCTGGGGATTTGTGATATCTGACAACGCCACCAATATTGTGCGGGCATTACATCTGGGCAAATTCCAGCACGTCCCATGTTTTGCTCACACAATAAACTTGGTGGTGCAGAATTTTCTGAAAAGCGACAGGGGCGTGCAGGAGACGCTTTGGGTGGCCCGAAAAATTTCTGGCCACTTTCGCCATTCAGCGACTGCGTGCCGAAGACTGGAGCGCCAGCAAACACTCTTGAACCTGCCCCGCCATCACCTGAAGCAAGAGGTTGTGACGCGGTGGAACTCAACCCTCTATATGCTTCAGAGGATGGAGGAGCAGCAAAAGGCCATACAAGCCTATACATCCACCTATGACATAGGCAAAGGAGGGGGTATGCACCTGACTCAAGCGCAGTGGAGAATGATTTCCGTGTTGTGCAAGGTTCTTCAGCCCTTCGAACTTGCCACACGTGAAGTCAGTTCAGACACTGCCAGCTTGAGTCAGGTCATTCCCCTCATCAGGCTTTTGCAGAAGCAGCTGGAGAAAGTGAAGGAGGAGCTAAGACGGAGCGATTCCGCTCGGCATGTGGGACTTGTGGATGAAGCCCTTCATTCGCTTTGCCAGGATTCCAGGGTGGTCAATCTGTTGAAATCAGACCACTACATTTTGGCCACCGTGCTCGATCCTAGGTTTAAAGCCTATGTGGTGTCTCTCTTTCCGGCCGACACAAGCCTGCAGAGGTGCAAAGACCTGCTGGTGAACACACTGTCAGCTGAAGCGGAACGTGACACGTCAACGGCTCCTTCTTCATTTTCTCCCGCAACTGGGGCTGCCAGGAAAAAACTTAGGTATCCTAAGCAACCCGCTGGCGGTGATGCAGGGCAGGCAGGACCAAGTTTGGACATCTGGTCCGGACTGAAGGACCTGGCAACAATTTCTGACATGTCTACTGTCACTGCATATGATACTGTCACCATTGACAGAATGGTGGAGGATTACATCGGTGACAGCATCCAAGTAGGCATGTCAGACAGTCCATACCTGTACTGGCAGGAAAAAGAGGCAATTTGGAGGCCCCTGTACAAACTGGCTCTATTTTACCTGAGTTGCCCCCCCTCCAGTGTGTACTCCGAAAGAGTGTTTAGTGCAGCCGGGAACCTTGTCAGCGAAAGGCGTAGGAGGTTGCTTCCACAGAATGTGGAGAAGATGATGTTCATCAAAATGAATTATCAGCTCTTCCAGGGAGACCAGCCTCCAGAAGGTACAGAGGGACCTGTGGTGGTGGATTCAAGTGGGGACGAGTTAATACTTTGTGAGGATGAGGATGTACACACTGAAGAGGGTGAGGAATCGGTGGATGAGGAGGATGAGGATGACATCTTGCCTCCGTAGAGCCAGTTTGTGCAGGGACACATTAATTGCCAGCTTGTTTTGTGGGGGCCCAAACGAACCAATCATTTCAGCCACAGTTGTGTGGCAGACCCTGGCGCTGAAATGATTGATTTGTTAAAGTGTGCATGTCCTGTTTATACAACATAAGGGTGGGTGGGAGGGCCCAAGGACAATTCCATCTTGCACCTCTTTTTTTCTTTGCATTATGTACAGTTTGGGGCCTAGTTTTTCTAACTGCCATCCTGCCTGCCACTGCAGTGTCACTCCTAGATGGGTCACGTGTTTGTGCCGCCCACTCGTGTCGCTTAGCATAGTCATCCAGCTACCTCGGTGCAACCTTTTGGACATAAAAACACTATTGTGAGGTGTGAGGTGTTCAGAATAGACTGGAAATGAGTGGAAATTAAGGTTATTGAGGTTAATAATAGCATAGGAGCAGAAAAACCTACAAATTCTGTGATTTTAGCTGTTTTTATGCTTTTTTTCAAAAAAATACAGATCCAAAACACAAAACCCAGAACCCAAAACACGGAAGGGTGGTTTTGGCAAAACCAATCCAGATCCAAAACACGAAGAAAGATCCAGATCCAAAACCAAAACACAAAACACGAAAAGTGGCCGATGCACACCCCTAGTATGATAGGACAGTGCAGGGAGAGCTGGAGACTGATGGAAGGATAATGGGCAGGGAGGGTATCATAGGACAGTGCAGGGAGAGATGGAGACTGATATAAGGATATAGGGCAGGGAGGGTATGATAGGACAGTGCAGGGAGAGAGGGAGACTGATATAAGGATAATGGGCAGGGAGGGTATGATAGGACAGTGCAGGGAGAGAGGGAGACTGATATAAGGATATAGGGCAGGGAGGGTATGATAGGACAGTGCAGGGAGAGATGGAGACTGATGGAAGGATATAGGGCAGGGAGGGTATGATAGGACAGTGCAGGGAGAGATGGAGACTGATATAAGGATATTGGGCAGGGAGTGTATGATAGGACAGTGCAGGGAGAGATGGAGACTGATGGAAGGATAATGGGCAGGGAGGGTATGATAGGACAGTGCAGGGAGAGAGGGAGACTGATATAAGGATATTGGGCAGGGAGTGTATGATAGGACAGTGCAGGGAGAGATGGAGACTGATGGAAGGATAATGGGCAGGGAGGGTATGATAGGACAGTGCAGGGAGAGATGGAGACTGATGGAAGGATAATGGGCAGGGAGGGTATCATAGGACAGTGCAGGGAGAGATGGAGACTGATATAAGGATATAGGGCAGGGAGGGTATGATAGGACAGTGCAGGGAGAGATGGAGACTGATATAAGGATATAGGGCAGGGAGGGTATGATAGGACAGTGCAGGGAGAGATGGAGACTGATATAAGGATATAGGGCAGGGAGGGTATGATAGGACAGTGCAGGGAGAGATGGAGACTGATATAAGGATATTGGGCAGGGAGTGTATGATAGGACAGTGCAGGGAGAGATGGAGACTGATGGAAGGATAATGGGCAGGGAGGGTATGATAGGACAGTGCAGGGAGAGAGGGAGACTGATATAAGGATATTGGGCAGGGAGTGTATGATAGGACAGTGCAGGGAGAGATGGAGACTGATGGAAGGATAATGGGCAGGGAGGGTATGATAGGACAGTGCAGGGAGAGATGGAGACTGATGGAAGGATAATGGGCAGGGAGGGTATCATAGGACAGTGCAGGGAGAGATGGAGACTGATATAAGGATATAGGGCAGGGAGGGTATGATAGGACAGTGCAGGGAGAGAGGGAGACTGATATAAGGATAATGGGCAGGGAGGGTATGATAGGACAGTGCAGGGAGAGAGGGAGACTGATATAAGGATATAGGGCAGGGAGGGTATGATAGGACAGTGCAGGGAGAGATGGAGACTGATGGAAGGATATAGGGCAGGGAGGGTATGATAGGACAGTGCAGGGAGAGATGGAGACTGATATAAGGATATAGGGCAGGGAGGGTATGATAGGACAGTGCAGGGAGAGAGGGAGACAGATATAAGGATATAGGGCAGGGAGGATATGATAGGACAGTGCAGGGAGAGATGGAGACTGATGGAAGGATAATGGGCAGGGAGTGTATGATAGGACAGTGCAGGGAGAGATGGAGACTGATGGAAGGATATAGGGCAGGGAGGGTATGATAGGACAGTACAGGGAGAGATGGAGACTGATATAAGGATATAGGGCAGGGAGGGTATGATAGGACAGTACAGGGAGAGATGGAGACTGATATAAGGATATAGGGCAGGGAGGGTATGATAGGACAGTACAGGGAGAGATGGAGACTGATATAAGGATATAGGGCAGGGAGGGTATGATAGGACAGTACAGGGAGAGATGGAGACTGATATAAGGATATAGGGCAGGGAGGGTATGATAGGACAGTGCAGGGAGAGATGGAGACTGATATAAGGATATAGGGCAGGGAGGGTATGATAGGACAGTGCAGGGAGAGATGGAGACTGATATAAGGATATTGGGCAGGGAGTGTATGATAGGACAGTGCAGGGAGAGATGGAGACTGATGGAAGGATAATGGGCAGGGAGGGTATGATAGGACAGTGCAGGGAGAGAGGGAGACTGATATAAGGATATAGGGCAGGGAGGGTATGATAGGACAGTGCAGGGAGAGAGGGAGACTGATATAAGGATAATGGGCAGGGAGGGTATGATAGGACAGTGCAGGGAGAGAGGGAGACTGATATAAGGATATAGGGCAGGGAGGGTATGATAGGACAGTGCAGGGAGACATGGAGACTGATGGAAGGATATAGGGCAGGGAGGGTATGATAGGACAGTGCAGGGAGAGATGGAGACTGATATAAGGATAATGGGCAGGGAGGGTATGATAGGACAGTGCAGGGAGAGAGGGAGACTGATATAAGGATATAGGGCAGGGAGGGTATGATAGGACAGTGCAGGGAGAGATGGAGACTGATGGAAGGATAATGGGCAAGGAGTGTATGATAGGACAGTGCAGGGAGAGATGGAGACTGATGGAAGGATATAGGGCAGGGAGGGTATGATAGGACAGTACAGGGAGAGATGGAGACTGATATAAGGATATAGAGCAGGGAGGGTATGATAGGACAGTACAGGGAGAGATGGAGACTGATATAAGGATATAGGGCAGGGAGGGTATGATAGGACAGTACAGGGAGAGATGGAGACTGATATAAGGATATAGGGCAGGGAGGGTATGATAGGACAGTACAGGGAGAGAGGGAGAGCAGTTAGTTTAGTGGCAGGTGGTGGTAATACAGATGAATAAGGGGACATTGCAGCCGTTATGTCTCACAGATCACAATGGCAGAAATATGCTCAGTCTGCGAGTGAATTCTCTGTGCGAGCCTAATCGCAATTCAATCACTGCACTCGTGCAGTGCGGCTTTCATGCATGCGCAATGGCTAACAATCGCTCAATCTGCATAAACATCGGCATTTGCGCGTGGATCTGAATCAGGCCCATGGTTAGCAAGCCATCCAGTAACTCCGTGGTGACCGTATCCACGCTGAGCGTTCAGTAAGCAGAAACAAGGGAAATGAATGGACGCAATCTATATTGATGCGATGTCGCAGGAGTTATCTGAAGACGAGGACGGAGTGAATAGCCCTCTAGTACATCTACTGACCTGCGCTAATGCGCAGACGTGCACTAATGCCATCGCTGTTACGATCCCATATGCAGCTGATGTGCGAAAATATGCAAATGTCGCAGACGCAGGGGAGTGTACTGAGACGCCCACCTGCGGCTCTGCAAATCCCAGCATCTGCGCACAAAGCATGCGGCATCGGTCTCGGATCATTCCATTATCGCAGTTCTGAGTAACCCTATTTATTGCGTACGGGATGTTCCAATGTTTTCGGATTTGAGCGATTATCAATAAAATGTGCATGTGTCTATGCCGCAATGCGCATATGTCAAGGACCGTAAGCGCAGTAGCTCGCAGTCAGTATTTATTCGCTGTGACAGTCAGGGAGCTTTTGATATGCGACCGATGTGTTTTTGTACGCAGATGCTGCGACATTTTACGCAGATGCTTGGATTTGCAAAGCCGCAGCTGGGTGCCTCAATACATCTCCCTGTAGCGGCAACAATTGTGCACTTTCGCATAGCAGCTGCGACAACACTACTGTACACCTCTGAATCAGCCCCTATATTTTGTGACTTAGCACCTGGTTCCCGTTCTTAGTTTCTATCATCACATTATTTAGTTGTCAGTAAACTGGGACATGGAACAGACTTGTGCTCTAATATGGCGGTAACCAGATAGTGTCCGGAGGGAATGGAGCTGCTCTGCCATCCAGTGAGATTTTATTTTACCCTCCTTAATTACAACCTATCAAGTAAACATTCGGACTCAGGTATTTAAAGCTCAAATTTGTCAGATTAACCTGAGACGGATTGATGGAAAATGTCCAGCACCCCTCGGATCTGAATGCGCCTAGAACCGAGATTTGCACATGATCAGCATCTTAGACCTTGCCAGGTTTGGCAGTCAGCTGCCCAGGCTTCTGACCTGAAAGGAATTGTCATCTTGCTTAAGTTAACATTGTATCAAAAGCACAACTACAACTCCCAAGGGGATACATACGTTATGTCAGCAGTTAGGTCAACATACAGAAGGGCTCCCGTGGAGCCCTTCTGCTCCACGGGAGGTTTCTGTCCTCCCTGAGCTCGCCTTAGGACTCCTGCGTTACGGTTTGACAGGTGTACTACATAATGTTGACAGGTACTGTATGTCGAGAGTACATGTCGACATGTTCATCATGATGACATGTAACCCTAATGCTAACCCTAACGCTAATTTTGACAATTTCACTACGTTGACATGTCATTTGTCGACAATTTGTCCATGTCGACATTTTTCCTGGATTTGGAAATGTCTTATGTCAACAATTTCTTTTTAACCGTGTCGACATCATAGCATTCTAGATTGAACATCCATGAATGTCAGCATAATGAATGTTCGTTTGGTGAATGAGAACATTCCCAAGAGTCCATGCCCAGGTCCCATGGCGTTACTGGAGCCACCAGAAAGAGACGGCAGTTCTCATTGGTGTACAGAGATAAATATTTGAACAATTGCAAATAGATTGGGACAAATTTATTTTTTTTAAAATATTCGGCACATGCCGCTCTGTAGAAGTGCAAAGTGTCGCTTTATCTTCGTCATTGCGTGGAACTGCTATTTCGCAACAGTAGCTGGCCATACGCATTTCGCTGAACAATTAGCTATGGGGTGAAGGCTAATTCATTTTGCTCTGTTGAATGATGGCGATAAGACAGGGAAAAGTAATTCCAATGGTGGCAAAAACTCTTGTCCAACTGCGCTGTCCGTATTCTGGATATGGACTCCTGAGGAATAAACTGTCCACGTTCTGAGATCAAAGCAAACATCCTGTTTTCCTTGTGCAGGGTTTCCGAGTGCCCCGGCTTGTCGTTGGCATGGGCTATAGACGTTTATAAGTGTGATGGGCATTCCTGCCAGTCCTGGGGTCACAGGACGGGCATATGGAGCAGTCCAACTACACACACATTTAACCCTGTCAGAACCAGTCGCCCCCTGCTGCAGATTTCCGAGGTGCTGTGTAAATTATGAAGAGCCACAAAACTCCTCTTAGATAAATACTATTATATACTGGTGCTAAAACCCAAATATGTCATCAAGATTGTGAAATAATATATAAAATTCATAATAAAGAAACATATAACTTTTATATTATGTAGTGCTTTGTTATAACTCTTGTCCTCTCCTGCAATTGACTAATACGTTCATGCAACTTACAGGCGCCAATGTATATGGAGAGCGGTTCCCGTTTGTCAAAATGACACTAATTGCGGCAACAAAATAATTTGCTTTTCACTGTCATTTAGGACTATTGTAACTCTATCCAGAGTTACAAGTTACAGTCACAATATTATGAATAATTATAAATAATAATTATATACTGTACATATAAGTTTTAAAAAAACAAAACCGTTGTTATACAAAAAAATTTTGTGCCGTGATAATGATTTTTTTTTATCACCGCTTATCGCAGCGTTCAAACGCACTAGCAATCCAGCGTTTCCCCGACCCCCCCCATCAACACCCCCAAACGGTCACTTCCTGTCAATCACTCTGCGATGGGTCTGCGTGGTCTCTGCGATCGCAGTGTGATCGCAGTGGAGGATATACGCAATGATGCATGCGCAGTACGCAACAATCGGCCGTCTGCGTGCGTAATCGCAATAGCAATCCTTGCTGAATCAGGTTCCCAATTTTTATTGAGAATAAACACAGCAAATGTTATTATTACCATAGTATAACACCCCCTCCGCCTTTGTTCCTGCCAGTCGCAGGGCTTTTTGCCGTACGGTAACTGTAGATTTCTACCATTAAGACCCTATTCCCCCCAAATTTTTATGTATGACTGTTTAATCAGTCATATCAATCTACGTATGGTCATTTATTACGTCATTAAAAATTAAGATTTTGCTACAGATATTACCTCCACAAAGATAACTACACAATAATTCTAAAGGATACGTTTTATTTTCTTGCCTTGAGAAAGTTTCCTGGGAATGACTTGAATTACTGTAGAAACACATCGACGTGTCCCTAATTTAGCTTTTGTATTAATTATTAATTTTTTTTTTTCGATTTAGCAATCTAGTTTTTGGCAACTTTTTTAGTCGACATTTTTTTTATTTTTTAAAAACCCTTCATCAAAGGTTTCCTGTAGCAAATGTTTGGAATGTCCCGCAGGCGATTTCAGAAATCTTGAGGGCTAAAAATTGATGCAAAAGTTTAAAAAAAGACAAGGTTTTTGCTAGGAAAACAGAAATATTATTTTGAACCACTCATGGGAAGATTACCCCACCCAAAGTACACGTGGAAAATGCTCTAATCTCGTTCTGCCAAAATTAATTATGAGGCCAAAAAAAAATAATTAACTAGTTCACAGTGTATGGAGAGGAAAGTTTGTTTTTCGGTGTATAAAATGCTGTATTTTTCCATCTATTTTTTCTCAGTGATTTGCATAAAACAATATTGGTTAATTTCAATATAAACATGATTAGGGTCCATTTACTGTATCACATTGGAATTTTACCAAACATTCTATAAAATTTGAATATTTTCCATGACAATTTTTGTTTCCGAAGGTTAAACATAATTTTACCAGATCTTTTTGGGAAAGCTTAATTTCTTTATCTAACATATTGCAGCAAGTTCCCATCATTTCTGTATGAGCAAACTACCTGGTTTCCGGTCACCTACAATTACACAGAGCATCATGATTTCTCAGGATAAGACAAGGGCCGATCTAGTCGGTTTTAAACCAAATTTGCCCAACATTGTATTCTATTGAAAACAAAAAGTTAGTTGGACGATAACTCCTAGCGGTCAATGTGTATGGGGTCATCTTCTTACCCTGAAATTATGGGCGCCACTTACGAGATCTGGACGTTCAACCTGACCCCGAACGATCAGATCTGTGCGCTCTCTCCTGGGATGATTGTGGCATTGGATAACAGCCAGATTTGTTTGTGCGTGGCCAATTTTACGTCAATCGTCTGAGGGGGTTTACTTTTTTAGGGAGTATTGCCCCATCACAATCGGTACGAAAAAAGTTTTCATTGGGACTGGTGCAGAGAATGTCACAGAAGCTTGCGTAAAAATATTGTATTTCTGTCCATATGCCGATAGTATGCTCCAAGTCATCATCATCATCAGTTGTATTAGCACCAGACCCGTAGCCTCATAACAGGCCTACATGTTTGTATCTACAGCTCTGCATGAGCCACGTACCTGGTCTGTGTGTTCATTCCCTCCCCTATTCCACTTCACCATCAATTTGCAGCTTCCAGATAAGCGCACGTCTGCATTGGCGCGTATGCGTGCAATCTCTTTGTGGGCATGCGCCGTGCAAATTTGTATGATACCCACTACACAATCAGGCTCAGAATTTCTGGCGTTAGGACTAGAACTGTTTCACAGTCGAAAAGTTTGCACAAATTCACATGAAAACTATTTCTTTATGTTTGTTTATAACTATGAAGTTTTAAAAGGGGATCCAACATCAACATGAAAAGCAAGATGTTTTATGATTTTTGGCAAAAAGTGACGGAATTATTGTTACCTCTGTAAAAAACATTAAACCATTGTTTTGACATTTTGACACAGAAATATTTTGGAGCCCTAGTTTACTATACTTTATGGAATGCTCAGGCTCACCTTGTGTCCTTGTGTACTTCACAGGAAACAAATAATTACAGCAGGGAGTGAGCAGTAGTCGATGAATGCATCCACATTTGGACATTACCAGGACTGGAGCACTATCAGAACCTGGTTCTAGGGGGCATGGTCAAGTATGTGTGTGGGGGGTCCTTCCCACTGAGAATATGGGGGCCCTCTGCACACGCTGCACAGGCAATTAAAGGGGTGTGGTCACACCATTTTAGAGGTGTGGCTGTGCATTCTTGTCAACACACAGGACCTTGCCCTGGCAATGTGTACACTCTCCCACTCTCACAGCCCAGGACATATACTGTATGAGCACCTATTAAGGACAAGGTAACAGGTTTCAAATTATAGACTGTATGAGAATGAGCTAAACTTGTCTAGACTACATAATGGAAATGTCCAGGAGACTTCCAGACAACCAGGAGATGAAGTCATCTTCCTGCATCCCGCCTACTTCCTAGTGACATGGGGGGGAATTCAATTCAATGCGCTATTGAATAACGACGGGAGGGACTCCCGTAGCTATTCAATACACCGCGCTGTTTGGGCGTGCTAAGGATTTCTTCTCGCACCCCCCTGGGGATGCGAAGAGAAATCCCACCAAAGTGCCGGGTGCGCGGCTGTTTTTCTGCATAGCGCGGCGCTAACAGCCGCGCGCCCGGCACTTTGGTCAGAGAATGCCGGTTACCGTGCCTTAACACCCTTGTTAAGGAGCAATGACCATGATAACTGACATTCTCCGCACTGAATTGAATAGCTCTGGGAGCTCGCCACGGCACTATTCAATTCGCGTTGAATTGAATCGCCCCCACGGATGGAATGGGGGTTCGTAATTATACCATTTTTTTGCAAATGGCACTGTCATGGTCTTGTCCTCTCTGTGTAATGCCGTGATTTGTGGCAATGATCTGCAGGAGTTTACCCCCCACGGTGGTTGCCTGGATCTCCCCTCTGGGGAACTCTCCCTTAGGGGACAGAAAAAAGTAGGTAAGTATGGAACGAGCACTGTGTGAGTGACCCAACTCCAGAAAATGTTCTACCTTATTTGTACCCAATATAATGTAACACAAGAGAGATTAGTGTAATCAAATTGTTATTGATAAATTATTATGGGGTCTAATTACTAAGCAGTGTTAGGAGACAAAGTGAAATGAGATAAGGTACCAGCCAATCAGCTCCTAACTGCCATGTCACAGGCTGTGTTTGAAAAATGACAGTTGGGAACTGATTGCCTGGTTCCTTATCTCCTTTCACTATGTCTCCTAACACTGCTTAGTAAATAGACCCTATATGTTTCAGTCAATCGCTGAGTTTAACATCAGCTGAAGCACTTTCCTAATTAAAGCTGATTAGCTGTATAAAGCTGTTATTGCCAAGATTTCTGTTCTCCCCTGAAGAAGTTATGTGATACAACAAAACGCGTCAGACCTCTAATTGCATATAACTATGTTTCTTTGATATTATACTGACTATTAGCCAGTCCAACTCTTTTATTGGCTGCTGGAATTGAAGCTCATTCACTATCAGTCCATCAGGTGTGGGATATTTATGGAGTGCACAATACCAGCTGTTCCCACTAAACCAACACCAGCTCTTACATATTGAGTCTTGGGGATGGACCATTCAGACGTGGAGACCCATCACAACATGGCCGCCGGGACACAGAATATTCTCCATTCATTCTGGTAAGTGTTCCCAGTGCAATTACTGCAGACAAACTGCAACACTGGACTATAGCCCCCAGGGTGATATTGTAAGCAGTCACTGTCTTCTTTCCCCTTTATGTGATGTAACCATTGTCTCCAGTATACAGTGTGGCTGGTGTTTGGTCATTATATATTTATTAACTATTCAATCAACTGAAGTTGGATGTTAAGTGAAATACCTCAGTTTCCCAATGCTACTCCTTAGCACGGTGAAAGGCAGCCGGACACACATAGGGATGCCTTCCATCTAACCTTCAAAGTATAGAATATTACTTATCGGTGTCCCACGCTTCTCCTCATGTAGCAGCATTGCTGGATTATAGACCTTGTGGACCCCCAGATCTTCAAGAACCCTAGACCCATTAATCTTAAACTAAGTAATAAATTAAATGAATGCATTTTATCAATGAAAGAGACATCTATCTGTCATAACATATGATGCAGGAACTGAAACCATGACGCACAAATATGACCTGAAAGCAGGAAGGAGCTAGGGGCCACTAGCAAAGGCTCAGAGTGCTGTACGTGGCCCCAGTGCCGCCTCTTGCAATCACTGCCTTAGAGCGTCTTACCCCGCACTCTTACCCCCCACTGCACATGCACACGCCGAGCCCTGGAGCGAGAGAGAAATTCTCTCGCTCCGGGACTCACTACAAAATGGGCGGCTGTCCATGTTGATTGACAGCTCGCCCCGTTTTGTAGACGTGGCGGGGGGGTGGCTACACAAATGGAGGCGTTCCCGAAGCAACGCCTGCCGTTTGTAGGTGGCCCTACTGACATCACTCGTGATCTCAGTAGGTGGACTTCTGGCTCTATTAGAGCAGGAAGTCCACTGGGACTTGCAGCCACGAGACCCTACCACAAGGGTCTCGTCGCAAGCCCGATGGTCTTGACCATCGTGACCATCACCTGGCCGATCGCATAAGCTGTGGGAGGCTGTCTTTAAAAAAAAAAAGGGATGCCCTGATTCAGAGCGAGTGCTCTCAAAGAGCGTCCGGCTCTGAATCAGGCCCTCTATGTTCCAAATTGCACTCTAGTAGTTAATGCTCTCACCATTTATTGGCTGAACAATTTATGAAGGTCTGGCCATCGTCAGTGTGTATTGTTTTGCTTTACAGCTTTAATTAGAGGCAGCGTAACAGTAACACTTTGTTAACATTTCAACTATATATAACATGGTCAACTATATATAACATGGTCAACTATATAGTCCATTCTCATCAGCTAATAAATTCTACATTTTGTATTTTTAATTAACGGTTCAGGGAATTACTGTTAGATTTTTGTTTTATTTACCCACATTCTTTATTTTTAGATTTAGTTTTTATTCTTTTCTTTAAATCTGGAAGTGCTGTGTTTCCCTTTGTTTCTCTTGTTGATACATGCGAGTTAAATATAGTTTATCCCATATTAATTTTTTACTACTGTATATATCCAGTGGGAATCTTTAGCGCTGTAGTACAAATGTAAGTGACTAATAGACAGCCACATGAAATCAGCTGGATGGGTCAATACAGAAATAGACAATCAGAGGTGACTACATAGTCCTGGTGTCATCATCATGGCGTATCTTTACATACAAAGATGTAGGAGGGCCCTGCTCGCAAGCTTACAATCTATAGGGAAATAGGAATTTGATACATGAGGATGAGTGCTACATATTGCATATTGGTCTGGCCACATTGCAGAGGCTCTTGGTGGACACTATGATCCAGTCACACAGGAATGTTGGCCTGAGGTCAGCAGGATGAGTGAGTGTAGAAAGAGAACATAAGTGAGTTTTGTGTGAACTGTGTAGAGGTGAGCTAATTGGGTAGAATAGCTTGCAGGGATTATGTGTATGATACTAGAATTTGATAAGCAGAGATGAGTTCTCAGGGAACACTTGAAGGTTTGGAGTCTAGAGGAAAGTCTTGTTGTACGAGGGAGGGCTACTCACAGAGTGGGTGTAGTCCGTTAACAGTCTTCTAACCATGAATGGGAGCAGGTAATGCGTGGATGAGAGAAGCAGATCTTGTGTTGAGTGGAGAGGTAGAGCTGGGACATACGATGAGATAAGTGAAAAGATATATGTTTAGGTAGTTTGGTCGGTAGCCTTGTGTGAAAGCAGAAGTATTTTATATTGGTTTGGTTAAGTACAGGCAACTAACGTTGGGAGCAGCAGCAGAACATTTTGTGATTGAGGATAACCTAGCTGCTTTGTTCACAATAGACTGTATGGTGACAGTCTGGTGAGTTGAAGACTAGTTTTGGGAAAGTGAGTGGATTTATTTAACTGTATACATAAATATTGCACAAGTGCAGACTATTACATACTGTATATTATATATGACCTGAAATGTTCAGGTTTTTAAACAGTTGTACATCTGAGTTTAATGTAAACTAAATAAATTATTTCTCTTGTCTCTCCTATAAATTACATTTCTGTTGTGATCAGCGAGTCGCCAGTCTAGGCCAAGGAAATGCCAAAATCT
Organism: Taudactylus pleione; assembly: GCA_031769625.1. NCBI lineage: Eukaryota > Metazoa > Chordata > Amphibia > Anura > Myobatrachidae > Taudactylus > Taudactylus pleione. The sequence continues at coordinate 5,553,080 of JAUIMM010000446.1, forward strand.
TATAAAAAATGGACATTGCGGATTTTTTATTTATTTAAAGAATAAAAACAACTGTACATTCTGCTGACTGGATGAGCATGATGAGACTTGTAGTTGTAATTCATATCATTATTATCACAAATCAGTTTTTTTAAATATCAATCTACGATGTTATGGGTTCTTCATTGAAGTCTTTTCCCAAAACTCAATTTTAAATTCAGTTCAATAAATGAGGCCCCTAACGCTGAATATTACTTATCGGTGTCCCACACTTCTCCTCATGTAGCAGCATTGCTGGATTACAGACCTTGTGGACCCCCAGATCTCCAAGAACCCTAGTCCCATGTATTAACATTGTCTATTACCCTGCTACACTGTCTATGGAAGTCATCTGGGAAACCAGGAAAAATACAGGAAGATACATTGTGTCAGGTGACAGGTGTATAACTCCAATCACTGCAGGTACATTGTAGCCATCACACTCTAGGTTACACGTTATCTAGTAGGGAGGATGATATGGAGGCCATGAGAGGCTGAATATAATGATCTCATGCACAAGAGCAGCTGGAGGAACTGGCTGATCTCTGCCCGTCACGGTACATTTTGTTCAGGCTGCACAGATCCAGTGTTGTGGAATCCACCTTGTAACAAGGAAAATAATGTTTCACTGCTGCAGGCGCCTAATCCATGTTCCACACTGGGAGCCTGTGATCATGACATTATACAAAGCCCCTCTGAGCTCCTAATCTATGCCAAAGTAACTGGCCTGGTAATTGCATCTGAAACGTGTATTAGAGCCTTGATTAGGAGGCATAGTGGAATATACAACATTTGTACGTGCGTATATGATGCTGCATTGCACACCTCGGCTCCAGCGGGGGTTAGTTACGTAGAGTCAGCCAGGGTGCAGAGTTGTGCGCCTGCTTTCTCTTACTGAGCCCGACAACTCCCAATGGACATAAAGTGGGCAGTACTGGTTCACCCCATTACACATTCTGCGCTAAGGTTTCCCTATTACAAGAACATAAGGTGGAATGTGGATGTGAGTAAGTGCATTTATATGCGCTCTAATATCCATGTAATAAAAGTTCTGCAACACACTAAGGGCCTGATTCAGAGCCGGTCGCTATTTGCGCTCGCTCGTCCAGAAAATAGTGGTGGCTATTCAAATGAACCGTTCGCTGTTTGCGGTCTGTTCACGCCTCTAGGTCTGAACGAGCGAACAAAACTTGCGGTCGTTTTTTGGGAAACTACGCCCCCTGGCCGCTCGCATCCTACGTCATGTCCGCTATTTATTAGATTAATCGAGCACATCGACCAGCGTATGAACTGCTCGCTATTCTTGTGGTTGGTTTTTGCTACCACAATCTTGCGAGCAGTTCTGGCTATAAAATAACCCAGTGACGTGGTCAATGACGCTGCTGTATTAATTATGCAAACCCATAAAATGCCCGTTTTGACCTTTAAGCACGCCTGCGTTCGAATCTCCACTCCCCGTTTTCAAGCACCTTCCCCTATTACCACCCACATATGCCTCATCCTGTCACTCAAATTATCAGGCATTCGCTATTTTGCGAGCACATGAATTTCGGCCGCACTGACTGGTTCGCACATGCGTATAACGATCCGTACGCATGCGCAGTTGGGCAAACATCACTCGGAGCGAACGAGCTGCCGCTTACGAGTGGCTCTGAATCAGGCCCTAAGGGCCTAAGGGCCTGATTCAGACCCGAACGGTATCTGCAGTCCGTTCGCAATTGCCGATGGTCGCTAATCTGCGCATGAGCGAACTACACTGTGTGATCACAGATCCCTCGCTCGCCCAGCAAAGCCAGCCCAGCAAAGTGAGTGACAGGAGAGACCGTTTGTGGGTGGTAACAGGGGCAGTCCAGTAAAAACGGGGGGTTGGAAATGCGAACGCAGGCGTGCCCGAGTGTTTCAACGCCGTTTTAGAGGCGTGCATAATTAACAGGCAGCGTCATAGTATACGTCACCAGCCATTTTTTTCCTCTGTTTTCCTCGCAATGCTTGCGTTAAAAAAAAGGTACCACAAGCACTGCGTTCACATCCGATAGTGGTTGATGTACCAATGTTTTCAGAAACTTCCAGGAGATGATGTGGGGCAGTGGGAGTCTGCATACACAAAGCGAATGCTCGTACAGGTAAGATGGGCGTGCTTATGCCTTGGCGAGCGATCGCTCCCCGCCGCGTCACTCTCAAATATTTGCATACGCATCATGCGAACGTATGCTCATAGCGACCGGGTCTGAATCAGACCCTAAGGCTCCCATTTATCAATGATCATGTTTGCAACGCGATCAGGGCATGCCAGTAACGCCCATGATCGTATTGCAAAATGCGATCATACCAGGCTGATGTATCATCCGGATCCGGGACATGCAGGGACACGGGGTCCGAAAGGGGCCCATCCCTGCGATGTCTCCGGAGAGCTGCAGGCCACTGCAGGAGGTGGTGCGCAGGCGTAGTCCCGTGGACGGCACATACACATTCGCCATAGCCGGGGAGGGTTCCGGAGGATCTCACCGCCGGCTAATAGTGCGTGGTCTAACCCATAGGCTACAGCAGCTGTCATCTTCGGGTGGCGTTAGCTGCGACGGCCAATATCGAGAAAGCATCGCATTCCGGATATTGGTAAATTTGGCAGCATCGCATGCCCCATAGACCCCTATGGGGGAGGCGGCTGTCAGCGGTAATGGAGGGATCACAGCAGGTATCGGAGATATCTGCTGCGGTCCCTCCATAATACTTGCGGGGGATACTTAATATTTGAGGTAAACCCCTGTTTTTGGGGATTATACCTCAAATACACTTTGATAAATGTGCCCCTAAGTGGTATATTGTTGGTGGTTCTGGCACAGGATTTAAAATGGCAATAACATTTAGTGCAAAGTACCGGGAGAACAAATATACATGACACATTTGTCATCACGTAATATGGAATAAAAAGTTGTGTTCTAAGGGCCTGATTCACTACGGAATGCAATATTGCGTACGCATGTAGTTCAACTGCGATAGTATGCTAATCCATTGCGATCGCAATGCAATCTCAGCACAACATAAGGATGCCCATTTTACCTTACACACATCCATAATGTTTAGCAAGACTACACCACCATCAGTAACATGGAGTACCATCACAGCCTCACAAACACTTACACAGGCTCTGACCTTACTCAGGTATTACTAACCTCATCCCACACAGTGATTACACAAGACTGAGACACCATCCGTAACATGGAGTACAATCACAGCCTCACACACACTTACACAGGCTCTGACCTTACTCAGGAATTACTAACCTCATCACACACAGTGACTACACAAGACTGAGACACCATCAGTAACATGGAGTACCATCACAGCCTCAAACACACACTTACACAGGCTCTGACCTTACTCAGGAATTACTAACCTCATCACACACAGTGACTACACAAGACTGAGAAACCATCAGTAACATGGAGTACCATCACAGCCTCACACACACTTACACAGGCTCTGAATTTACTCAGGAATTACTAACCTCATCACACACAGTGACTACACAAGACTGAGATACCATCAATAACATGGAATACCATCACAGCCTCACACACACTTACACAGGCTCTGACCTTACTCAGGAATTACTAACGTCATCACACACAGTGACTACACAAGACTGAGACACCATCAGTAACATGGAGTACCATCACAGCCTCACACACACTTACACAGGCTCTGACCTTACTCAGGAATTACTAACCTCATCACACACAGTGATTACAGAAGACTGAGACACCATCAGTAACATGGAGTACCATCACAGCCTCAAACACACTTACACAGGCTCTGACCTTACTCAGGAATTACTAACCTCATCACACACAGTGACTACACAAGACTGATATACCATCAGTAACATGGAGTACCATCACAGCCTCACACACACTTACACAGGCTCTGACCTTACTCAGGAATTACTAACCTCATCACACACAGTGATTACACAAGACTGAGACAACATCAGTAACATGGAGTACCATCACAGCCTCACACACACTTACACAGGCTCTGACCTTACTCAGGAATTACTAACCTCATCACACGCAGTGATTACAGAAGACTGAGACACCATCAGTAACATGGAGTACCATCACAGCCTCACACACACTTACACAGGCTCTGACCTTACTCAGGAATTACTAACCTCATCACACACAGTGACTACACAAGACTGAGACACCATCAGTAACATGGAGTACCATCACAGGCTCACACACACTTACACAGGCTCTGACCTTACTCAGGAATTACTTACCTCATCACACGCAGTGATTACACAAGACTGAGACACCATCAGTAACATGGAGTACCATCACAGCCTCACACAGACTTACACAGGCTCTGACCTTACTCAGGAATTACTAACCTCATCACACACAGTGACTACACAAGACTGAGACACCATCAGTAACATGGAGTACAATCACAGGCTCACACACACTTACACAGGCTCTGACCTTACTCAGGAATTACTAACCTCATCACACGCAGTGATTACAGAAGACTGAGACACCATCAGTAACATGGAGTACCATCACAGCCTCACACACACTTACACAGGCTCTGACCTTACTCAGGAACTACTAACCTCATCACACACAGTGACTACACAAGACTGAGATACCATCAGTAACATGGAGTACCATCACATCCTCACACACACTTACACAGGCTCTGACCTTACTCAGGAATTACTAACCTCATCACACACAGTGACTACACAAGACTGAGAAACCATCAGTAACATGGAGTACCATCACAGCCTCACACACACTTACACAGGCTCTGACCTTACTCAGGAATTACTAACCTCATCACACACAGTGACTACACAAGACTGAGATACCATCAGTAACATGGAATACCATCACAGCCTCACACACACTTACACAGGCTCTGACCTTACTCAGGAATTACTAACCTCATCACACACAGTGACTACACAAGACTGAGACACCATCAGTAACATGGAGTTCCATCACAGCCTCACACACACTTACACAGGCTCTGACCTTACTCAGAAATTACTAACCTCTTCACACACAGTGATTACTCAAGACTGAGACACCATCAGTAACATGGAGTACCATCACAGCCTCACACACACTTACACAGGCTCTGACCTTACTCAGGAATTACTAACCTCATCACACGCAGTGATTACAGAAGACTGAGACACCATCAGTAACATGGAGTACCATCACAGCCTCACACACACTTACACATGCTCTGACCTTACTCAGGAATTACTAACCTCATCACACACAGTGACTACACAAGACTGATATACCATCAGTAACATGGAGTACCATCACAGCCTCACACACACTTACACAGGCTCTGACCTTACTCAGGAATTACTAACCTCATCACACGCAGTGATTACAGAAGACTGAGACACCATCAGTAACATGGAGTACCATCACAGCCTCACACACACTTACACAGGCTCTGACCTTACTCAGGAATTACTAACTTCATCACACACAGTGACTACACAAGACTGAGACACCATCAGTAACATGGAGTACCATCACAGGCTCACACACACTTACACAGGCTCTGACCTTACTCAGGAATTACTAACCTCATCACACGCAGTGATTACACAAGACTGAGACACCATCAGTAACATGGAGTACCATCACAGCCTCACACACACTTACACAGGCTCTGACCTTACCCAGGAATTACTAACCTCATCACACGCAGTGATTACACAAGACTGAGACACCATCAGTAACATGGAGTACCATCACAGCCTCACACACACTTACACAGGCTCTGACCTTACTCAGGAAATACTAACCTCATCACACGCAGTGATTACAGAAGACTGAGACACCATCAGTAACATGGAGTACCATCACAGCCTCACACACACTTACACAGGCTCTGACCTTACTCAGGAATTACTAACCTCATCACACACAGTGACTACACAAGACTGAGACACCATCAGTAACATGGAGTACCATCACAGGCTCACACACACTTACACAGGCTCTGACCTTACTCAGGAATTACTAACCTCATCACACGCAGTGATTACACAAGACTGAGACACCATCAGTAACATGGAGTACCATCACAGCCTCACACACACTTACACAGGCTCTGACCTTACTCAGGAATTACTAACCTCATCACACATAGTGACTACACAAGACTGATATACCTTCAGTAACATGGAGTACCATCAAAGCCTCACACACACTTGCACAGGCTCTGACCTTACTCAGGAATTACTAACCTCATCACACGCAGTGATTACAGAAGACTGAGACACCATCAGTAACACGGAGTACCATCACAGCCTCACACACACTTACACAGGCTCTGACCTTACTCAGGAATTACTAACCTCATCACACACAGTGACTACACAAGACTGAGACACCATCAGTAACATGGAGTACCATCACAGGCTCACACACACTTACACAGGCTCTGACCTTACTCAGGAATTACTAACCTCATCACACGCAGTGATTACAGAAGACTGAGACACCATCAGTAACATGGAGTACCATCACAGCCTCACACACACTTACACTGGCTCTGACCTTACTCAGGAATTACTAACTTCATCACACATAGTGACTACACAAGACTGAGATACCATCAGTAACATGGAGTACCATCACATCCTCACACACACTTACACAGGCTCTGACCTTACTCAGGAATTACTAACCTCATCACACACAGTGACTACACAAGACTGAGAAACCATCAGTAACATGGAGTACCATCACAGCCTCGCACACACTTACACAAGCTCTGACCTTACTCAGGAATTACTAACCTCATCACACACAGTGACTACACAAGACTGAGACACCATCAGTAACAAGGAATACCATCACAGCCTCACACACACTTACACAGGCTCTGACCTTACTCAGGAATTACTAACCTCATCACACACAGTGACTACACAAGACTGAGACACCATCAGTAACATGGAGTACCATCACAGCCTCACACACACTTACACAGGCTCTGACCTTACTCAGGAATTACTAACCTCTTCACACGCAGTGATTACACAAGACTGAGACACCATCAGTAACATGGAGTACCATCACAGCCTCACACACACTTACACAGGCTCTGACCTTACTCAGGAATTACTAACCTCATCACACGCAGTGATTACACAAGACTGAGACACCATCAGTTACATGGAGTACCATCACAGCCTCACACACTTACACAGGCTCTGACCTTACTCAGGAATTACTAACCTCATCACACACAGTGACTACACAAGACTGATATACCATCAGTAACATGGAGTACCATCACAGCCTCACACACACTTACACAGGCTCTGACCTTACTCAGGAATTACTAACCTCATCACACGCAGTGATTACACAAGACTGAGACACCATCAGTAACATGGAGTACCATCACAGCCTCACACACACTTACACAGGCTCAGACCTTACTCAGGAATTACTAACCTCATCACACGCAGTGATTACAGAAGACTGAGACACCATCAGTAACATGGAGTACCATCACAGCCTCACACACACTTACACAGGCTCTGGCCTTACTCAGGAATTACTAACCTCATCACATACAGTGACTACACAAGACTGATATACCATCAGTAACATGGAGTGCCATCACAGCCTCACACACACTTACACAGGCTCTGACCTTACTCAGGAATTACTAACCTCATCACACGCAGTGATTACAGAAGACTGAGACACCATCAGTAACATGGAGTACCATCACAGCCTCACACACACTTACACAGGCTCTGACCTTACTCAGGAATTACTAACCTCATCACACACAGTGACTACACAAGACTGAGACACCATCAGTAACATGGAGTACCATCACAGGCTCACACACACTTACACAGGCTCTGACCTTACTCAGGAATTACTAACCTCATCACACGCAGTGATTACACAAGACTGAGACACCATCAGTAACATGGAGTACCATCACAGCCTCACACACACTTACACAGGCTCTGACCTTCCTCAGGAATCGCTAACAACATCACACACAGTGACTACACAAGACTGATATACCATCAGTAACATGGAGTACCATCACAGCCTCACACACACTTACACAGGCTCTGACCTTACTCAGGAATTACTAACCTCATCACACACAGTGATTACAGAAGACTGAGACAACATCAGTAACATGGAGTACCATCACAGCCTCACACACACTTACACAGGCTCTGACATTACTCAGGAATTACTAACCTCATCACACACAGTGACTACACAAAACTGATATACCATCAGTAACATGGAGTACCATCACAGCCTCACACACACTTACACAGGCTCTGACCTTTCTCAGGAAATACTAACCTCATCACACGCAGTGATTACAGAAGACTGAGACACCATCAGTAACATGGAGTACCATCACAGCCTCACACACACTTACACAGGTTCTGACCTTACTCAGAAATTACTATCCTCATCACACACAGTGACTACACAAGACTGAGACACCATCAGTAACATGGAGTACCATCACAGGCTCACACACACTTACACAGGCTCTGACCTTACTCAGGAATTACTAACCTCATCACACGCATTGACTACACAAGACTGAGATACCATCAGTAACATGGAGTACCATCACATCCTCACACACACATACACAGGCTCTGACCTTACTCAGGAATTACTAACCTCATCACATGCAGTGATTACATAAGGCTGAGATACCATCAGTAACATGGAGTACCATCACAGCCTCACAGACACTTACACAGGCTATGACCTTACTCAGGAATTACTAACCTCATCACACACAGTGATTACACAAGACTGAGACACCATCAGTAACATGGAGTACCATCACAGCCTCACACACACTTACACAGGCTCTTACCTTACTCAGGAATTACTAACCTCATCACATGCAGTGATTACACAAGACGGAGAGACCATCAGTAACATGGAGTACCATCACATCCTCACACACACTTACACAGGCTCTGACCTTACTCAGGAATTACTAACCTCATCACATGCAGTGATTACACAAGACTGAGAGACCATCAGTAACATGGAGTACCATCACATCCTCACACACACATACACAGGCTTTGACCTTACTCAGGAATTACTAACCTCATCACATGCAGTGATTACACAAGACTGAGAGACCATCAGTAACATGGAGTACCATCACAGCCTCACACACACTTACACAGGCTCTGACCTTACTCAGGAATTACTAACCTCATCACACGCAGTGATTACACAAGACTGAGAGACCATCAGTAACATGGAGTACCATCACATCCTCACACACACTTACACAGGCTCTGACCTTACTCAGGAATTACTAACCTCATCACACGCAGTGACTACAGAAGACTGAGACACCATCAGTAACATAGAGTACCATCACAGCCTCACACACACTTACACAGGCTCTGACCTTACTCAGGAATTACTAACCTCATCACACACAGTGACTACACAAGACTGATATACCATCACTAACATGGAGTACCATCACAGCCTCACACACACTTACACAGGCTCTGACCTTACTCAGGAATTATTAACCTCATCACACGCAGTGATTACACAAGACTGAGACACCATCAGTAACATGGAGTACCATCACAGCCTCACACACACTTACACAGGCTCTGACCTTACTCAGGAATTACTAACCTCATCACACGCAGTGATTACAGAAGACTGAGACACCATCAGTAACATGGAGTACCATCACAGCCTCACACACACTTACACAGGCTCTGACCTTACTCAGGAATTACTAACCTCATCACACACAGTGACTACACAAGACTGAGACACCATCAGTAACATGGAGTACCATCACAGGCTCACACACACTTACACAGGCTCTGACCTTACTCAGGAATTATTAACCTCATCACACGCAGTGATTACACAAGACTGAGACACCATCAGAAACATGGAGTACTATCACAGCCTCACACACACTTACACAGGCTCTGACCTTACTCAGGAATTACTAACCTCATCACACACAGTGACTACACAAGACTGATATACCTTCAGTAACATGGAGTACCATCACAGCCTCACACACACTTACACAGGCTCTGACCTTACTCAGGAATTACTAACCTCATCACACGCAGTGATTACAGAAGACTGAGACACCATCAGTAACACGGAGTACCATCACAGCCTCACACACACTTACACAGGCTCTGACCTTACTCAGGAATTACTAACCTCATCACACACAGTGACTACACAAGACTGAGACACCATCAGTAACATGGAGTACCATCACAGGCTCACACACACTTACACAGGCTCTGACCTTACTCAGGAATTACTAACCTCATCACAAGCAGTGATTACAGAAGACTGAGACACCATCAGTAACATGGAGTACCATCACAGCCTCACACACACTTACACAGGCTCTGACCTTACTCAGGAATTACTAACCTCATCACACATAGTGACTACACAAGACTGAGATACCATCAGTAACATGGAGTACCATCACATCCTCACACACACTTACACAGGCTCTGACCTTACTCAGGAATTACTAACCTCATCACACACAGTGACTACACAAGACTGAGAAACCATCAGTAACATGGAGTACCATCACAGCCTCGCACACACTTACACAAGCTCTGACCTTACTCAGGAATTACTAACCTCATCACACACAGTGACTACACAAGACTGAGACACCATCAGTAACAAGGAATACCATCACAGCCTCAGACACACTTACACAGGCTCTGACCTTACTCAGGAATTACTAACCTCATCACACACAGTGACTACACAAGACTGAGACACCATCAGTAACATGGAGTACCATCACAGCCTCACACACACTTACACAGGCTCTGACCTTACTCAGGAATTACTAACCTCTTCACATGCAGTGATTACACAAGACTGAGAAACCATCAGTAACATGGAGTACCATCACAGCCTCGCACACACTTACACAAGCTCTGACCTTACTCAGGAATTACTAACCTCATCACACACAGTGACTACACAAGACTGAGACACCATCAGTAACAAGGAATACCATCACAGCCTCACACACACTTACACAGGCTCTGACCTTACTCAGGAATTACTAACCTCATCACACACAGTGACTACACAAGACTGAGACACCATCAGTAACATGGAGTACCATCACAGCCTCACACACACTTACACAGGCTCTGACCTTACTCAGGAATTACTAACCTCTTCACACGCAGTGATTACACAAGACTGAGACACCATCAGTAACATGGAGTACCATCACAGCCTCACACACACTTACACAGGCTCTGACCTTACTCAGGAATTACTAACCTCATCACACGCAGTGATTACACAAGACTGAGACACCATCAGTTACATGGAGTATCATCACAGCCTCACACACTTACACAGGCTCTGACCTTACTCAGGAATTACTAACCTCATCACACGCAGTGACTACACAAGACTGATATACCATCAGTAACATGGAGTACCATCACAGCCTCACACACACTTACACAGGCTCTGACCTTACTCAGGAATTACTAACCTCATCACACGCAGTGATTACACAAGACTGAGACACCATCAGTAACATGGAGTACCATCACAGCCTCACACACACTTACACAGGCTCAGACCTTACTCAGGAATTAATAACCTCATCACACGCAGTGATTACAGAAGACTGAGACACCATCAGTAACATGGAGTACCATCACAGCCTCACACACACTTACACAGGCTCTGGCCTTACTCAGGAATTACTAACCTCATCACATACAGTGACTACACAAGACTGATATACCATCAGTAACATGGAGTGCCATCACAGCCTCACACACACTTACACAGGCTCTGACCTTACTCAGGAATTACTAACCTCATCACACGCAGTGATTACACAAGACTGAGACACCATCAGTTACATGGAGTACCATCACAGCCTCACACACTTACACAGGCTCTGACCTTACTCAGGAATTACTAACCTCATCACACGCAGTGACTACACAAGACTGGTATACCATCAGTAACATGGAGTACCATCACAGCCTCACACACACTTACACAGGCTCTGACCTTACTCAGGAATTACTAACCTCATCACACGCAGTGATTACACAAGACTGAGACACCATCAGTAACATGGAGTACCATCACAGCCTCACACACACTTACACAGGCTCAGACCTTACTCAGGAATTAATAACCTCATCACACGCAGTGATTACAGAAGACTGAGACACCATCAGTAACATGGAGTACCATCACAGCCTCACACACACTTACACAGGCTCTGGCCTTACTCAGGAATTACTAACCTCATCACATACAGTGACTACACAAGACTGATATACCATCAGTAACATGGAGTGCCATCACAGCCTCACACACACTTACACAGGCTCTGACCTTACTCAGGAATTACTAACCTCATCACACGCAGTGATTACAGAAGACTGAGACACCATCAGTAACATGGAGTACCATCACAGCCTCACACACACTTACACAGGCTCTGACCTTACTCAGGAATTACTAACCTCATCACACACACTGACTACACAAGACTGAGACACCATCAGTAACATGGAGTACAATCACAGGCTCACACACACTTACACAGGCTCTGACCTTACTCAGGAATTACTAACCTCATCACACGCAGTGATTACACAAGACTGAGACACCATCAGTAACATGGAGTACCATCACAGCCTCACACACACTTACACAGGCTCTGACCTTACTCAGGAATCGCTAACCTCATCACACACAGTGACTACACAAGACTGATATACCATCAGTAACATGGAGTACCATCACAGCCTCACACACACTTACACAGGCTCTGACCTTACTCAGGAATTACTAACCTCATCACACACAGTGATTACAGAAGACTGAGACAACATCAGTAACATGGAGTACCATCACAGCCTCACACACACTTACACAGGCTCTGACATTACTCAGGAATTACTAACCTCATCACACACAGTGACAACACAAGACTGATATACCATCAGTAACATGGAGTACCATCACAGCCTCACACACACTTACACAGGCTCTGACCTTACTCAGGAATTACTAACCTCATCACACACAGTGATTACAGAAGACTGAGACAACATCAGTAACATGGAGTACCATCACAGCCTCACACACACTTACACAGGCTCTGACATTACTCAGGAATTACTAACCTCATCACACACAGTGACAACACAAGACTGATATACCATCAGTAACATGGAGTACCATCACAGCCTCACACACACTTACACAGGCTCTGACCTTTCTCAGGAAATACTAACCTCATCACACGCAGTGATTACAGAAGACTGAGACACCATCAGTAACATGGAGTACCATCAAAGCCTCACACACACTTACACAGGTTCTGACCTTACTCAGAAATTACTAACCTCATCACACACAGTGACTACACAAGACTGAGACACCATCAGTAACATGGAGTACCATCACAGGCTCACACACACTTACACAGGCTCTGACCTTACTCAGGAATTACTAACCTCATCACACGCAGTGACTACACAAGACTGAGATACCATCAGTAACATGGAGTACCATCACATCCTCACACACACATACACAGGCTCTGACCTTACTCAGGAATTACTAACCTCATCACATGCAGTGATTACATAAGGCTGAGATACCATCAGTAACATGGAGTACCATCACAGCCTCACAGACACTTACACAGGCTATGACCTTACTCAGGAATTACTAACCTCATCACACACAGTGATTACACAAGACTGAGACACCATCAGTAACATGGAGTACCATCACAGCCTCACACACACTTACACAGGCTCTTACCTTACTCAGGAATTACTAACCTCATCACATGCAGTGATTACACAAGACGGAGAGACCATCAGTAACATGGAGTACCATCACATCCTCACACACACTTACACAGGCTCTGACCTTACTCAGGAATTACTAACCTCATCACATGCAGTGATTACACAAGACTGAGAGACCATCAGTAACATGGAGTACCATCACATTCTCACACACACATACACAGGCTTTGACCTTACTCAGGAATTACTAACCTCATCACATGCAGTGATTACACAAGACTGAGAGACCATCAGTAACATGGAGTACCATCACAGCCTCACACACACTTACACAGGCTCTGACCTTACTCAGGAATTACTAACCTCATCACACGCAGTGATTACACAAGACTGAGAGACCATCAGTAACATGGAGTACCATCACATCCTCACACACACTTACACAGGCTCTGACCTTACTCAGGAATTACTAACCTCATCACACGCAGTGACTACAGAAGACTGAGACACCATCAGTAACATGGAGTACCATCACAGCCTCACACACACTTACACAGGCTCTGACCTTACTCAGGAATTACTAACCTCATCACACACAGTGACTACACAAGACTGATATACCATCACTAACATTGAGTACCATCACAGCCTCACACACACTTACACAGGCTCTGACCTTACTCAGGAATTACTAACCTCATCACACGCAGTGATTACACAAGACTGAGACACCATCAGTAACATGGAGTACCATCACAGCCTCACACACACTTACACAGGCTCTGACCTTACTCAGGAATTACTAACCTCATCACACGCAGTGATTACAGAAGACTGAGACACCATCAGTAACACGGAGTACCATCACAGCCTCACACACACTTACACAGGCTCTGACCTTACTCAGGAATTACTAACCTCATCACACGCAGTGATTACACAAGACTGAGACACCATCAGTAACATGGACTTCCATCACAGCCTCACACACACTTACACAGGCTCTGACCTTACTCAGGAATTACTAACCTCATCACACACAGTGACTACACAAGACTGATATACCTTCAGTAACATGGAGTACCATCACAGCCTCACACACACTTACACAGGCTCTGACCTTACTCAGGAATTACTAACCTCATCACACGCAGTGATTACAGAAGACTGAGACACCATCAGTAACATGGAGTACCATCACAGCCTCACACACACTTACACAGGCTCTGACCTTACTCAGGAATTACTAACCTCATCACACACAGTGACTACACAAGACTGAGACACCATCAGTAACATGGAGTACCATCACAGGCTCACACACACTTACATAGGCTCTGACCTTACTCAGGAATTACTAACCTCATCACACGCAGTGATTACAGAAGACTGAGACACCATCAGTAACACGGAGTACCATCACAGCCTCACACACACTTACACAGGCTCTGACCTTACTCAGGAATTACTAACCTCATCACACGCAGTGATTACACAAGACTGAGACACCATCAGTAACATGGACTTCCATCACAGCCTCACACACACTTACACAGGCTCTGACCTTACTCAGGAATTACTAACCTCATCACACACAGTGACTACACAAGACTGATATACCTTCAGTAACATGGAGTACCATCACAGCCTCACACACACTTACACAGGCTCTGACCTTACTCAGGAATTACTAACCTCATCACACGCAGTGATTACAGAAGACTGAGACACCATCAGTAACATGGAGTACCATCACAGCCTCACACACACTTACACAGGCTCTGACCTTACTCAGGAATTACTAACCTCATCACACACATTGACTACACAAGACTGAGACACCATCAGTAACATGGAGTACCATCACAGGCTCACACACACTTACATAGGCTCTGACCTTACTCAGGAATTACTAACCTCATCACACGCAGTGATTACAGAAGACTGAGACACCATCAGTAACATGGAGTACCATCACAGCCTCACACACACTTACACAGGCTCTGACCTTACTCAGGAATTACTAACCTCATCACACATAGTGACTACACAAGACTGAGATACCATCAGTAACATGGAGTACCATCACATCCTCACACACACTTACACAGGCTCTGACCTTACTCAGGAATTACTAACCTCATCACACACAGTGACTACACAAGACTGAGAAACCATCAGTAACATGGAGTACCATCACAGCCTCGCACACACTAACACAAGCTCTGACCTTACTCAGGAATTACTAACCTCATCACACACAGTGACTACACAAGACTGAGACACCATCAGTAACAAGGAATACCATCACAGCCTCACACACACTTACAAAGGCTCTGACCTTACTCAGGAATTACTAACCTCATCACACACAGTGACTACACAAGATTGAGACACCATCAGTAATATGGAGTACCATCACAGCCTCACACACACTTACACAGGCTCTGACCTTACTCAGGAATTACTAACCTCATCACACGCAGTGACTACAGAAGACTGAGACACCATCAGTAACACGGAGTACCATCACAGCCTCACACACACTTACACAGGCTCTGACCTTACTCAGGAATTACTAACCTCATCACACACAGTGACTACACAAGACTGAGACACCATCAGTAACATGGAGTACCATCACAGGCTCACACACACTTACACAGGCTCTGACCTTACTCAGGAATTACAAACCTCATCACACGCAGTGATTACAGAAGACTGAGACACCATCAGTAACATGGAGTACCATCACAGCCTCACACACACTTACACAGGCTCTGACCTTACTCAGGAATTACTAACCTCATCACACATAGTGACTACACAAGACTGAGATACCATCAGTAACATGGAGTACCATCACATCCTCACACACACTTACACAGGCTCTGACCTTACTCAGGAATTACTAACCTCATCACACACAGTGACTACACAAGACTGAGAAACCATCAGTAACATGGAGTACCATCACAGCCTCGCACACACTTACACAAGCTCTGACCTTACTCAGGAATTACTAACCTCATCACACACAGTGACTACACAAGACTGAGACACCATCAGTAACAAGGAATACCATCACAGCCTCACACACACTTACACAGGCTCTGACCTTACTCAGGAATTACTAACCTCATCACACACAGTGACTACACAAGACTGAGACACCATCAGTAACATGGAGTACCATCACAGCCTCGCACACACTTACACAGGCTCTGACCTTACTCAGGAATTACTAACCTCTTCACACGCAGTGATTACACAAGACTGAGACACCATCAGTAACATGGAGTACCATCACAGCCTCACACACACTTACACAGGCTCTGACCTTACTCAGGAATTACTAACCTCATCACACGCAGTGATTACACTAAGACTGAGACACCATCAGTTACATGGAGTACCATCACAGCCTCACACACTTACACAGGCTCTGACCTTACTCAGGAATTACTAACCTCATCACACGCAGTGACTACACAAGACTGATATACCATCAGTAACATGGAGTACCATCACAGCCTCACACACACTTACACAGGCTCTGACCTTACTCAGGAATTACTAACCTCATCACACGCAGTGATTACACAAGACTGAGACACCATCAGTAACATGGAGTACCATCACAGCCTCACACACACTTACACAGGCTCAGACCTTACTCAGGAATTAATAACCTCATCACACGCAGTGATTACAGAAGACTGAGACACCATCAGTAACATGGAGTACCATCACAGCCTCACACACACTTACACAGGCTCTGGCCTTACTCAGGAATTACTAACCTCATCACATACAGTGACTACACAAGACTGATATACCATCAGTAACATGGAGTGCCATCACAGCCTCACACACACTTACACAGGCTCTGACCTTACTCAGGAATTACTAACCTCATCACATGCAGTGATTACAGAAGACTGAGACACCATCAGTAACATGGAGTACCATCACAGCCTCACACACACTTACACAGGCTCTGACCTTACTCAGGAATTACTAACCTCATCACACACACTGACTACACAAGACTGAGACACCATCAGTAACATGGAGTACCATCACAGGCTCACACACACTTACACAGGCTCTGACCTTACTCAGGAATTACTAACCTCATCACAGGCAGTGATTACACAAGACTGAGACACCATCAGTAACATGGAGTACCATCACAGCCTCACACACACTTACACAGGCTCTGACCTCACTCAGGAATCGCTAACCTCATCACACACAGTGACTACACAAGACTGATATACCATCAGTAACATGGAGTACCATCACAGCCTCACACACACTTACACAGGCTCTGACCTTACTCAGGAATTACTAACCTCATCACACACAGTGATTACAGAAGACTGAGAGAACATCAGTAACATGGAGTACCATCACAGCCTCACACACACTTACACAGGCTCTGACATTACTCAGGAATTACTAACCTCATCACACACAGTGACTACACAAGACTGATATATCATCAGTAACATGGAGTACCATCACAGCCTCACACACACTTACACAGGCTCTGACCTTTCTCAGGAAATACTAACCTCATCACACGCAGTGATTACAGAAGACTGAGACACCATCAGTAACATGGAGTACCATCACAGCCTCACACACACTTACACAGGTTTTGACCTTACTCAGAAATTACTAACCTCATCACACACAGTGACTACACAAGACTGAGACACCATCAGTAACATGGAGTACCATCACAGGCTCACACACACTTACACAGGCTCTGACCTTACTCAGGAATTACTAACCTCATCACACGCAGTGACTACACAAGACTGAGATACCATCAGTTATATGGAGTACCATCACATCCTCACACACACATACACAGGCTCTGACCTTATTCAGGAATTACTAACCTCATCACATGCAGTGATTACACAAGGCTGAGATACCACCAGTAACATGGAGTACCATCACAGCCTCACAGACACTTACACAGGCTATGACCTTACTCAGGAATTACTAACCTCATCACACACAGTGATTACACAAGACTGAGAAACCATCAGTAACATGGAGTACCATCACAGCCTCACACACACTTACACAGGCTCTTACCTTACTCAGGAATTACTAACCTCATCACATGCAGTGACTACACAAGACTGAGAGACCATCAGTAACATGTAGTACCATCACAACCTCACACACACTTACACAGGCTCTGACCTTACTCAGGAATTACTAACCTCATCACATGCAGTGATTACACAAGACTGAGAGACCATCAGTAACATGGAGTACCATCACATCCTCACACACACTTACACAGGCTCTGACCTTACTCAGGAATTACTAACCTCATCACATGCAGTGATTACACAAGACTGAGAGACCATCAGTAACATGGAGTACCATCACATCCTCACACACACATACACAGGCTTTGACCTTACTCAGGAATTACTAACCTCATCACATGCAGTGATTACACAAGACTGAGAGACCATCAGTAACATGGAGTACCATCACAGCCTCACACACACTCACACAGGCTCTGACCTTACTCAGGAATTACTAACCTCATCACACGCAGTGATTACACAAGACTGAGAGACCATCAGTAACATGGAGTACCATCACATCCTCACACACACTTACACAGGCTCTGACCTTACTCAGGAATTACTAACCTCATCACACGCAGTGATTACAGAAGACTGAGACACCATCAGTAACATGGAGTACCATCACAGCCTCACACACACTTACACAGGCTCTGACCTTACTCAGGAATTACTAACCTCATCACACACAGTGACTACACAAGACTGATATACCATCACTAACATGGAGTACCATCACAGCCTCACACACACTTACACAGGCTCTGACCTTACTCAGGAATTACTAACCTCATCACACGCAGTGATTACACAAGACTGAGACACCATCAGTAACATGGAGTACCATCACAGCCTCACACACACTTACACAGGCTCTGACCTTACTCAGGAATTACTAACCTCATCACACACAGTGATTACAGAAGACTGAGACACCATCAGTAACATGGAGTACCATCACAGCCTCATACACACTTACACAGGCTCTGACCTTACTCAGGAATTACTAACCTCATCACACACAGTGACTACACAAGACTGAGACACCATCAGTAACATGGAGTACCATCACAGGCTCACACACACTTACACAGGCTCTGACCTTACTCAGGAATTACTAACCTCATCACACGCAGTGATTACACAAGACTGAGACACCATCAGTAACATGGACTTCCATCACAGCCTCACACACACTTACACAGGCTCTGACCTTACTCAGGAATTACTAACCTCATCACACACAGTGACTACACAAGACTGATATACCTTCAGTAACATGGAGTACCATCACAGCCTCACACACACTTACACAGGCTCTGACCTTACTCAGGAATTACTAACCTCATCACACGCAGTGATTACAGAAGACTGAGACACCATCAGTAACATGGAGTACCATCACAGCCTCACACACACTTACACAGGCTCTGACCTTACTCAGGAATTACTAACCTCATCACACACAGTGACTACACAAGACTGAGACACCATCAGTAACATGGAGTACCATCACAGGCTCACACACACTTACACAGGCTCTGACCTTACTCAGGAATTACTAACCTCATCACACGCAGTGACTACACAAGACTGAGATACCATCAGTTATATGGAGTACCATCACATCCTCACACACACATACACAGGCTCTGACCTTATTCAGGAATTACTAACCTCATCACATGCAGTGATTACACAAGGCTGAGATACCACCAGTAACATGGAGTACCATCACAGCCTCACAGACACTTACACAGGCTATGACCTTACTCAGGAATTACTAACCTCATCACACACAGTGATTACACAAGACTGAGAAACCATCAGTAACATGGAGTACCATCACAGCCTCACACACACTTACACAGGCTCTTACCTTACTCAGGAATTACTAACCTCATCACATGCAGTGACTACACAAGACTGAGAGACCATCAGTAACATGTAGTACCATCACAACCTCACACACACTTACACAGGCTCTGACCTTACTCAGGAATTACTAACCTCATCACATGCAGTGATTACACAAGACTGAGAGACCATCAGTAACATGGAGTACCATCACATCCTCACACACACTTACACAGGCTCTGACCTTACTCAGGAATTACTAACCTCATCACATGCAGTGATTACACAAGACTGAGAGACCATCAGTAACATGGAGTACCATCACATCCTCACACACACATACACAGGCTTTGACCTTACTCAGGAATTACTAACCTCATCACATGCAGTGATTACACAAGACTGAGAGACCATCAGTAACATGGAGTACCATCACAGCCTCACACACACTCACACAGGCTCTGACCTTACTCAGGAATTACTAACCTCATCACACGCAGTGATTACACAAGACTGAGAGACCATCAGTAACATGGAGTACCATCACATCCTCACACACACTTACACAGGCTCTGACCTTACTCAGGAATTACTAACCTCATCACACGCAGTGATTACAGAAGACTGAGACACCATCAGTAACATGGAGTACCATCACAGCCTCACACACACTTACACAGGCTCTGACCTTACTCAGGAATTACTAACCTCATCACACACAGTGACTACACAAGACTGATATACCATCACTAACATGGAGTACCATCACAGCCTCACACACACTTACACAGGCTCTGACCTTACTCAGGAATTACTAACCTCATCACACGCAGTGATTACACAAGACTGAGACACCATCAGTAACATGGAGTACCATCACAGCCTCACACACACTTACACAGGCTCTGACCTTACTCAGGAATTACTAACCTCATCACACACAGTGATTACAGAAGACTGAGACACCATCAGTAACATGGAGTACCATCACAGCCTCATACACACTTACACAGGCTCTGACCTTACTCAGGAATTACTAACCTCATCACACACAGTGACTACACAAGACTGAGACACCATCAGTAACATGGAGTACCATCACAGGCTCACACACACTTACACAGGCTCTGACCTTACTCAGGAATTACTAACCTCATCACACGCAGTGATTACACAAGACTGAGACACCATCAGTAACATGGACTTCCATCACAGCCTCACACACACTTACACAGGCTCTGACCTTACTCAGGAATTACTAACCTCATCACACACAGTGACTACACAAGACTGATATACCTTCAGTAACATGGAGTACCATCACAGCCTCACACACACTTACACAGGCTCTGACCTTACTCAGGAATTACTAACCTCATCACACGCAGTGATTACAGAAGACTGAGACACCATCAGTAACATGGAGTACCATCACAGCCTCACACACACTTACACAGGCTCTGACCTTACTCAGGAATTACTAACCTCATCACACACAGTGACTACACAAGACTGAGACACCATCAGTAACATGGAGTACCATCACAGGCTCACACACACTTACACAGGCTCTGACCTTACTCAGGAATTACTAACCTCATCACACGCAGTGATTACAGAAGACTGAGACACCATCAGTAACATGGAGTACCATCACAGCCTCACACACACTTACACAGGCTCTGATCTTACTCAGGAATTACTAACCTCATCACACATAGTGACTACACAAGACTGAGATACCATCAGTAACATGGAGTACCATCACATCCTCACACACACTTACACAGGCTCTGACCTTACTCAGGAATTACTAACCTCATCACACACAGTGACTACACAAGACTGAGAAACCATCAGTAACATGGAGTACCATCACAGCCTCGCACACACTAACACAAGCTCTGACCTTACTCAGGAATTACTAACCTCATCACACACAGTGACTACACAAGACTGAGACACCATCAGTAACAAGGAATACCATCACAGCCTCACACACACTTACACAGGCTCTGACCTTACTCAGGAATTACTAACCTCATCACACACAGTGACTACACAAGATTGAGACACCATCAGTAACATGGAGTACCATCACAGCCTCACACACACTTACACAGGCTCTGACCTTACTCAGGAATTACTAACCTCTTCAGACGCAGTGATTACACAAGACTGAGATACCATCAGTAACATGGAGTACCAACACAGCCTCACACACACTTACACAGGCTCTGACATTACTCAGGAATTACTAACCTCATCACATGCAGTGATTACACAAGACTGAGACACCATCAGTTACATGGAGTACCATCACAGCCTCACACACTTACACAGGCTCTGACCTTACTCAGGAATTACTAACCTCATCACAGACAGAGAGTACACAAGACTGATATACCATCAGTAACATGGAGTACCATCACAGCCTCACACACACTTACACAGGCTCTGACCTTACTCAGGAATTACTAACCTCATCACACGCAGTGATTACAGAAGACTGAGACACCATCAGTAACATGGAGTACCATCACAGCCTCACACACACTTACACAGGCTCTGACCTTCCTCAGGAATTACTAACCTCATCACACACAGTGACTACACAAGACTGAGACACCATCAGTAACATGGAGTACCATCACAGGCTCACACACACTTACACAGGCTCTGACCTTACTCAGGAATTACTAACCTGATCACACACAGTGACTACACAAGACTGAGACACCATCAGTAACAAGGAATACCATCACAGCCTCACACACACTTACACAGGCTCTGACCTTACTCAGGAATTACTAACCTCATCACACACAGTGACTACACAAGATTGAGACACCATCAGTAACATGGAGTACCATCACAGCCTCACACACACTTACACAGGCTCTGACCTTACTCAGGAATTACTAACCTCTTCAGACGCAGTGATTACACAAGACTGAGATACCATCAGTAACATGGAGTACCAACACAGCCTCACACACACTTACACAGGCTCTGACATTACTCAGGAATTACTAACCTCATCACATGCAGTGATTACACAAGACTGAGACATCATCAGTTACATGGAGTACCATCACAGCCTCACACACTTACACAGGCTCTTACCTTACTCAGGAATTACTAACCTCATCACACACAGAGAGTACACAAGACTGATATACCATCAGTAACATGGAGTACCATCACAGCCTCACACACACTTACACAGGCTCTGACCTTACTCAGGAATTACTAACCTCATCACACGCAGTGATTACAGAAGACTGAGACACCATCAGTAACATGGAGTACCATCACAGCCTCACACACACTTACACAGGCTCTGGCCTTCCTCAGGAATTACTAACCTCATCACACACAGTGACTACACAAGACTGAGACACCATCAGTAACATGGAGTACCATCACAGGCTCACACACACTTACACAGGCTCTGACCTTACTCAGGAATTACTAACCTCATCACACGCAGTGATTACACAAGACTGAGACACCATCAGTAACATGGAGTACCATCACAGCCTCACACACACGTACACAGGCTCTGACCTTACTCAGGAATCGCTAACCTCATCACACACAGTGACTACACAAGACTGATATACCATCAGTAACATGGAGTACCATCACAGCCTCACACACACTTACACAGGCTCTGACCTTACTCAAGAATTACTAACCTCATCACACACAGTGATTACAGAAGACTGAGACAACATCAGTAACATGGAGTACCATCACAGCCTCACACACACTTACACAGGCTCTGACCTTACTCAGGAATTACTAACCTCATCACACACAGTGACTACACAAGACTGATATACCATCAGTAACATGGAGTACCATCACAGCCTCACACACACTTACACAGGCTCTGACTTTTCTCAGGAAATACTAACCTCATCACACGCAGTGATTACAGAAGACTGAGACACCATCAGTAACATGGAGTACCATCACAGCCTCACACACACTTACACAGGTTCTGACCTTACTCAGAAATTACTAACCTCATCACACGCAGTGACTACACAAGACTGAGATACCATCAGTAACATGGAGTACCATCACATCCTCACACACACATACACAGGCTCTGACCTTACTCAGGAATTACTAACCTCATCACATGCAGTGATTACACAAGGCTGAGATACCATCAGTAACATGGAGTACCATCACAGCCTCACAGACACTTACACAGGCTATGACCTTACTCAGGAATTACTAACCTCATCACACACAGTGATTACACAAGACTGAGACACCATCAGTAACATGGAGTACCATCACAGCCTCACACACACTTACACAGGCTCTTACCTTACTCAGGAATTACTAACCTCATCACACGCAGTGACTACACAAGACTGAGAGACCATCAGTAACATGGAGTACCATCACAGCCTCACACACACTTACACAGGCGCTGACCTTACTCAGGAATTACTAACCTCATCACACGCAGTGATTACACAAGACTGAGAGACCATCAGTAACATGGAGTACCATCACATCCTCACACACACTTACACAGGCTCTGACCTTACTCAGGAATTACTAACCTCATCACACGCAGTGATTACAGAAGACTGAGACACCATCAGTAACATGGAGTACCATCACAGCCTCACACACACTTACACAGGCTCTGACCTTACTCAGGAATTACTAACCTCATCACACACAGTGACTACACAAGACTGATATACCATCACTAACATGGAGTACCATCACAGCCTCACACACACTTACACAGGCTCTGACCTTACTCAGGAATTACTAACCTCATCACACACAGTGACTACACAATACTGAGACACCATCAGTAACATGGAGTACCAACACAGGCTCACACACACTTACACAGGCTCTGACCTTACTCAGGAATTACTAACCTCATCACACGCAGTGATTACACAAGACTGAGACACCATCAGTAACATGGACTTCCATCACAACCTCACACAAACTTACACAGGCTCTGACCTTACTCAGGAATTACTAACCTCATCACACACAGTGACTACACAAGACTGATATACCGTCAGTAACATGGAGTACCATCACACCCTCACACACACTTACACAGGCTCTGACCTTACTCAGGAATTACTAACCTCATCACACGCAGTGATTACAGAAGACTGAGACACCATCAGTAACATGAAGTACCATTACAGCCTCACACACACTTACACAGGCTCTGACCTTACTCAGGAATTACTAACCTCATCACACACAGTGACTACACAAGACTGAGACACCATCAGTAACAGGGAGTACCATCACAGGCTCACACACACTTACACAGGCTCTGACCTTACTCAGGAATTACTAACCTCATCACACGCAGTGATTACAGAAGACTGAGACACCATCAGTAACATGGAGTACCATCACAGGCTCACACACACTTACACAGGCTCTGACGTTACTCAGGAATTACTAACCTCATCACACATAGTGACTACACAAGACTGAGATACCATCAGTAACATGGAGTACCATCACATCTTCACACACACTTACACAGGCTCTGACCTTACTCAGGAATTACTAACCTCATCACACACAGTGACTACACAAGACTGAGAAACCATCAGTAACATGGAGTGCCATCACAGCCTCGCACACACTAACACAAGCTCTGACCTTACTCAGGAATTACTAACCTCATCACACACAGTGACTACACAAGACTGAGACACCATCAGTAACAAGGAATACCATCACAGCCTCACACACACTTACACAGGCTCTGACCTTACTCAGGAATTACTAACCTCATCACACACAGTGACTACACAAGATTGAGACACCATCAGTAACATGGAGAACCATCACAGCCTCACACACACTTACACAGGCTCTGACCTTACTCAGGAATTACTAACCTCTTCAGACGCAGTGATTACACAAGACTGAGATACCATCAGTAACATGGAGTACCATCACAGCCTCACACACACTTACACAGGCTCTGACCTTACTCAGGAATTACTAACCTCATCCCACGCAGTGATTACACAAGACTGAGACACCATCAGTAACATGGAGTACCATCACAGCCTCACACACACTTACACAGGCTCTGGCCTTACTCAGGAATTATTAACCTCATCACATACAGTGACTACACAAGACTGATATACGATCAGTAACATGGAGTGCCATCACAGCCTCACACACACTTACACAGGCTCTGACCTTACTCAGGAATTACTAACCTCATCACACGCAGTGATTACAGAAGACTGAGACACCATCAGTAACATGGAGTACCATCACAGCCTCACACACACTTACACAGGCTCTGACCTTACTCAGGAATCGCTAACCTCATCACAGACAGTGACTACACAAGACTGATATACCATCAGTAACATGGAGTACCATCACAGCCTCACACACACTTACACAAGCTCTGACCTTACTCAGGAATTACTAACCTCATCACACACAGTGACTACACAAGACTGATATACCATCAGTAACATGGAGTACCATCACAGCCTCACACACACTTACACAGGCTCTGACCTTACTCAGGAATTACTAACCTCATCACACACAGTGATTACAGAAGACTGAGACAACATCAGTAACATGGAGTACCATCACAGCTTCACACACACTTACACAGGCTCTGACATTACTCAGGAAATACTAACCTCATCACACGCAGTGATTACAGAAGACTGAGACACCATCAGTAACATGGAGTACCATCACAGCCTCACACACACTTACACAGGCTCTGACATTACTCAGGAATTACTAACCTCATCACACACAGTGACTACACAAGACTGATATACCATCAGTAACATGGAGTACCATCACAGCCTCACACACACTTACACAAGCTCTGACCTTACTCAGGAATTACTAACCTCATCACACACAGTGACTACACAAGACTGAGAAACCATCAGTAACATGGAGTACCATCACAGCCTCACACACACTTACACAGGCTCTGACCTTACTCAGGAATTACTAACCTCATCACACACAGTGACTACACAAGACTGAGACACCATCAGTAACAAGGAATACCATCACAGCCTCACACACACTTACACAGGCTCTGACCTTACTCAGGAATTACTAACCTCATCACACGCAGTGATTACACAAGACTGAGAAACCATCAGTAACATGGAGTACCATCACATCCTCACAGACACTTACACAGGCTCTGACCTTACTCAGGAATTACTATCCTCATCACACGCAGTGACTACACAAGACTGAGATACCATCAGTAACATGGAGAACCATCACAGCCTCACACACACTTACACAGGCTCTGACCTTACTCAGGAATTACTAACCTCATCACACGCAGTGATTACACAAGACTGAGAGACCATCAGTAACATGGAGTACCATCACATCCTCACACACACTTACACAGGCTCTGACCTTACTCAGGAATTACTAACCTCATCACACGCAGTGATTACAGAAGACTGAGACACCATCAGTAACATGGAGTACCATCACAGCCTCACACACACTTACACAGGCTCTGACCTTACTCAGGAATTACTAACCTCATCACACACAGTGACTACACAAGACTGATATACCATCACTAACATGGAGTACCATCACAGCCTCACACACACTTACACAGGCTCTGACCTTACTCAGGAATTACTAACCTCATCACACGCAGTGATTACACAAGACTGAGACACCATCAGTAACATGGAGTACCATCACAGCCTCACACACACTTACACAGGCTCTGACCTTACTCAGGAATTACTAACCTCATCACACACAGTGATTACAGAAGACTGAGACACCATCAGTAACATGGAGTACCATCACAGCCTCACACACACTTACACAGGCTCTGACCTTACTCAGGAATTACTAACCTCATCACACACAGTGACTACACAAGACTGAGACACCATCATTAACATGGAGTACCATCACAGGCTCACACACACTTACACAGGCTCTGACCTTACTCAGGAATTACTAACCTCATCACACGCAGTGATTACACAAGACTGAGACACCATCAGTAACATGGACTTCCATCACAACCTCACACACACTTACACAGGCTCTGACCTTACTCAGGAATTACTAACCTCATCACACACAGTGACTACACAAGACTGATATACCTTCAGTAACATGGAGTACCATCACAGCCTCACACACACTTACACAGGCTCTGACCTTACTCAGGAATTACTAACCTCATCACACGCAGTGATTTACAGAAGACTGAGACACCATCAGTAACATGGAGTACCATCACAGCCTCACACACACTTACACAGGCTCTGACCTTACTCAGGAATTACTAACCTCATCACACACAGTGACTACACAAGACTGAGACACCATCAGTAACAGGGAGTACCATCACAGGCTCACACACACTTACACAGGCTCTGACCTTACTCAGGAATTACTAACCTCATCACACGCAGTGATTACAGAAGACTGAGACACCATCAGTAACATGGAGTACCATCACAGGCTCACACACACTTACACAGGCTCTGACCTTACTCAGGAATTACTAACCTCATCACACATAGTGACTACACAAGACTGAGATACCATCAGTAACATGGAGTACCATCACATCCTCACACACACTTACACAGGCTCTGACCTTACTCAGGAATTACTAACCTCATCACACACAGTGACTACACAAGACTGAGAAACCATCAGTAACATGGAGTACCATCACAGCCTCGCACACACTAACACAAGCTCTGACCTTACTCAGGAATTACTAACCTCATCACACACAGTGACTACACAAGACTGAGACACCATCAGTAACAAGGAATACCATCACAGCCTCACACACACTTACACAGGCTCTGACCTTACTCAGGAATTACTAACCTCATCACACACAGTGACTACACAAGATTGAGACACCATCAGTAACATGGAGAACCATCACAGCCTCACACACACTTACACAGGCTCTGACCTTACTCAGGAATTACTAACCTCTTCAGACGCAGTGATTACACAAGACTGAGATACCATCAGTAACATGGAGTACCATCACAGCCTCACACACACTTACACAGGCTCTGACCTTACTCAGGAATTACTAACCTCATCCCACGCAGTGATTACACAAGACTGAGACACCATCAGTTACATGGAGTACCATCACAGCCTCACACACTTACACAGGCTCTGACCTTACTCAGGAATTACTAACCTCATCACACACAGAGACTACACAAGACTGATATACCATCAGTAACATGGAGTACCATCACAGCCTCACACACACTTACACAGGCTCTGACCTTACTCAGGAATTACTAACCTCATCACACGCAGTGATTACACAAGACTGAGACACCATCAGTAACATGGAGTACCATCACAGCCTCACACACACTTACACAGGCTCAGACCTTACTCAGGAATTACTATCCTCATCACACGCAGTGATTACAGAAGACTGAGACACCATCAGTAACATGGAGTACCATCACAGCCTCACACACACTTACACAGGCTCTGGCCTTACTCAGGAATTATTAACCTCATCACATACAGTGACTACACAAGACTGATATACCATCAGTAACATGGAGTGCCATCACAGCCTCACACACACTTACACAGGCTCTGACCTTACTCAGGAATTACTAACCTCATCACACGCAGTGATTACAGAAGACTGAGACACCATCAGTAACATGGAGTACCATCACAGCCTCACACACACTTACACAGGCTCTGACCTTACTCAGGAATCGCTAACCTCATCACACACAGTGACTACACAAGACTGATATACCATCAGTAACATGGAGTACCATCACAGCCTCACACACACTTACACAGGCTCTGACCTTACTCAGGAATTACTAACCTCATCACACACAGAGATTACAGAAGACTGAGACAACATCAGTAACATGGAGTACCATCACAGCCTCACACACACTTACACAGGCTCTGACATTACTCAGGAAATACTAACCTCATCACACGCAGTGATTACAGAAGACTGAGACACCATCAGTAACATGGAGTACCATCACAGCCTCACACACACTTACACAGGCTCTGACATTACTCAGGAATTACTAACCTCATCACACACAGTGACTACACAAGACTGATATACCATCAGTAACATGGAGTACCATCACAGCCTCACACACACTTACACAAGCTCTGACCTTACTCAGGAATTACTAACCTCATCACACACAGTGACTACACAAGACTGAGACACCATCAGTAACATGGAGTACCATCACAGCCTCACACACACTTACACAGGCTCTGACCTTACTCAGGAATTACTAACCTCATCACACACAGTGACTACACAAGACTGAGACACCATCAGTAACAAGGCATACCATCACAGCCTCACACACACTTACACAGGCTCTGACCTTACTCAGGAATTACTAACCTCATCACACGCAGTGATTACACAAGACTGAGAAACCATCAGTAACATGGAGTACCATCACATCCTCACACACACTTACACAGGCTCTGACCTTACTCAGGAATTACTATCCTCATCACACGCAGTGACTACACAAGACTGAGATACCATCAGTAACATGGAGTACCATCACAGCCTCACACACACTTACACAGGCTCTGACCTTACTCAGGAATTACTAACCTCATCACACGCAGTGATTACACAAGACTGAGAGACCATCAGTAACATGGAGTACCATCACATCCTCACACACACTTACACAGGCTCTGACCTTACTCAGGAATTACTAACCTCATCACACGCAGTGACTACACAAGACTGAGAAACCATCAGTAACATGGAGTACCATCACAGCCTCACAAACACTTACACAGGCTCTGACCTTACTCAGGAATTACTAACCTCATCACATGCAGTGATTACACAAGACTGAGAGACCATCAGTAACATGGAGTACCATCACATCCTCACACACACATACACAGGCTCTGACCTTACTCAGGAATTACTAACCTCATCACATGCAGTGATTACACAAGACTGAGAGACCATCATTAACATGGAGTACCATCACATCCTCACACACACTTACACAAGCTCTGACCTTACTCAGGAATTACTAACCTCATCACACACAGTGATTACACAAGACTGAGAGACCATCAGTAACATGGAGTACCATCACAGCCTCACACACACTTACACAGGCTCTGACCTTACTCAGGAATTACTAACCTCATCACATGCAGTGATTACACAAGACTGAGAGACCATCAGTAACATGGAGTACCATCACAGCCTCACACACACTTACACAGGCTCTGACCTTACTCAGGAATTACTAACCTCATCACACGCAGTGATTACACAAGACTGAGACACCATCAGTAACATGGAGTACCATCACAGCCTCACACACACTTACACAGCTCTGACATTACTCAGGAGTTACTAACCTCATCACACGCAGTGATTACACAAGACTGAGATACCATCAGTAACATGGAGTACCATCACAGCCTCACACACACTTACACAGGCTCTGACCTTACTCAGGAATTACTAAACTCATCACACGCAGTGATTACACAAGACTGAGATACCATCAGTAACATGGATTACCATCACATCCTCACACACACTTACACAGGCTCTGACCTTACTCAGGAATTACTAACCTCATCACACGCAGTGATTACACAAGACAGAGATACCATCAGTAACATGGAGTACCATCACATCCTCACACACACTTACACAGGCTTTGACCTTACTCAGGAATTACTAGCCTCATCACACGCAGTGATTACACAAGACTGAGAAACCATCAGTAACATGGAGTACCATCACATCCTCACACACACTTACACAGGCTCTGACCTTACTCAGGAATTACTATCCTCATCACACGCAGTGACTACTCAAGACTGAGATACCATCAGTAACATGGAGTACCATCACAGCCTCACACACACTTACACAGGCTCTGACCTTACTCAGGAATTACTAACCTCATCACACGCAGTGATTACACAAGACTAAGAGACCATCAGTAACATGGAGTACCATCACATCCTCACACACACTTACACAGGCTCTGACCTTACTCAGGAATTACTAACCTCATCACACACAGTGACTACACAAGACTGATATCCCATCAGTAACATGGAGTACCATCACATCCTCACACACACTTACACAGGCTCTGACCTTACTCAGGAATTACTAGCCTCATCACACGCAGTGATTACACAAGACTGAGAAACCATCAGTAACATGGAGTACCATCACAGCCTCACACACACTTACACAGGCTCTGACCTTACTCAGGAATTACTAACCTCATCACACGCAGTGACTACACAAGACTGAGATACCATCAGTAACATGGAGTACCATCACAGCCTCACACACACTTACACAGGCTCTGACCTTACTCAGGAATTACTAACCTCATCACACGCAGTGACTACACAAGACTGATATACCATCAGTTACATGGAGAACTATCACAGCCTCACACACACTTACACAGGCTCTGACCTTACTCAGGAATTACTAACCTCATCACACACAGTGACTACACAAGACGGAGATACCATCAGTAACAGGGAGTACCATCACAGCCTCACACACACTTACACAGGCTCTGACCTTACTCAGGAATTACTAACCTCATCACATACAGTGACTACACAAGACTGATATACCCTCAGTAACATGCAGTACCATCACAGCCTCACACACACTTACACAGGCTCTGACCTTACTCAGGAATTACTAACCTCATCACACGCAGTGATTACAGAAGACTGAGACACCATCAGTAACATGGAGTACCATCACAGCCTCACACACACTTACAAAGGCTCTGACCTTACTCAGGAATTACTAACCTCAACACACACAGTGACTACACAAGACTGAGACACCATCAGTAACATGGAGTACCATCACAGGCTC
The DNA here is from genome assembly GCA_031769625.1 of Taudactylus pleione. NCBI lineage: Eukaryota > Metazoa > Chordata > Amphibia > Anura > Myobatrachidae > Taudactylus > Taudactylus pleione. The sequence goes on from JAUIMM010000446.1 coordinate 5,586,960, forward strand.
ACACACACTTACACAGGCTCTGACCTTACTCAGGAATTACTAACCTCATCACACGCAGTGATTACACAAGACTGAGACACCATCAGTAACATGGAGTACCATCACAGCCTCACACACACTTACACAGGCTCTGACCTTACTCAGGAATTACTAACCTCATCACACACAGTGACTACACAAGACTGATATACCATCAGTAACATGGAGTACCATCACAGCCTCACACACACTTACACAGGCTCTGACCTTACTCAGGAATTACTAACCTCATCACACGCAGTGATTACACAAGACTGAGACACCATCAGTAACATGGAGTACCATCACAGCCTCACACACACTTACACAGGCTCAGACCTTACTCAGGAATTACTATCCTCATCACACGCAGTGATTACAGAAGACTGAGACACCATCAGTAACATGGAGTACCATCACAGCCTCACACACACTTACACAGGCTCTGGCCTTACTCAGAAATTATTAACCTCATCACATACAGTGACTACACAAGACTGATATACCATCAGTAACATGGAGTGCCATCACAGCCTCACACACACTTACACAGGCTCTGACCTTACTCAGGAATTACTAACCTCATCACACGCAGTGATTACAGAAGACTGAGACACCATCAGTAACATGGAGTACCATCACAGCCTCACACACACTTACACAGGCTCTGACCTTACTCAGGAATCGCTAACCTCATCACACACAGTGACTACACAAGACTGATATACCATCAGTAACATGGAGTACCATCACAGCCTCACACACACTTACACAGGCTCTGACCTTACTCAGGAATTACTAACCTCATCACACACAGTGATTACAGAAGACTGAGACAACATCAGTAACATGGAGTACCATCACAGCCTCACACACACTTACACAGGCTCTGACATTACTCAGGAAATACTAACCTCATCACACGCAGTGATTACAGAAGACTGAGACACCATCAGTAACATGGAGTACCATCACAGCCTCACACACACTTACACAGGCTCTGACATTACTCAGGAATTACTACCCTCATCACACACAGTGACTACACAAGACTGATATACCATCAGTAACATGGAGTACCATCACAGCCTCACACACACTTACACAAGCTCTGACCTTACTCAGGAATTACTAACCTCATCACACACAGTGACTACACAAGACTGAGACACCATCAGTAACATGGAGTACCATCACAGCCTCACACACACTTACACAGGCTCTGACCTTACTCAGGAATTACTAACCTCATCACACACAGTGACTACACAAGACTGAGACACCATCAGTAACAAGGCATACCATCACAGCCTCACACACACTTACACAGGCTCTGACCTTACTCAGGAATTACTAACCTCATCACACGCAGTGATTACACAAGACTGAGAAACCATCAGTAACATGGAGTACCATCACATCCTCACACACACTTACACAGGCTCTGACCTTACTCAGGAATTACTATCCTCATCACACGCAGTGACTACACAAGACTGAGATACCATCAGTAACATGGAGTACCATCACAGCCTCACACACACTTACACAGGCTCTGACCTTACTCAGGAATTACTAACCTCATCACACGCAGTGATTACACAAGACTGAGAGACCATCAGTAACATGGAGTACCATCACATCCTCACACACACTTACACAGGCTCTGACCTTACTCAGGAATTACTAACCTCATCACACACAGTGACTACACAAGACTGAGAAACCATCAGTAACATGGAGTACCATCACAGCCTCACACACACTTACACAGGCTCTGACCTTACTCAGGAATTACTAACCTCATCACATGCAGTGATTACACAAGACTGAGAGACCATCAGTAACATGGAGTACCATCACATCCTCACACACACATACACAGGCTCTGACCTTACTCAGGAATTACTAACCTCATCACATGCAGTGATTACACAAGACTGAGAGACCATCATTAACATGGAGTACCATCACATCCTCACACACACTTACACAAGCTCTGACCTTACTCAGGAATTACTAACCTCATCACACACAGTGATTACACAAGACTGAGAGACCATCAGTAACATGGAGTACCATCACAGCCTCACACACACTTACACAGGCTCTGACCTTACTCAGGAATTACTAACCTCATCACATGCAGTGATTACACAAGACTGAGAGACCATCAGTAACATGGAGTACCATCACAGCCTCACACACACTTACACAGGTTCTGACCTTACTCAGGAATTACTAACCTCATCACACGCAGTGATTACACAAGACTGAGACACCATCAGTAACATGGAGTACCATCACAGCCTCACACACACTTACACAGCTCTGACATTACTCAGGAGTTACTAACCTCATCACACGCAGTGATTACACAAGACTGAGATACCATCAGTAACATGGAGTACCATCACAGCCTCACACACACTTACACAGGCTCTGACCTTACTCAGGAATTACTAAACTCATCACACGCAGTGATTACACAAGACTGAGATACCATCAGTAACATGGATTACCATCACATCCTCACACACACTTACACAGGCTCTGACCTTACTCAGGAATTACTAACCTCATCACACGCAGTGATTACACAAGACAGAGATACCATCAGTAACATGGAGTACCATCACATCCTCACACACACTTACACAGGCTTTGACCTTACTCAGGAATTACTAGCCTCATCACACGCAGTGATTACACAAGACTGAGAAACCATCAGTAACATGGAGTACCATCACATCCTCACACACACTTACACAGGCTCTGACCTTACTCAGGAATTACTATCCTCATCACACGCAGTGACTACTCAAGACTGAGATACCATCAGTAACATGGAGTACCATCACAGCCTCACACACACTTACACAGGCTCTGACCTTACTCAGGAATTACTAACCTCATCACACGCAGTGATTACACAAGACTGAGAGACCATCAGTAACATGGAGTACCATCACATCCTCACACACACTTACACAGGCTCTGACCTTACTCAGGAATTACTAACCTCATCACACACAGTGACTACACAAGACTGATATCCCATCAGTAACATGGAGTACCATCACATCCTCACACACACTTACACAGGCTCTGACCTTACTCAGGAATTACTAGCCTCATCACACGCAGTGATTACACAAGACTGAGAAACCATCAGTAACATGGAGTACCATCACAGCCTCACACACACTTACACAGGCTCTGACCTTACTCAGGAATTACTAACCTCATCACACGCAGTGACTACACAAGACTGAGATACCATCAGTAACATGGAGTACCATCACAGCCTCACACACACTTACACAGGCTCTGACCTTACTCAGGAATTACTAACCTCATCACACGCAGTGACTACACAAGACTGATATACCATCAGTAACATGGAGAACTATCACAGCCTTACACACACTTACACAGGCTCTGACCTTACTCAGGAATTACTAACCTCATCACACACAGTGACTACACAAGACGTAGATACCATCAGTAACAGGGAGTACCATCACAGCCTCACACACACTTACACAGGCTCTGACCTTACTCAGAAATTACTAACCTCATCACATACAGTGACTACACAAGACTGATATACCCTCAGTAACATGCAGTACCATCACAGCCTCACACACACTTACACAGGCTCTGACCTTACTCAGGAATTACTAACCTCATCACACGCAGTGATTACAGAAGACTGAGACACCATCAGTAACATGGAGTACCATCACAGCCTCACACACACTTACACAGGCTCTGACCTTACTCAGGAATTACTAACCTCAACACACACAGTGACTACACAAGACTGAGACACCATCAGTAACATGGAGTACCATCACAGGCTCACACACACTTACACAGGCTCTGACCTTACTCAGGAATTACTAACCTCATCACACGCAGTGATTACACAAGACTGAGACACCATCAGTAACATGGAGTACCATCACAGCCTCACACACACTTACACAGGCTCTGACCTTACTCAGGAATTACTAACCTCATCACACACAGTGACTACACAAGACTGATATACCATCAGTAACATGGAGTACCATCACAGCCTCACACACACTTACACAGGCTCTGACCTTACTCAGGAATTACTAACCTCATCACATGCAGTGATTACACAAGACTGAGAGACCATCAGTAACATGGAGTACCATCACATCCTCACACACACATACACAGGTTCTGACCTTACTCAGGAATTACTAACCTCATCACAGGCAGTGATTACACAAGACTGAGAGACCATCAGTAACATGGAGTACCATCACATCCTCACACACACTTACACAGGCTCTGACCTTACTCATGAATTACTAACCTCATCACACACAGTGATTACACAAGACTGAGAGACCATCAGTAACATGGAGTACCATCACAGCCTCACACACACTTACACAGGCTCTGACCTTACTCAGGAATTACTAACCTCATCACATGCAGTGATTACACAAGACTGAGAGACCATCAGTAACATGGAGTACCATCACAGCCTCACACACACTTACACAGGCTCTGACCTTACTCAGGAATTACTAACCTCATCACACGCAGTGATTACACAAGACTGAGACACCATCAGTAACATGGAGTACCATCACAGCCTCACACACACTTACACAGCTCTGACATTACTCAGGAGTTACTAACCTCATCACACGCAGTGATTACACAAGACTGAGATACCATCAGTAACATGGAGTACCGTCACAGCCTCACACACACTTACACAGGCTTTGACCTTACTCAGGAATTACTAACCTCATCACACGCAGTGATTACACAAGACTGAGATACCATCAGTAACATGGACTACCATCACATCCTCACACACACTTACACAGGCTCTGACCTTACTCAGGAATTACTAACCTCATCACACGCAGTGATTACACAAGACAGAGATACCATCAGTAACATGGAGTACCATCACATCCTCACACACACTTACACAGGCTTTGACCTTACTCAGGAATTACTAGCCTCATCACACGCAGTGATTACACAAGACTGAGAAACCATCAGTAACATGGAGTACCATCACATCCTCACACATACTTACACAGGCTCTGACCTTACTCAGGAATTACTATCCTCATCACACGCAGTGACTACTCAAGACTGAGATACCATCAGTAACATTGAGTACCATCACAGCCTCACACACACTTACACAGGCTCTGACCTTACTCAGGAATTACTAACCTCATCACACGCAGTGATTACACAAGACTGAGAGACCATCAGTAACATGGAGTACCATCACATCCTCACACACACTTACACAGGCTCTGACCTTACTCAGGAATTACTAACCTCATCACACACAGTGACTACACAAGACTGATATACCATCAGTAACATGGAGTACCATCACATCCTCACACACACTTACACAGGCTCTGACCTTACTCAGGAATTACTAGCCTCATCACACGCAGTGATTACACAAGACTGAGAAACCATCAGTAACATGGAGTACCATCACAGCCTCACACACACTTACACAGGCTCTGACCTTACTCAGGAATTACTAACCTCATCACACGCAGTGACTACACAAGACTGAGATACCATCAGTAACATGGAGTACCATCACAGCCTCACACACACTTACACAGGATCTGACCTTACTCAGGAATTACTAACCTCATCACACGCAGTGACTACACAAGACTGATATACCATCAGTAATATGGAGAAGTATCACAGCCTCACAGACACTTACACAGGCTCTGACCTTACTCAGGAATTACTAACCTCATCACACGCAGTGACTACACAAGACGGAGATACCATCAGTAACATGGAGTACCATCACAGCCTCACACACACTTACACAGGCTCTGACCTTACTCAGGAATTACTAACCTCATCACACGCAGTGATTACACAAGACTGAGAGACCATCAGTAACATGGAGTACCATCACATCCTCACACACACTTACACAGGCTCTGACCTTACTCAGGAATTACTAACCTCATCACACACAGTGACTACACAAGACTGAGAAACCATCAGTAACATGGAGTACCATCACAGCCTCACACACACTTACACAGGCTCTGACCTTACTCAGGAATTACTAACCTCATCACATGCAGTGATTACACAAGACTGAGAGACCATCAGTAACATGGAGTACCATCACATCCTCACACACACATACACAGGCTCTGACCTTACTCAGGAATTACTAACCTCATCACATGCAGTGATTACACAAGACTGAGAGACCATCATTAACATGGAGTACCATCACATCCTCACACACACTTACACAAGCTCTGACCTTACTCAGGAATTACTAACCTCATCACACACAGTGATTACACAAGACTGAGAGACCATCAGTAACATGGAGTACCATCACAGCCTCACACACACTTACACAGGCTCTGACCTTACTCAGGAATTACTAACCTCATCACATGCAGTGATTACACAAGACTGAGAGACCAACAGTAACATGGAGTACCATCACAGCCTCACACACACTTACACAGGCTCTGACCTTACTCAGGAATTACTAACCTCATCACACGCAGTGATTACACAAGACTGAGACACCATCAGTAACATGGATTACCATCACATCCTCACACACACTTACACAGGCTCTGACCTTACTCAGGAATTACTAACCTCATCACACGCAGTGATTACACAAGACAGAGATACCATCAGTAACATGGAGTACCATCACATCCTCACACACACTTACACAGGCTTTGACCTTACTCAGGAATTACTAGCCTCATCACACGCAGTGATTACACAAGACTGAGAAACCATCAGTAACATGGAGTACCATCACATCCTCACACACACTTACACAGGCTCTGACCTTACTCAGGAATTACTATCCTCATCACACGCAGTGACTACTCAAGACTGAGATACCATCAGTAACATGGAGTACCATCACAGCCTCACACACACTTACACAGGCTCTGACCTTACTCAGGAATTACTAACCTCATCACACGCAGTGATTACACAAGACTGAGAGACCATCAGTAACATGGAGTACCATCACATCCTCACACACACTTACACAGGCTCTGACCTTACTCAGGAATTACTAACCTCATCACACACAGTGACTACACAAGACTGAGATACCATCAGTAACATGGAGTACCATCACAGCCTCACACACACTTACACAGGCTCTGACCTTACTCAGGAATTACTAACCTCATCACACGCAGTGACTACACAAGACTGAGATACCATCAGTAACATGGAGTACCATCACAGCCTCACACACACTTACACAGGCTCTGACCTTACTCAGGAATTACTAACCTCATCACACGCAGTGACTACACAAGACTGATATACCATCAGTAACATGGAGTACCATCACAGGCTCACACACACTTACACAGGCTCTGACCTTACTCAGGAATTAATAACCTCATCACACGCAGTGATTACACAAGACTGAGACACCATCAGTAACATGGAGTACCATCACAGCCTCACACACACTTACACAGGCTCTGACCTTACTCAGGAATTACTAACCTCATCACACACAGTGACTACACAAGACTGATATACCATCAGTAACATGGAGTACCATCACAGCCTCACACACACTTACACAGGCTCTGACCTTACTCAGGAATTACTAACCTCATCACATGCAGTGATTACACAAGACTGAGAGACCATCAGTAACATGGAGTACCATCACATCCTCACACACACATACACAGGCTCTGACCTTACTCAGGAATTACTAACCTCATCACAGGCAGTGATTACACAAGACTGAGAGACCATCAGTAACATGGAGTACCATCACATCCTCACACACACTTACACAGGCTCTGACCTTACTCATGAATTACTAACCTCATCACACACAGTGATTACACAAGACTGAGAGACCATCAGTAACATGGAGTACCATCACAGCCTCACACACACTTACACAGGCTCTGACCTTACTCAGGAATTACTAACCTCATCACATGCAGTGATTACACAAGACTGAGAGACCATCAGTAACATGGAGTACCATCACAGCCTCACACACACTTACACAGGCTCTGACCTTACTCAGGAATTACTAACCTCATCACACGCAGTGATTACACAAGACTGAGACACCATCAGTAACATGGAGTACCATCACAGCCTCACACACACTTACACAGCTCTGACATTACTCAGGAGTTACTAACCTCATCACACGCAGTGATTACACAAGACTGAGATACCATCAGTAACATGGAGTACCGTCACAGCCTCACACACACAGGCTCTGACCTTACTCAGGAATTACTAACCTCATCACACGCAGTGATTACACAAGACTGAGATACCATCAGTAACATGGATTACCATCACATCCTCACACACACTTACACAGGCTCTGACCTTACTCAGGAATTACTAACCTCATCACACGCAGTGATTACACAAGACAGAGATACCATCAGTAACATGGAGTACCATCACATCCTCACACACACTTACACAGGCTTTGACCTTACTCAGGAATTACTAGCCTCATCACACGCAGTGATTACACAAGACTGAGAAACCATCAGTAACATGGAGTACCATCACATCCTCACACACACTTACACAGGCTCTGACCTTACTCAGGAATTACTATCCTCATCACACGCAGTGACTACTCAAGACTGAGATACCATCAGTAACATTGAGTACCATCACAGCCTCACACACACTTACACAGGCTCTGACCTTACTCAGGAATTACTAACCTCATCACACGCAGTGATTACACAAGACTGAGAGACCATCAGTAACATGGAGTACCATCACATCCTCACACACACTTACACAGGCTCTGACCTTACTCAGGAATTACTAACCTCATCACACACAGTGACTACACAAGACTGATATACCATCAGTAACATGGAGTACCATCACATCCTCACACACACTTACACAGGCTCTGACCTTACTCAGGAATTACTAGCCTCATCACACGCAGTGATTACACAAGACTGAGAAACCATCAGTAACATGGAGTACCATCACAGCCTCACACACACTTACACAGGCTCTGACCTTACTCAGGAATTACTAACCTCATCACACGCAGTGACTACACAAGACTGAGATACCATCAGTAACATGGAGTACCATCACAGCCTCACACACACTTACACAGGATCTGACCTTACTCAGGAATTACTAACCTCATCACACGCAGTGACTACACAAGACTGATATACCATCAGTAATATGGAGAACTATCACAGCCTCACACACACTTACACAGGCTCTGACCTTACTCAGGAATTACTAACCTCATCACACGCAGTGACTACACAAGACGGAGATACCATCAGTAACACGGAGTACAAACACAACCTCACACACACTTACACAGGCTCTGACCTTACTCAGGAATTACTAACCTCATCACATACAGTGAATACACAAGACTGATATACCCTCAGTAACATGCAGTACCATCACACCTCACACACACTTACACAGGCTCTGACCTTACTCAGGAATTACTGACCTCATCACACACAGTGATTACAGAAGACTGAGACACCATCAGTAACATGGAGTACCATCACAGCCTCACAGACACTTACACAGGCTCTGACCTTACTCAGAAATTACTAACCTCAACACACACAGTGACTACACAAGACTGAGACACCATCAGTAACATGGAGTACCATCACAGGCTCACACACACTTACACAGGCTCTGACCTTACTCAGGAATTACTAACCTCATCACACGCAGTGATTACACAAGACTGAGACACCATCAGTAACATGGAGTACCATCACAGCCTCACACACACTTACACAGGCTCTGACCTTACTCAGGAATTACTAACCTCATCACACACAGTGACTACACAAGACTGATATACCATCAGTAACATGGAGTACCATCACAGCCTCACACCCACTTACACAGGCTCTGACCTTACTCAGGAATTACTAACCTCATCACACACAGTGATTACAGAAGACTGAGACACCATCAGTAACATGGAGTACCATCACAGCCTCACAGACACTTACACAGGCTCTGACCTTACTCAGGAATTACTAACCTCATCACACACAGTGACTACACAAGACTGTGATACCATCAGTAACATGGAGTACCATCACATCCTCACACACACTTACACAGGCTCTGACCTTACTCAGGAATTACTAACCTCATCACATGCAGTGATTACACAAGACTGAGAGACCATCAGTAACATGGAGTACCATCACAGCCTCACACACACATACACAGCCTCTGACCTTACTCAGGAATTACTAACCTCATCACATGCAGAGATTACACAAGACTGAGAGACCATCAGTAACATGGAGTACCATCACATCCTCACACACACTTACACAGGCTCTGACCTTACTCAGGAATTACTAACCTCATCACACGCAGTGATTACAGAAGACTGAGAGACCATCAGTAACATGGAGTACCATCACAGCCTCACACACACTTACACAGGCTCTGACCTTACTCAGGAATTACTAACCTCATCACACGCAGTGATTACACAAGACTGAGACACCATCAGTAACATTGAGTACCATCACAGCCTCACACACACTTACACAGGCTCTGACCTTACTCAGGAATTACTAACCTCATCACACGCAGTGATTACACAAGACTGAGACACCATCAGTAACATTGAGTACCATCACAGCCTCACACACACTTACACAGCTCTGACATTACTCAGGAATTACTAACCTCATCACACGCAGTGATTACACAAGACTGAGATACCATCAGTAACATGGAGTACCATTACAGCCTCACACACACTTACACAGGTTCTGACCTTACTCAGGAATTACTTACCTCATCACACGCAGTGATTACACAAGACTGAGATACCATCAGTAACATGGATTACCATCACATCCTCACACACACTTACACAGGCTCTGACCTTACTCAGGAATTACTAACCTCATCACACGCAGTGATTACACAAGACTGAGACACCATCAGTAACATGGAGTACCATCACAGCCTCACACACACTTACACAGGCTCTGACCTTACTCAGGAATTACTAACCTCATCACACGCAGTGATTACACAAGACAGAGATACCATCAGTAACATGGAGTATCATCACATCCTCACACACACTTACACAGGCTCTGACCTTACTCAGGAATTACTAACCTCATCACACGCAGTGATTACACAAGACAGAGATACCATCAGTAACATGGAGTACCATCACATCCTCACACACACTTACACAGGCTCTGACCTTACTCAGGAATTACTAGCCTCATCACACGCAGTTATTACACAAGACAGAGAAACCATCAGTAACATGGAGTACCATCACATCCTCACACACACTTACACAGGCTCTGACCTTACTCAGGAATTACTATCCTCATCACACGCAGTGACTACACAAGACTGAGATACCATCAGTAACATTGAGTACCATCACAGCCTCACACACACTTACACAGGCTCTGACCTTACTCAGGAATTACTAACCTCATCACACGTAGTGATTACACAAGACTGAGAGACCATCGGTAACATGGAGTACCATCACATCCTCACACACACTTACACAGGCTCTGACCTTACTCCGGAATTACTAACCTCATCACACACAGTGATTACACAAGACTGAGAAACCATCAGTAACATGGAGTACCATCACATCCTCACACACACTTACACAGGCTCTGACCTTACTCAGGAATTACTAGCCTCATCACACGCAGTGATTACACAAGACTCAGAAACCATCAGTAACTTGGAGTACCATCACAGCCTCACACACACTTACACAGGCTCTGACCTTACTCAGGAATTACTAACCTCATCACACGCAGTGACTACACAAAACTGAGATACCATCAGTAACATGGAGTACCATCACAGCCTCACACACACTTACACAGGCTCTGACCTTACTCAGGAATTACTAACCTCATCACACGCAGTGATTACACAAGACTGAGAAACCATCAGTAACATGGAGTACCATCACATCCTCAAACACACTTACACAGGCTCTGACCTTACTCAGGAATTACTAACCTGATCACACGCAGTGATTACACAAGACTGAGATACCATCAGTAACATGGAGTACCATCACAGCCTCACATACACTTACACAGGCTCTGACCTTACTCAGGAATTACTAACCTCATCACACACAGTGACTACACAGGACTGAGACACCATCAGTAACATGGAGTACCATCACAGCCTCACACACACTTACACAGGCTCTGACCTTACTCAGGAATCACTAACCTCATAACACACAGTGATTACAGAAGACTGAGACACCATCAGTAACATGGAGTACCATCACAGCCTCACACACACTTACACAGGCTCTGACCTTACTTAGGAATTACTAACCTCATCACACGCAGTGATTACACAAGACTGAGAGACCATCAGTAACATGGAGTACCATCACATCCTCACACACACTTACACAGGCTCTGACCTTAATCAGGAATTACTAACCTCATCACACACAGTGACTACACAAGACTGAGAAACCATCAGTAACATGGAGTACCATCACAGCCTGACACACACTTACACAGGCTCTGACCTTACTCAGGAATTACTAACCTCATCACATGCAGTGATTACACAAGACTGAGAGACCATCAGTAACATGGAGTACCATCACATCCTCACACACACATACACAGGCTGTGACCTTACTCAGGAATTACTAACCTCATCACATGCAGTGATTACACAAGACTGAGAGACCATCAGTAACATGGAGTACCATCACATCCTCACACACACTTACACAGGCTCTGACCTTACTCAGGAATTACTAACCTCATCACACGCAGTGACTACACAAGACTGAGATACCATCAGTAACATGGAGTACCATCACAGCCTCACATACACTTACACAGGCTCTGACCTTACTCAGGAATTAATAACCTCATCACACGCAGTGATTACACAAGACTGAGATACCATCAGTAACATGGAGTACCATCACAGCCTCACATACACTTACACAGGCTCTGACCTTACTCAGGAATTACTAACCTCATCACACACAGTGATTACACAAGACTGAGATACCATCAGTAACATGGAGTACCATCACAGCCTCACACACACTTACACAGGCTCTGACCTTACTCAGGAATTACTAACCTCATCACACACAGTGACTACACAAGACTGATATACCATCAGTAACATGGAGTACCATCACAGCCTCACACCCACTTACACAGGCTCTGACCTTACTCAGGAATTACTAACCTCATCACACACAGTGATTACAGAAGACTGAGACACCATCAGTAACATGGAGTACCATCACAGCCTCACACACACTTACACAGGCTCTGACATTACTCAGGAATTACTAACCTCATCACACACAGTGACTACACAAGACTGTGATACCATCAGTAACATGGAGTACCATCACATCCTCACACACACATACACAGGCTCTGACCTTACTCAGGAATTACTAACCTCATCACACGCAGTGACTACACAAGACCGAGAGACCATCAGTAACATGGAGTACCATCACAGCCTCACAGACACTTACACAGGCTATGACCTTACTCAGGAATTACTAACCTCATCACACCTAGTGATTACACAAGACTGAGACACCATCAGTAACATGGAGTACCATCACAGCCTCACACACACTTACACAGGCTCTGACCTTACTTAGGAATTACTAACCTCATCACACGCAGTGATTACACAAGACTGAGAGACCATCAGTAACATGGAGTACCATCACATCCTCACACACACTTACACAGGCTCTGACCTTAATCAGGAATTACTAACCTCATCACACACAGTGACTACACAAGACTGAGAAACCATCAGTAACATGGAGTACCATCACAGCCTCACACACACTTACACAGGCTCTGACCTTACTCAGGAATTACTAACCTCATCACATGCAGTGATTACACAAGACTGAGAGACCATCAGTAACATGGAGTACCATCACATCCTCACACACACATACACAGGCTCTGACCTTACTCAGGAATTACTAACCTCATCACATGCAGTGATTACACAAGACTGAGAGACCATCAGTAACATGGAGTACCATCACATCCTCACACACACTTACACAGGCTCTGACCTTACTCAGGAATTACTAACCTCATCACACGCAGTGACTACACAAGACTGAGATACCATCAGTAACATGGAGTACCATCACAGCCTCACATACACTTACACAGGCTCTGACCTTACTCAGGAATTAATAACCTCATCACACGCAGTGATTACACAAGACTGAGATACCATCAGTAACATGGAGTACCATCACAGCCTCACATACACTTACACAGGCTCTGACCTTACTCAGGAATTACTAACCTCATCACACACAGTGATTACACAAGACTGAGATACCATCAGTAACATGGAGTACCATCACAGCCTCACACACACTTACACAGGCTCTGACCTTACTCAGGAATTACTAACCTCATCACACACAGTGACTACACAAGACTGATATACCATCAGTAACATGGAGTACCATCACAGCCTCACACCCACTTACACAGGCTCTGACCTTACTCAGGAATTACTAACCTCATCACATGCAGTGATTACACAAGACTGAGAGACCATCAGTAACATGGAGTACCATCACATCCTCACACACACATACACAGGCTCTGACCTTACTCAGGAATTACTAACCTCATCACATGCAGTGATTACACAAGACTGAGAGACCATCAGTAACATGGAGTACCATCACATCCTCACACACACTTACACAGGCTCTGACCTTACTCAGGAATTACTAACCTCATCACACGCAGTGACTACACAAGACTGAGATACCATCAGTAACATGGAGTACCATCACAGCCTCACATACACTTACACAGGCTCTGACCTTACTCAGGAATTAATAACCTCATCACACGCAGTGATTACACAAGACTGAGATACCATCAGTAACATGGAGTACCATCACAGCCTCACATACACTTACACAGGCTCTGACCTTACTCAGGAATTACTAACCTCATCACACACAGTGATTACTCAAGACTGAGATACCATCAGTAACATGGAGTACCTTCACAGCCTCACACACACTTACACAGGCTCTGACCTTACTCAGGAATTACTAACCTCATCACACACAGTGACTACACAAGACTGATATACCATCAGTAACATGGAGTACCATCACAGCCTCACACCCACTTACACAGGCTCTGACCTTACTCAGGAATTACTAACCTCATCACACACAGTGATTACAGAAGACTGAGACACCATCAGTAACATGGAGTACCATCACAGCCTCACACACACTTACACAGGCTCTGACATTACTCAGGAATTACTAACCTCATCACACACAGTGACTACACAAGACTGTGATACCATCAGTAACATGGAGTACCATCACATCCTCACACACACATACACAGGCTCTGACCTTACTCAGGAATTACTAACCTCATCACACGCAGTGACTACACAAGACCGAGAGACCATCAGTAACATGGAGTACCATCACAGCCTCACAGACACTTACACAGGCTATGACCTTACTCAGGAATTACTAACCTCATCACACCTAGTGATTACACAAGACTGAGACACCATCAGTAACATGGAGTACCATCACAGCCTCACACACACTTACACAGGATCTTACCTTACTCAGGAATTACTAACCTCATCACACGCAGTGACTACACAAGACTGAGAGACCATCAGTAACATGTAGTACCATCACAACCTCACACACACTTACACAGGCTCTGACCTTACTCAGGAATTACTAACCTCATCACATGCAGTGATTACACAAGACTGAGAGACCATCAGTAACATGGAGTACCATCACATCCTCACACACACTTACACAGGCTCTGACCTTACTCAGGAATTACTAACCTCATCACATGCAGTGATTACACAAGACTGAGAGACCATCAGTAACATGGAGTACCATCACAGCCTCACACACACATACACAGCCTCTGACCTTACTCAGGAATTACTAACCTCATCACATGCAGAGATTACACAAGACTGAGAGACCATCAGTAACATGGAGTACCATCACATCCTCACACACACTTACACAGGCTCTGACCTTACTCAGGAATTACTAACCTCATCACACGCAGTGATTACAGAAGACTGAGAGACCATCAGTAACATGGAGTACCATCACAGCCTCACACACACTTACACAGGCTCTGACCTTACTCAGGAATTACTAACCTCATCACTCGCAGTGATTACACAAGACTGAGACACCATCAGTAACATTGAGTACCATCACAGCCTCACACACACTTACACAGGCTCTGACCTTACTCAGGAATTACTAACCTCATCACACGCAGTGATTACACAAGACTGAGACACCATCAGTAACATTGAGTACCATCACAGCCTCACACACACTTACACAGCTCTGACATTACTCAGGAATTACTAACCTCATCAAACGCAGTGATTACACAAGACTGAGATACCATCAGTAACATGGAGTACCATCACAGCCTCACACACACTTACACAGGTTCTGACCTTACTCAGGAATTACTAACCTCATCACACGCAGTGATTACACAAGACTGAGATACCATCAGTAACATGGATTACCATCACATCCTCACACACACTTACACAGGCTCTGACCTTACTCAGGAATTACTAACCTCATCACACGCAGTGATTACACAAGACTGAGACACCATCAGTAACATGGAGTACCATCACAGCCTCACACACACTTACACAGGCTCTGACCTTACTCAGGAATTACTAACCTCATCACACGCAGTGATTACACAAGACAGAGATACCATCAGTAACATGGAGTATCATCACATCCTCACACACACTTACACAGGCTCTGACCTTACTCAGGAATTACTAACCTCATCACAAGCAGTGATTACACAAGACAGAGATACCATCAGTAACATGGAGTACCATCACATCCTCACACACACTTACACTGGCTCTGACCTTACTCAGGAATTACTAGCCTCATCACACGCAGTTATTACACAAGACAGAGAAACCATCAGTAACATGGAGTACCATCACATCCTCACACACACTTACACAGGCTCTGACCTTACTCAGGAATTACTATCCTCATCACACGCAGTGACTACACAAGACTGAGATACCATCAGTAACATTGAGTACCATCACAGCCTCACACACACTTACACAGGCTCTGACCTTACTCAGGAATTACTAACCTCATCACACGCAGTGATTACACAAGACTGAGAGACCATCGGTAACATGGAGTACCATCACATCCTCACACACACTTACACAGGCTCTGACCTTACTCCGGAATTACTAACCTCATCACACACAGTGATTACACAAGACTGAGAAACCATCAGTAACATGGAGTACCATCACATCCTCACACACACTTACACAGGCTCTGACCTTACTCAGGAATTACTAGCATCATCACACGCAGTGATTACACAAGACTCAGAAACCATCAGTAACTTGGAGTACCATCACAGCCTCACACACACTTACACAGGCTCTGACCTTACTCAGGAATTACTAACCTCATCACACGCAGTGACTACACAAAACTGAGATACCATCAGTAACATGGAGTACCATCACAGCCTCACACACACTTACACAGGCTCTGACCTTTCTCAGGAATTACTAACCTCATCACACGCAGTGACTACACAAGACTGATATACCATCAGTAATATGGAGTACTATCACAGTCTCACACACACTTACACAGGCTCTGACCTTAGTCAGGAATTACTAACCTCATCACACGCAGTGACTACACAAGACTGAGATACCATCAGTAACATGGAGTACCATCACAACCTCACATACACTTACACAGGCTCTGACCTTACTCAGGAATTAATAACCTCATCACACGCAGTGATTACACAAGACTGAGATACCATCAGTAACATGGAGTACCATCACAGCCTCACATACACTTACACAGGCTCTGACCTTACTCAGGAATTACTAACCTCATCACACACAGTGATTACACAAGACTGAGATACCATCAGTAACATGGAGTACCATCACAGCCTCACACACACTTACACAGGCTCTGACCTTACTCAGGAATTACTAACCTCATCACACGCAGTGACTACCCAAGACTGAGACACCATCAGTAACATGGAGTACCATCACAGCCTCACACACACACAGGCTCTGACCTTACTCAGGAATTACTAACCTCATCACACACAGTGATTACACAATACTGAGATACCATCAGTAACATGGAGTACCATCACAGCCTCACACACACTTACACAGGCTCTGACCTTACTCAGGAATTACTAACCTCATCACACGCAGTGATTACACAAGACTGAGAAACCATCAGTAACATGGAGTACCATCACATCCTCAAACACACTTACACAGGCTCTGACCTTACTCAGGAATTACTAACCTGATCACACGCAGTGATTACACAAGACTGAGATACCATCAGAAACATGGAGTACCATCACAGCCTCACATACACTTACACAGGCTCTGACCTTACTCAGGAATTACTAACCTCATCACACACAGTGACTACACAGGACTGAGACACCATCAGTAACATGGAGTACCATCACAGCCTCACACACACTTACACAGGCTCTGACCTTACTCAGGAATCACTAACCTCATCACACACAGTGATTACAGAAGACTGAGACACCATCAGTAACATGGAGTACCATCACAGCCTCACACACACTTACACAGGCTCTGACCTTACTTAGGAATTACTAACCTCATCACACGCAGTGATTACACAAGACTGAGAGACCATCAGTAACATGGAGTACCATCACATCCTCACACACACTTACACAGGCTCTGACCTTAATCAGGAATTACTAACCTCATCACACACAGTGACTACACAAGACTGAGAAACCATCAGTAACATGGAGTACCATCACAGCCTCACACACACTTACACAGGCTCTGACCTTACTCAGGAATTACTAACCTCATCACATGCAGTGATTACACAAGACTGAGAGACCATCAGTAACATGGAGTACCATCACATCCTCACACACACATACACAGGCTCTGACCTTACTCAGGAATTACTAACCTCATCACATGCAGTGATTACACAAGACTGAGAGACCATCAGTAACATGGAGTACCATCACATCCTCACACACACTTACACAGGCTCTGACCTTACTCAGGAATTACTAACCTCATCACACGCAGTGACTACACAAGACTGAGATACCATCAGTAACATGGAGTACCATCACAGCCTCACATACACTTACACAGGCTCTGACCTTACTCAGGAATTAATAACCTCATCACACGCAGTGATTACACAAGACTGAGATACCATCAGTAACATGGAGTACCATCACAGCCTCACATACACTTACACAGGCTCTGACCTTACTCAGGAATTACTAACCTCATCACACACAGTGATTACACAAGACTGAGATACCATCAGTAACATGGAGTACCATCACAGCCTCACACACACTTACACAGGCTCTGACCTTACTCAGGAATTACTAACCTCATCACACGCAGTGACTACCCAAGACTGAGACACCATCAGTAACATGGAGTACCATCACAGCCTCACACACACACAGGCTCTGACCTTACTCCGGAATTACTAACCTCATCACACACAGTGATTACACAATACTGAGATACCATCAGTAACATGGAGTACCATCACAGCCTCACACACACTTACACAGGCTCTGACCTTACTCAGGAATTACTAACCTCATCACACGCAGTGATTACACAAGACTGAGAAACCATCAGTAACATGGAGTACCATCACATCCTCACACACACTTACACAGGCTCTGACCTTACTCAGGAATTACTAGCCTCATCACACGCAGTGATTACACAAGACTCAGAAACCATCAGTAACTTGGAGTACCATCACAGCCTCACACACACTTACACAGGCTCTGACCTTACTCAGGAATTACTAACCTCATCACACGCAGTGACTACACAAGACTGAGAAACCATCAGTAACATGGAGTACCATCACATCCTCACACACACTTACACAGGCTCTGACCTTAATCAGGAATTACTAACCTCATCACATGCAGTGATTACACAAGACTGAGAGACCATCAGTAACAAGGAGTACCAACACATCCTCACACACACATACACAGGCTCTGACCTTACTCAGGAATTACTAACCTCATCACATGCAGTGATTACACAAGACTGAGAGACCATCAGTAACATGGAGTACCATCACATCCTCACACACACTTACACAGGTTCTGACCTTACTCAGGAATTACTAACCTCATCACATGCAGTGATTACACAAGACTGAGAGACCATCAGTAACATGGAGTACCATCACAGCCTCACACACACTTACACAGGCTCTGACCTTACTCAGGAATTACAAACCTCATCACACGCAGTGATTACACAAGACTGAGACACCATCAGTAACATGGAGTACCATCACAGCCTCACACACACTTACACAGCTCTGACATTACTCAGGAGTTACTAACCTCATCACACGCCGTGATTACACAAGACTGAGATACCATCAGTAACATGGAGTACCATCACAGCCTCACACACACTTACACAGGCTCTGACCTTACTCAGGAATTACTAACCTCATCACACGCAGTGATTACACAAGACTGAGATACCATCAGTAACATGGATTACCATCACATCCTCACACACACTTACACAGGCTCTGACCTTACTGAGGAATTACTAACCTCATCACACGCAGTGATTACACAAGACAGAGATACCATCAGTAACATGGAGTACCATCACATCCTCACACACACTTACACAGGCTCTGACCTTACTCAGGAATTACTAACCTCATCACACACAGTGACTACACAAGACTGATATACCATCAGTAACATGGAGTACCATCACATCCTCACACACACTTACACAGGCTCTGACCTTACTCAGGAATTACTAGCCTCATCACACGCAGTGATTACACAAGACTGAGAAACCATCAGTAACATGGAGTACCATCACAGCCTCACACACACTTACACAGGCTCTGACCTTACTCAGGAATTACTAACCTCATCTCACACAGTGACTACACAAGACTGAGATACCATCAGTAACATGGAGTACCATCACAGCCTCACACACACTTACACAGGCTCTGACCTTACTCAGGAATTACTAACCTCATCACACGCAGTGACTACACAAGACTGATATACCATCAGTAATATGGAGAACTATCACAGCCTCACACACACTTACACAGGCTCTGACCTTACTCAGGAATTACTAACCTCATCACACGCAGTGACTACACAAGACGGAGATACCATCAGTAACACGGAGTACCATCACAGCCTCACACACACTTACACAGGCTCTGACCTTACTCAGGAATTACTAACCTCATCACATACAGTGAATACACAAGACTGATATACCCTCAGTAACATGCAGTACCATCACAGCCTCACACACACTTACACAGGCTCTGACCTTACTCAGGAATTACTAACCTCATCACACGCAGTGATTACAGAAGACTGAGACACCATCAGTAACATGGAGTACCATCACAGCCTCACAGACACTTACACAGGCTCTGACCTTACTCAGGAATTACTAACCTCAACACACACAGTGACTACACAAGACTGAGACACCATCAGTAACATGGAGTACCATCACAGGCTCACACACACTTACACAGGCTCTGACCTTACTCAGGAATTACTAACCTCATCACACGCAGTGATTACACAAGACTGAGACACCATCAGTAACATGAAGTACCATCACAGCCTCACACACACTTACACAGGCTCTGACCTTACTCAGGAATTACTAACCTCATCACACACAGTGACTACACAAGACTGATATACCATCAGTAACATGGATTACCATCACAGCCTCACACCCACTTACACAGGCTCTGACCTTACTCAGGAATTACTAACTTCATCACACACAGTGATTACAGAAGACTGAGACACCATCAGTAACATGGAGTACCATCACAGCCTCACACACACTTACACAGGCTCTGACATTACTCAGGAATTACTAACCTCATCACACACAGTGACTACACAAGACTGAGATACCATCAGTAACATGGAGTACCATCACATCCTCACACACACATACACAGGCTCTGACCTTACTCAGGAATTACTAACCTCATCACACGCAGTGACTACACAAGACTGAGAGACCATCAGTAACATGGAGTACCATCACAGCCTCACAGACACTTACACAGGCTATGACCTTACTCAGGAATTACTAACCTCATCACACACAGTGATTACACAAGACTGAGACACCATCAGTAACATGGAGTACCATCACAGCCTCACACACACTTACACAGGCTCTTACCTTACGCAGGAATTACTAACCTCATCACACGCAGTGACTACACAAGACTGAGAGACCATCAGTAACATGTAGTACCATCACAACCTCACACACACTTACACAGGCTCTGACCTTACTCAGGAATTACTAACCTCATCACATGCAGTGATTACACAAGACTGAGAGACCATCAGTAACATGGAGTACCATCACATCCTCACACACACTTACACAGGCTCTGACCTTACTCAGGAATTACTAACCTCATCAAATGCAGTGATTACACAAGACTGAGAGACCATCAGTAACATGGAGTACCATCACAGCCTCACACACACATACACAGGCTCTGACCTTACTCCGGAATTACTAACCTCATCACATGCAGTGATTACAGAAGACTGAGAGACCATCAGTAACATGGAGTACCATCACAGCCTCACACACACTTACACAGGCTCTGACCTCACTCAGGAATTACTAACCTCATCAAATGCAGTGATTACACAAGACTGAGAGACCATCAGTAACATGGAGTACCATCACAGCCTCACACACACTTACACAGGCTCTGACCTTACTCAGGAATTACTAACCTCATCACACGCAGTGATTACACAAGACTGAAACACCATCAGTAACATTGAGTACCATCACAGCCTCACACACACTTACACAGGTTCTGACCTTACTCAGGAATTACTAACCTCATCACACGCAGTGATTACACAAGACTGAGATACCATCAGTAACATGGATTACCATCACATCCTCACACACACTTACACAGGCTCTGACCTTACTCAGGAATTACTAACCTCATCACACGCAGTGATTACACAAGACTGAGACACCATCAGTAACATGGAGTACCATCACAGCCTCACACACACTTACACAGGCTCTGACCTTACTCAGGAATTACTAACCTCATCACACGCAGTGATTACACAAGACAGAGATACCATCAGTAACATGGAGTACCATCACATCCTCACACACACTTACACAGGCTCTGACCTTACTCAGGAATTACTAACCTCATCACACGCAGTGATTACACAAGACAGAGATACCATCAGTAACATGGAGTACCATCACATCCTCACACACACACAGGCTCTGACCTTACTCAGGAATTACTAACCTCATCACACACAGTGATTACACAATACTGAGATACCATCAGTAACATGGAGTACCATCACAGCCTCACACACACTTACACAGGCTCTGACCTTACTCAGGAATTACTAACCTCATCACACGCAGTGATTACACAAGACTGAGAAACCATCAGTAACATAGAGTACCATCACATCCTCACACACACTTACACAGGCTCTGACCTTACTCAGGAATTACTAACCTCATCACACGCAGTGACTACACAAGACTGAGACACCATCAGTAACATGGAGTACCATCACAGCCTCACATACACTTACACAGGCTCTGACCTTACTCAGGAATTACTAACCTCATCACACACAGTGACTACACAGGACTGAGACACCATCAGTAACATGGATTACCATCACAGCCTCACACACACTTACACAGGCTCTGACCTTACTCAGGAATCACTAACCTCATCACACACAGTGATTACAGAAGACTGAGACACCATCAGTAACATGGAGTACCATCACAGCCTCACACACACTTACACAGGCTCTGACCTTACTCAGGAATTACTAACCTCATCACACGCAGTGACTACACAAGACTGAGAAACCATCAGTAACATGGAGTACCATCACAGCCTCACACACACTTACACAGGCTCTGACCTTACTCAGGAATTACTAACCTCATCAGATGCAGTGATTACACAAGACTGAGAGACCATCAGTAACATGGAGTACCATCACATCCTCACACACACATACACAGGCTCTGACCTTACTCAGGAATTACTAACCTCATCACATGCAGTGATTACACAAGACTGAGAGACCATCAGTAACATGGAGTACCATCACATCCTCACACACACTTACACAGGCTCTGACCTTACTCAGGAATTACTAACCTCATCACACGCAGTGATTACACAAGACTGAGAGACCATCAGTAACATGGAGTACCATCACAGCCTCACACACACTTACACAGGCTCTGACCTTACTCAGGAATTACTATCCTCATCACACGCAGTGACTACTCAAGACTGAGAGACCATCAGTAACATGAAGTACCATCACAGCCTCACACACACTTACACAGGCTCTGACCTTACTCAGGAATTACTAACCTCATCACACGCAGTGACTACACAAGACTGAGATACCATCAGTAACATGGAGTACCATCACAGCCTCACACACACTTACACAGGCTCTGACCTTACTCAGGAATTACTAACCTCATCACACGCAGTGACTACACAAGACTGATATACCATCAGTAATATGGAGAACTATCACAGCCTCACACACACTTACACAGGCTCTGACCTTACTCAGGAATTACTAACCTCATCACACGCAGTGACTACACAAGACGGAGATACCATCAGTAACACGGAGTACCATCACAGCCTCACACACACTTACACAGGCTCTGACCTTACTCAGGAATTACTAACCTCATCACATACAGTGAATACACAAGACTGATATACCCTCAGTAACATGCAGTACCATCACAGCCTCACACACACTTACACAGGCTCTGACCTTACTCAGGAATTACTAACCTCATCACACGCAGTGATTACAGAAGACTGAGACACCATCAGTAACATGGAGTACCATCACAGCCTCACAGACACTTACACAGGCTCTGACCTTACTCAGGAATTACTAACCTCAACACACACAGTGACTACACAAGACTGAGACACCATCAGTAACATGGAGTACCATCACAGGCTCACACACACTTACACAGGCTCTGACCTTACTCAGGAATTACTAACCTCATCACACGCAGTGATTACACAAGACTGAGACACCATCAGTAACATGAAGTACCATCACAGCCTCACACACACTTACACAGGCTCTGACCTTACTCAGGAATTACTAACCTCATCACACACAGTGACTACACAAGACTGATATACCATCAGTAACATGGAGTACCATCACAGCCTCACACCCTCTTACATAGGCTCTGACCTTACTCAGGAATTACTAACCTCATCACACACAGTGATTACAGAAGACTGAGACACCATCAGTAACATGGAGTACCATCACAGCCTCACACACACTTACACAGGCTCTGACATTACTCAGGAATTACTAACCTCATCACACACAGTGACTACACAAGACTGAGATACCATCAGTAACATGGAGTACCATCACAGCCTCACACACACATACACAGGCTCTGACCTTACTCAGGAATTACTAACCTCATCACACGCAGTGATTACAGAAGACTGAGACACCATCAGTAACATGGAGTACCATCACAGCCTCACAGACACTTACACAGGCTCTGACCTTACTCAGGAATTACTAACCTCATCACACACAGTGACTATACAAGACTGAGAAACCATCAGTAACATGGAGTACCATCACAGCCTCACACACACTTACTCTGGCTCTGACCTTACTCAGGAATTACTAACCTCATCACATGCAGTGATTACACAAGACTGAGAGACCATCAGTAACATGGAGTACCATCACATCCTCACACACACATACACAGGCTCTGACCTTACTCAGGAATTACTAACCTCATCAAATGCAGTAATTACACAAGACTGAGAGACCATCAGTAACATGGAGTACCATCACATCCTCACACACACTTACACAGGCTCTGACCTTACTCAGGAATTACTAACCTCATCACACACAGTGATTACACAAGACTGAGAGACCATCAGTAACATGGAGTACCATCACAGCCTCACACACTTACACAGGCTCTGACCTTACTCAGGAATTACTAACCTCATCACATGCAGTGATTACACAAGACTGAGAGACCATCAGTAACATGGAGTACCATCACATCCTCACACACACTTACACAGGCTCTGACCTTACTCAGGAATTACTAACCTCATCACACGCAGTGATTACACAAGACTGAGACACCATCAGTAACATGGAGTACCATCACAGCCTCACACACACTTACACAGCTCTGACATTACTCAGGAGTTACTAACCTCATCACACGCAGTGATTACACAAGACTGAGATACCATCAGTAACATGGAGTACCATCACAGACTCACACACACTTACACAGGCTCTGACCTTACTCAGGAATTACTAACCTCATCACACGCAGTGATTACACAAGACTGAGATACCATCAGTAACATGGATTACCATCACATCCTCACACACACTTACACAGGCTCTGACCTTACTCAGGAATTACTAACCTCATCACACGCAGTGATTACACAAGACAGAGATACCATCAGTAACATGGAGTACCATCACATCCTCACACACACTTACACAGGCTTTGACCTTACTCAGGAATTACTAGCCTCATCACATGCAGTGATTACACAAGACTGAGAAACCATCAGTAACATGGAGTACCATCACATCCTCACACACACTTACACAGGCTCTGACCTTACTCATGTATTACTATCCTCATCACACGCAGTGACTACTCAAGACTGAGATACCATCAGTAACATGGAGTACCATCACAGCCTCACACACACTTACACAGGCTCTGACCTTACTCAGGAATTACTAACCTCATCACACGCAGTGATTACACAAGACTGAGAGACCATCAGTAACATGGAGTACCATCACATCCTCACACACACTTACACAGGCTCTGACCTTACTCAGGAATTACTAACCTCATCACACACAGTGACTACACAAGACTGATATACCATCAGTAACATGGAGTACCATCACATCCTCACACACACTTACACAGGCTCTGACCTTACTCAGGAATTACTAGCCTCATCACACGCAGTGATTACACAAGACTGAGAAACCATCAGTAACATGGAGTACCATCACAGCCTCACACACACTTACACAGGCTCTGACCTTACTCAGGAATTACTAACCTCATCACACGCAGTGACTACACAAGACTGATATACCATCAGTAATATGGAGAACTATCACAGCCTCACACACACTTACACAGGCTCTGACCTTACTCAGGAATTACTAACCTCATCACACGCAGTGACTACACAAGACGGAGATACCATCAGTAACACAGAGTACCATCACAGCCTCACACACACTTACACAGGCTCTGACCTTACTCAGGAATTACTAACCTCATCACATACAGTGAATACACAAGACTGATATACCCTCAGTAACATGCAGTACCATCACAGCCTCACACACACTTACACAGGCTCTGACCTTACTCAGGAATTACTAACCTCATCACACGCAGTGATTACACAAGACTGAGACACCATCAGTAACATGGAGTACCATCACAGCCTCACAGACACTTACACAGGCTCTGACCTTACTCAGGAATTACTAACCTCAACACACACAGTGACTACACAAGACTGAGACACCATCAGTAACATGGAGTACCATCACAGGCTCACACACACTTACACAGGCTCTGACCTTACTCAGGAATTACTAACCTCATCACACGCAGTGATTACACAAGACTGAGACACCATAAGTAACATGAAGTACCATCACAGCCTCACACACACTTACACAGGCTCTGACCTTACTCAGGAATTACTAACCTCATCACACACAGTGACTACACAAGACTGATATACCATCAGTAACATGGAGTACCATCACAGCCTCACACCCACTTACACAGGCTCTGACCTTACTCAGGAATTACTAACCTCATCACACACAGTGATTACAGAAGACTGAGACACCATCAGTAACATGGAGTACCATCACAGCCTCACACACACTTACACAGGCTCTGACATTACTCAGGAATTACTAACCTCATCACACACAGTGACTACACAAGACTGAGATACCATCAGTAACATGGAGTACCATCAAATCCTCACACACACATACACAGGCTCTGACCTTACTCAGGATTTACTAACCTCATCACACGCAGTGACTACACAAGACTGAGATACCATCAGTAACATGGAGTTCCATCACATCCTCACACACACTTACACAGGCTCTGACCTTACTCAGGAATTACTATCCTCATCACACGCAGTGACTACTCAAGACTGAGATACCATCAGTAACATGGAGTACCATCACAGCCTCACACACACTTACACAGGCTCTGACCTTACTCAGGAATTACTAACCTCATCACACGCAGTGATTACACAAGACTGAGAGACCATCAGTAACATGGAGTACCATCACAGCCTCACACACACTTACACAGGCTCTGACCTTACTCAGGAATTACTAACCTCATCACACGCAGTGATTACACAAGACTAAGAGACCATCAGTAACATGGAGTACCATCACATCCTCACACACACTTACACAGGCTCTGACCTTACTCAGGAATTACTAACCTCATCACACACAGTGACTACACAAGACTGATATACCATCAGTAACATGGAGTACCATCACATCCTCACACACACTTACACAGGCTCTGACCTTACTCAGGAATTACTAGCCTCATCACACGCAGTGATTACACAAGACTGAGAAACCATCAGTAACATGGAGTACCATCACAGCCTCACACACACTTACACAGGCTCTGACCTTACTCAGGAATTACTAACCTCATCACACGCAGTGACTACACAAGACTGAGATACCATCAGTAACATGGAGTACCATCACAGCCTCACACACACTTACACAGGCTCTGACCTTACTCAGGAATTACTAACCTCATCACACGCAGTGACTACACAAGACTGATATACCATCAGTAATATGGAGAACTATCACAGCCTCACACACACTTACACAGGCTCTGACCTTACTCAGGAATTACTAACCTCATCACACGCAGTGACTACACAAGACGGAGATACCATCAGTAACACGGAGTACCATCACAGCCTCACACACACTTACACAGGCTCTGACCTTACTCAGGTATTACTAACCTCATCACATACAGTGAATACACAAGACTGATATACCCTCAGTAACATGCAGTACCATCACAGTCTCACACACACTTACACAGGCTCTGACCTTACTCAGGAATTACTAACCTCATCACACGCAGTGATTACAGAAGACTGAGACACCATCAGTAACATGGAGTACCATCACAGCCTCACAGACACTTACACAGGCTCTGACCTTACTCATGAATTACTAACCTCAACACACACAGTGACTACACAAGACTGAGATACCATCAGTAACATGGAGTACCATCACATCCTCACACACACATACACAGGCTCTGACCTTACTCAGGAATTACTAACCTCATCACACGCAGTGACTACACAAGACTGAGAGACCATCAGTAACATGGAGTACCATCACAGCCTCACAGACACTTACACAGGCTATGACCTTACTCAGGAATTACTAACCTCATCAAACACAGTGATTACACAAGACTGAGACACCATCAGTAACATGGAGTACCATCACAGCCTCACACACACTTACACAGGCTCTTACCTTACTCAGGAATTACTAACCTCATCACACGCAGTGACTACACAAGACTGAGAGACCATCAGTAACATGTAGTACCATCACAACCTCACACACACTTACACAGGCTCTGCCCTTACTCAGGAATTACTAACCTCATCACATGCAGTGATTACACAAGACTGAGAGACCATCAGTAACATGGAGTACCATCACATCCTCACACACACTTACACAGGCTCTGACCTTACTCAGGAATTACTAACCTCATCACATGCAGTGATTACACAAGACTGAGAGACCATCAGTAACATGGAGTACCATCACAGCCTCACACACACATACACAGGCTCTGACCTTACTCAGGAATTACTAACCTCATCACATGCAGTGATTACACAAGACTGAGAGACCATCAGTAACATGGAGTACCATCACATCCTCACACACACTTACACAGGCTCTGACCTTACTCAGGAATTACTAACCTCATCACATGCAGTGATTACAGAAGACTGAGAGACCATCAGTAACATGGAGTACCATCACAGCCTCACACACACTTACACAGGCTCTGACCTTACTCAGGAATTACTAACCTCATCAAATGCAGTGATTACACAAGACTGAGAGACCATCAGTAACATGGAGTACCATCACAGCCTCACACACACTTACACAGGCTCTGACCTTACTCAGGAATTACTAACCTCATCACACGCAGTGATTACACAAGACTGAGACACCATCAGTAACATTGAGTACCATCACAGCCTCACACACACTTACACAGCTCTGACATTACTCAGGAATTACTAACCTCATCACACGCAGTGATTACACAAGACTGAGATACCATCAGTAACATGGAGTACCATCACAGCCTCACACACACTTACACAGGTTCTGACCTTACTCAGGAATTACTAACCTCATCACACGCAGTGATTACACAAGACTGAGATACCATCAGTAACATGGATTACCATCACATCCTCACACACACTTACACAGGCTCTGACCTTACTCAGGAATTACTAACCTCATCACACGCAGTGATTACACAAGACTGAGACACCATCAGTAACATGGAGTACCATCACAGCCTCACACACACTTACACAGGCTCTGACCTTACTCAGCAATTACTAACCTCATCACACGCAGTGATTACACAAGACAGAGATACCATCAGTAACATGGAGTACCATCACATCCTCACACACACTTACACAGGCTCTGACCTTACTCAGGAATTACTAACCTCATCACACGCAGTGATTACACAAGACAGAGATACCATCAGTAACATGGAGTACCATCACATCCTCACACACACTTACACAGGCTCTGACCTTACTCAGGAATTACTAGCCTCATCACACGCAGTTATTACACAAGACTGAGAAACCATCAGTAACATGGAGTACCATCACATCCTCACACACACTTACACAGGCTCTGACCTTACTCAGGAATTACTATCCTCATCACACGCAGTGACTACACAAGACTGAGATACCATCAGTAACATGGAGTACCATCACAGCCTCACACACACTTACACAGGCTCTGACCTTACTCAGGAATTACTAACCTCATCACACGCAGTGATTACACAAGACTGAGAGACCATCAGTAACATGGAGTACCATCACATCCTCACACACACTTACACAGGCTCTGACCTTACTCCGGAATTACTAACCTCATCACACACAGTGATTACACAAGACTGAGAAACCATCAGTAACATGGAGTACCATCACATCCTCACACACACTTACACAGGCTCTGACCTTACTCAGGAATTACTAGCCTCATCACACGCAGTGATTACACAAGACTGAGAAACCATCAGTAACATGGAGTACCATCACAGCCTCACACACACTTACACAGGCTCTGACCTTACTCAGGAATTATTAACCTCATCACACGCAGTGACTACACAAAACTGAGATACCATCAGTAACATGGAGTACCATCACAGCCTCACACACACTTACACAGGCTCTGACCTTTCTCAGGAATTACTAACCTCATCACACGCAGTGACTACACAAGACTGATATACCATCAGTAATATGGAGTACTATCACAGTCTCACACACACTTACACAGGCTCTGACCTTACTCAGGAATTACTAACCTCATCACACACAGTGACTACACAAGACTGAGATACCATCAGTAACATGGAGTACCATCACAGCCTCACATACACTTACACAGGCTCTGACCTTACTCAGGAATTAATAACCTCATCACACGCAGTGATTACACAAGACTGAGATACCATCAGTAACATGGAGTACCATCACAGCCTCACATACACTTACACAGGCTCTGACCTTACTCAGGAATTACTAACCTCATCACACACAGTGATTACACAAGACTGAGATACCATCAGTAACATGGAGTACCATCACAGCCTCACACACACTTACACAGGCTCTGACCTTACTCAGGAATTACTAACCTCATCACACGCAGTGACTACACAAGACTGAGACACCATCAGTAACATGGAGTACCATCACAGCCTCACACACACACAGGCTCTGACCTTACTCAGGAATTACTAACCTCATCACACACAGTGATTACACAATACTGAGATACCATCAGTAACATGGAGTACCATCACAGCCTCACACACACTTACACAGGCTCTGACCTTACTCAGGAATTACTAACCTCATCACACGCAGTGATTACACAAGACTGAGAAACCATCAGTAACATGGAGTACCATCACATCCTCACACACACTTACACAGGCTCTGACCTTACTCAGGAATTACTAACCTGATCACACGCAGTGATTACACAAGACTGAGATACCATCAGTAACATGGAGTACCATCACAGCCTCACACACACTTACACAGGCTCTGACCTTACTCAGGAATTACTAACCTCATCACACACAGTGATTGCACAAGACTGAGATACCATCAGTAACATGGAGTACCATCACAGCCTCACACACACTTTCACAGGCTCTGACCTTACTCAGGAATTACTAACCTCATCACACACAGTGATTACACAAGACTGAGACACCATCAGTAACATGGAGTACCATCACATTCTCACACACACTTACACAGGCTCTGACCTTACTCAGGAATTACTAACCTCATCACACACAGTGATTACACAAGGCTGAGATACCATCAGTAACATGGAGTACCATCACAGCCTCACACACACTTACACAGGCACTGACCTTACTCAGGAATTACTAACCTCATCACATACAGTGACTACATAAGACTGAGACACCATCAGTAACATGGAGTACCATCACAGCCTCACACTCACTTACACAGGCTCTGACCTTACTCAGGAATTACTAACCTCATCACACGTAGTGACTACACAAGACAGAGACACCATCAGTAACATGGAGTACCATCACAGCCTCACACACACACAGGCTCTGACCTTACTCAGGAATTACTAACCTCATCACACACAGTGATTACACAATACTGAGATACCATCAGTAACATGGAGTACCATCACAGCCTCACACACACTTACACAGGCTCTGACCTTACTCAGGAATTACTAACCTCATCACACACAGTGATTGCACAAGACTGAGATACCATCAGTAACATGGAGTACCATCACAGCCTCACACACACTTTCACAGGCTCTGACCTTACTCAGGAATTACTAACCTCATCACACACAGTGATTACACAAGACTGAGACACCATCAGTAACATGGAGTACCATCACATTCTCACATACACTTACACAGGCTCTGACCTTACTCAGGAATTAATAACCTCATCACACGCAGTGATTACACAAGACTGAGATACCATCAGTAACATGGAGTACCATCACAGCCTCACATACACTTACACAGGCTCTGACCTTACTCAGGAATTACTAACCTCATCACACACAGTGATTACACAAGACTGAGATACCATCAGTAACATGGAGTACCATCACAGCCTCACACACACTTACACAGGCTCTGACCTTACTCAGGAATTACTAACCTCATCACACGCAGTGACTACACAAGACTGAGACACCATCAGTAACATGGAGTACCATCACAGCCTCACACACACACAGGCTCTGACCTTACTCAGGAATTACTAACCTCATCACACACAGTGATTACACAATACTGAGATACCATCAGTAACATGGAGTACCATCACAGCCTCACACACACTTACACAGGCTCTGACCTTACTCAGGAATTACTAACCTCATCACACGCAGTGATTACACAAGACTGAGATACCATCAGTAACATGGAGTACCATCACATCCTCACACACACTTACACAGGCTCTGACCTTACTCAGGAATTACTAACCTCATCACACGCAGTGATTACACAAGACTGAGATACCATCAGTAACATGGAGTACCATCACATCCTCACACACACTTACACAGCCTCTGACCTTACTCAGGAATTACTAACCTCATCACACACAGTGACTACACAAGACTGAGATACCATCAGTAACATGGAGTACCATCACAGCCTCACACACACTTACACAGGCTCTGACCTTACTCAGGAATTACTAACCTCATCACACGCAGTGATTACACAAGACTGAGAGACCATCAGTAAACATGGAGTACCATCACAGCCTCACACACACTTACACAGGCTCTGACCTTACTCAGGAATTACTAACCTGATCACACGCAGTTATTACACAAGACTGAGATACCATCAGTAACATGGAGTACCATCACAGCCTCACATACACTTACACAGGCTCTGACCTTACTCAGGAATTACTAACCTCATCACACACAGTGACTACACAGGACTGAGAAACCATCAGTAACATGATGTACCATCACAGCCTCACACACACTTACACAGGCTCTGACCTTACTCAGGAATTACTAACCTCATCTCACACAGTGATTACACAAGACTGAGAGACCATCAGTAACATGGAGTACCATCACAGCCTCACACACACTTACACAGGCTCTGACCTTACTCAGGAATTACTATCCTCATCACACACAGTGACTACACAAGACTGAGACACCATCAGTAACATGGAGTACCATCACATCCTCACACACACTTACACAGGCTCTGACCTTACTCAGGAATTACTAACCTCATCACACGCAGTGATTACACAAGACTGAGATACCATCAGTAACATGGAGTACCATCACATCCTCACACACACTTACACAGGCTCTGACCTTACTCAGGAATTACTAACCTCATCACACGCAGTGATTACACAAGACTGAGATACCATCAGTAACATGGAGTACCATCACAGCCTCACACACACTTACACAGGCTCTGACCTTACTCAGGAGTTACTAACCTCATCACACGCAGTGATTACACAAGACTGAGATACCATCAGTAACATTGAGTACCATCACAGCCTCACATACACTTACACAGGCTCTGACCTTACTCAGGAATTACTAACCTCATCACACACAGTGACTACACAGGACTGAGACACCATCAGTATCATGAAGTACCATCACAGCCTCACACACACTTACACAGGCTCTGACCTTACTCAGGAATTACTAACCTCATCTCACACAGTGATTACACAGGACTGAGACACCATCAGTAACATGGAGTACCATCACATCCTCACACACACTTACACAGGCTCTGACCTTACTCAGGAGTTACTAACCTCATCACACACAGTGATTACACAAGACTGAGATACCATCAGTAACATGGAGTACCATCACATCCTCACACACACTTACACAGGCTCTGACCTTACTCAGGAATTACTAACCTCATCACACACAGTGATTACACAAGACTGAGATACCATCAGTAACATGGAGTACCATCACAGCCTCACACACACTTACACAGGCTCTGACCTTACTCAGGAATTACTAACCTCATCACACGCAGTGATTACAGAAGAGTGAGACACCATCAGTAACATGGAGTACCATCACAGCCTCACACACACTTACACAGGCTCTGACCTTACTCAGGAATTGCTAACCTCAGCACACGTTATGAGGCCTCAGGCTGCATATGGCATCACAGTGGCTAATTTATGCATGCCCTTGCTATGGCGTTGAAACACACTGGCACGCCTGCGTTTTGCCGTCCCCCCCTCCGTCACCTCCCACAAACCGCACTTCCTGTCAATCACTGTCCAACTGATCTGCGTAGCCACTGCGATCGCTGACTCTCCTATACAGACAGGGAGTGGCGGAGCTTTCAAAGAGCTAAAATGGATTTGGGGCCACCTACAGTATGAGTATGACAAACTTAGTGTTAGGGGCAGTGTTTGCCCCCCCCCCGGCTATGCCAATGGGTACCACATTCTGTATAGCTGTGATAAACATCAATACTGATTGTTGTGATTTACAGCATAGTTATGATAAATAGACTACTTGGTATCTTTGATGATGAAGATCCCGGCCGCACAAGTATCATCACTGTACATGCGCTGCTGGTGTCCAGGTTATTGGCAGAAAAAAAAATGCAATTTACTGGGCTGGGCTGGGCTGAGCTGTGCTGTGCTGAGCTGTGCTGGGATGCACTGTGCTGAGCTGTGCTGGGCTGGGCTATGCTGGGCTGAGCTGTGCTGGGCTGTGCTGGGCTGTGCTGGACTGTGCTGTGCTGTGCTAGGCTGGGCTGTGCTGTACTGGGCTGTGCTGTGCTGGGCTGTGCTGAGCTGTGCTGGGCTGTGCTGGGCAATGCTGTGCTGTGCTGGGGTAGGCTGGGCTGTGCTGTGCTGTCCTGGGCTGTGCTGTGCTGTGCTGGCCTGGGCTGTGCTGTGCTGAGCTGTGCTGTGCTGGGCTGTGCTAGGCTGAGCTGTGCTGGGCTGTGCTGGGCTGTGCTGAGCTGTGCTGTGCTGGCCTGGGCTGTGCTGAGCTGTGCTGTGCTGGGCAGTGCTGTGCTGTGCTGGGGTAGGCTGGGCTGTACTGTGCTGTCCTGGGCTGTGCTGTGCTGGCCTGGGCTGTGCTGGGCTGTGCTGGGCTGTGCTGTGCTAGGCTGGGCTGTGCTAGGCTGAGCTGTACTGGGCGGGCCTGAGCTGTGCTGGGCTGTGCTGTGCTGTGCTGGGCTGTGCTAGGCTGAGCTGTACTGGGCTGTGCTGTGCTGTGCTGAGCTGTGCTGTGCTAGGCTGGGCTGTGCTAGGCTGAGCTGTACTGGGCTGGGCTGGGCTGTGCTGTGCTGGCCTGGGCTGTGCTGTGCTGAGCTGTGCTAGGCTGGGCTGAGCTGTGCTGGCCTGGGCTGTGCTGTGCTGTGCTGAGCTGTGCTAGGCTGGGCTGAGCTGTGCTGGGCTGGGCTGAGCTGTACTGGGCTGGGCTGGGCTGGGCTGGGCTGTGCTGGGCTGGGCTGTGCTGTGCTGTGCTGTGCTAGGCTGTGCTGTGCTAGGCTGTACTGGGCTGTGCTGTGCTGTGCTGAGCTGTGCTGTGCTAGGCTGGACTGGGCTGTGCTAGGCTGAGCTGTACTGGGCTGGGCTGGGCTGGGCTGTGCTGGCCTGGGCTGTGCTGTGCTGTGCTGAGCTGTGCTAGGCTGGGCTGTGCTAGGCTGGGCTGAGCTGTGCTGGCCTGGGCTGTGCTGTGCTGAGCTGTGCTAGGCTGGGCTGTGCTAGGCTGGGCTGAGCTGTGCTGGGCTGGGCTGAGCTGTACTGGGCTGGGCTGGGCTGTGCTGGGCTGGGCTGGGCTGTGCTGTGCTGGGCTGTGCTAGGCTGGGCTGTGCTAGGCTGTACTGGGCTGTGCTGTGCTGTGCTGAGCTGTGCTGTGCTAGGCTGGGCTGTGCTAGGCTGAGCTGTACTGGGCTGGGCTGGGCTGGGCTGTGCTGTGCTGGCCTGTGCTGTGCTGTGCTGAGCTGTGCTAGGCTGGGCTGTGCTAGGCTGGGCTGAGATGTGCTGGCCTGGGCTGTGCTGTGCTGAGCTGTGCTAGGCTGGGCTGTGCTAGGCTGGGCTGAGCTGTGCTGGGCTGGGCTGAGCTGTACTGGGCTGGGCTGGGCTGTGCTGTGCTGGGCTGGGCTGTGCTGTGCTGGGCTGTGCTGTGCTAGGCTGGGCTGTGCTAGGCTGTACTGGGCTGTGCTGTGCTGTGCTGAGCTGTGCTGTGCTAGGCTGGGCTGTGCTAGGCTGAGCTGTACTGGGCTGGGCTGTGCTGTGCTGGCCTGGGCTGTGCTGTGCTGTGCTGAGCTGTGCTAGGCTGGGCTGTGCTAGGCTGGGCTGAGCTGTGCTGGCCTGGGCTGTGCTGTGCTGAGCTGTGCTAGGCTGGGCTGTGCTAGGCTGGGCTGAGCTGTACTGGGCTGGGCTGGGCTGGGCTGGGCTGTGCTGTGCTGTGCTGTGCTGGGCTGTGCTGTGCTAGGCTGGGCTGTGCTGGGCTGGAAGTTGTCAGCTGCAGCTGTTGTGTTCATCACAGACAGAATTACAGGAATCCTAAAATTAGGTTATTTCACTTTTTCTTAAAATCCAATCTGCATTTTTCACTATTGCCGTGTACCCAGCAGACATACATTCATATATGTATTTATAATTATTGTTATTATTATTAATCATGTTCAGAATAAACAGTAAGTTGCTGACAGATGAAGCTTGCAGGGGTTAAATGTTGTGATCAGGCTCGGTAGAAATAGAAAACATGATATTTTGGGCGGTGTGCCCCTTCAGCAGATGTGTGGGCGCAGATCCCAAAACATCAAAACTTCAATTTTTTTGCTAATAATTAGATGAGATTCCTTGGGGGCAGATCTCCCAGGTCATCGGCGCTCGCAAGCGGGTCGATGTTGACCAAGTGCGCATGCGGACGACAGAGGCGGCTCCGTCGTGCGCATGTGCGAAACCTGAATAACGAACGGCCAAGCCGTCGTTATGGGTATCGCACCAATGGGGGCATGCTGTCGATGGTGATTGATAGCACGTCCCCTTTGGTGGGCGTGCCGTGGGGCGTGGCTGTGCAGACGGAGGTGTTCCCATGGGAACGCCTACCGTCTGGGGCCGGCCCCACTGACATGACTAGTGATGTCAGTGGGAGTGCTTATGGCTCTGATAGAGAGGGATAAAGTACCAACAAAGCAGCTCCTAACTGTCATTTTTCAAACACAGCCTGTAACATGACAGTTAGGAGCTGATTGGTTGGTACTTATCTTTCTCCACTTTCTCTCCTAGGCTTAGTGAATAGACCCCATAATTCTTAAAATTTGAACAAAATGTTAAGGTCAAATTCTCTTCTGAGATGTGATTAATTTGCGGCCTTTACTGTAAGACGAGCGACACCTACACTGTGCTATGTGACAGGTGTGGAAGGCTGTTCTGCGTGTACAACCAAAGTTCCATTTAGAGCTGTCTAAACGATCTTTCCTTTTTATTATAAACAAACGTTGACTTCATTAAACGTTGCATAGCGGGGTCACCAGATTGCTCGCACATACACATAATTCCAGCCCGGGACATAGCTCCATTCTGCTGATGTCATTTTTGGAAGATGTAACTGCTGCTGTGATTTATTGAAGAACAAAAAAAAAAAGAGAAAATGATAACAGTGGCCGTAGTCCCAAAGAGTCTAGTAGAAAATCCACCACGTGATATGACAAAAGCGTACATGATTTGTGGGGGGATTCTGGGGCGTATCTATAATGGGTGCAGGGTGTGTGGTGCACACAGGCCACCGGGTCCAGGGGGGCCTGCACCGCACGCCCTGCACCCATATTATCTAAAACTCACCTCTCCGAGGTCCCGCGTCGGGGATCTCAGCGCTGCTCAAAATGCCGGAAAATGGCTGCGGCAGCCATTTCTACGGCGTTTTGCGCATGTACATTAAGGCAATCCCCAGCTATCTGGGCGTACTCTAGTGCCCAGAGTCTACTGATGCAGCGGTGAATGGCCAGCCGCGTCAGTCAGCTGCCGGGCAGAGAGGAGGGAGCCCCTGGACGGGGAATGCACACAGGCCCCCTCCTCTCTTAAGACACCCCTGGGGGGATTTGTAATATTTTAGGAGGACTTGTCATGTTTCATCTACAGGGTGTTTTATATGCTCTTCATATTTCCTCCACAGAACAGACTCCGCCAGGGCTCCCCTGTGCAGTATATGCAAATATCAAATGTCGGCAGCAGGTAGCATTGTCTTACATCTCCCTTGTGCTCACCATATAGAGCAGCTGTGACGTAGGAGGATACCGCCCTCATCAGATGTCTCTGCTGCCCACATCGGATGTTTGCATATAGCACCCAGAGATACTAAATGTTCTCTCCTAGATAGAGAAAGCATTGGGGACTGTGGGCCTGATTCAGACCCATTCGCTAGATGCGGCCGCTCGCTCCCAGCGTATGGAAATTCGGCTAAGTGACGTCATGGCAGCCGCTTGCAGGACAAGTCATAAGCACACCCACTATGTCTTGGCGAGTGATCACTTTAGAATTGTAGCCGCCCACCAGCCTGTCTTAAGATGCCCACTTGCGGACGTCATCTCCAGGAAGTGCATGAAACCATTGGTACATCGGGCACCATCAGAAGCGATCGCAGTGCTTGAGGTTGACTATACCCTGCCGTAAGCACTGCGAGGACTTCAGTGTAGATTTCAACCAAGTGACGCGTCCTATGACGCTGGCTGTTAATTATGCACGCCTCTAAAACGGCGTTGAATTTCACAGGCACGGCTGCGTTCGCACCTCCACTCCCCCGTTTCAAGTGGCCTGCCCCTGTTACCACCCACAAATGGCTTGACCTGTCACTCATTTAGCTGGTTGGCGAGCGAGAATTTCCCCAACGCTCCTACTAGTTCATGCACGCGCATTGTGAAGCATACGTATGCGAACATTGAAAAACATCGCTCGCTCCGAGCGATCGCTTGCTAGCGAACGGGTCTGAATCAGGCCCTCTGTCCTGTTTAGAACATACCTAGCTCGTGCACAGGACACAAAATAAGGCGTCTGATAGGTGTTACATGACAGGGCCCCTTTAAAGCTGAAAGGTTAAACATAGAAGTAAATGAGGAAGGGAAAGTTGACACCAACTATGGGGGAGAGAAAGAGGTTGCACTTGTATATTAATTTACGGGTCATAGCTTTTGTACTGTGATGTGGTATAATATTGGTGTCATGTGGCTAGGAATTCCCCTGTGTGTGTGCTTACAAGGAATGAGACAAGCACTACGGAAGTAATAGGTGAAACAGTTACATAAGCAGGAATGAAGCAGGTCTATCACACAGGAATCAAATGAGCCAGCAATGAACATAAGTCCTGGTTCCGAGTTCTACGCTACTGCTGCCGCAGCTGTCATTTTCATTTCCTGTCAATCACTTCCGCTTCAGTCCTCAATGCAACCGTAAATCGCAATTCAATCGCCGCACGGACGCAATGCAGCTGGGACGCATGCGCAAACCACCGATAATCGCTCAACTAGCTTGAACATTGGAATAGTGTGCAACTCTGAAACAAGCCTATAGTCTAGGAATAGATATAAGAACAGACAGAGGCGGCCGGCGCTCATAAAAGGGGCAGGGGTGTAACACCACTAGCAGCTCTTTGTAGGAAGTATCCCCACTTCCTTAGATAATGAAATAAATTGAAAAAAGCGCTCCGTGGTGTTAAACAAGATACAATAGTCTATGGTCTTGAACCCTGATGTTCAGGACCCGTGTGTGTATATATATGTGAACAGTCACAATAGAAAAGCTTTAGAAAATAAGAGCTGGTGTGCAAAAACTTGAGGCCGGGTGTTCAGGACTATAAGGGCCTGATTCAGAGCTGAGCGCTCTGACCAGAGCGCTCGCTCTGAATCAGGGCCCTCCTACCTTTTTTTGGAGCGTCCTCATGGACGCTCGCATAGCTGTGGGTTACCACCCACAGCTTATGCGAGCGTCCATGATGATGGTCGTGATGGTCTTGACCATCGCGACCATCGGGCTTGCCGCAAGCCCTGGAGTGATTTTGGCTGTATCAGAGCCAAAATCACTCCCACTGACATCACTAATGATGTCAGTGGGGCCGGCTTGAGACGGTAGGCGTTCCCATGGGAACGCCTCCATCTGGCAGGCACGCCCCCAGCACGCCCACCAAAGGGGGCGTGCTGTCAATCAGCATCGACAGCACGCCCCCTTTGGTGCGAGAACCGGAGCGAGGGAGAGCCCGCCGCTGGCCGGGTCTCACACATGCGCACGACGGAGCTCCCTCCGTCGTGCGCATGCGCAGTGGGGGAACATCGACCCGCTTGCGAGCGTACTGCCGCTCACGAGCGGGTCTGAATGACCCCCTAAGTCCCCTGATACACAAATAGGTAATATGATGGAGAGTGGTTTAACGGAAACCTTCTAAGAGTCAGTATAAATGTGAGTCCAATGAAAGATCAATATCCAGGTGGGCAAAAACTGTCGGCCGGGTGTTGACTTTATCAATGGTGGATTAAATCAGTTATGCAAAAACTGTTGGCAGAATGTTGCATGAGAACCAATGGGCTTTGTCCAGGATTTGGATAAAAATGTCCTCCTCCTCCACTGCTCACACCACCTCAGAAGAGGAACACAGTATCAGAGTGACAGGTACACTAGAATGCAGTGTCATAGGTGAGGAATAATTGCTTACCTGACCATGATGCCTGCTGGTCCTGCACGTGATGCGTCTCCAAATGCTGAATGCGAGTATCAGTGGGTGGTCTATGGTGGGTAATGAAGACTAAGTATGCTGGACTTAATAGAAAATCAAACTATTTATTTAAACAGTATTTGGACAGTAATACCCTTCAAACAGGGATTGCAATTAAAAGTACATGAGTATGGGTAGTAATGCCCCAACGCATTTCATCTCATTTAGAGACTTCTTCAAGGGCAAATGTCCTTTGGTGTATCTCTCTCTTCTTATATACTAACTGTGATTAGTCAAAACATCCCCTGCTGTGGTGGCGCCGCACTACCGGGTGATACTTCCGGGTTGCACGCGCACACTCACAACAACGGTGGTTAGTCAGGTTATCTCCTAGTGTTTATCTTCTGTTTACAATTTGAGTATGCGGCAGTGTGATGTCCGCGCTGCCGTCTGATACCAGTGGGTGAAGGTCACGCAGGATTGTCTCCTGCTTCATTGTCCTCATTAATTAGTCAAATTGTTTTGACTAATCACAGTTAGTATATAAGAAGAGAGAGATACACCAAAGGACATTTGCCCTTGAAGAAGTCTCTAAATGAGATGAAACACGTTGGGGCATTACTACCCATACTCATGTACTTTTAATTGCAATCCCTGTTTGAAGGGTATTACTGTCCAAATACTGTTTAAATAAACAGTTTGATTTTCTATTAAGTCCAGCATACTTAGTCTTCATTACCCACCATAGACCACCCACTGATACTCGCATTCAGCATTTGGAGACGCATCACGTGCAGGACCAGCAAGCATCATGGTCAGGTAAGCAATTATTCCTCACCTATGACACTGCATTCTAGTGTACCTGTCACTCTGATACTGTGTTCCTTTTCTGAGGTGGTGTGAGCAGTGGAGGAGGAGGACATTTTTATCCAAATCCTGGACAAAGCCCATTGGTTTTCATGCAACATTCTTCCAACAGTTTTTGCATAACTGATTTAATCCACCATTGATAAAGTCAACACCCGGCCGACAGTTTTTGCCCACCTGGATATTGATCTTTCATTGGACTCACATTATATACTGACTCTTAGAAAGTTTCCGTTAAACCACTCTCCATCATATAGACCTATTTGTGTATCAGGGGACTTAGAGTCCTGAACACCCGGCATCAAGTTTTTGCACACCAGCTCTTATTTTCTAAAGCTTTTCTATTGTGACTGTTCACATATATATACACACACTGGTCCTGAACATCAGGGTTCAAGACCATAGACTATTGTATCTTGTTTAACACCACGGAGCGCTTTTTTCAATTTATTTCATAGGAATAGATATGTCAGAATGCAATGTGAATTATTACAAAAATGTCAAGGAATACACTAAGGCAATAATACGAATGCTAGCAGGCAAAAGATAAGAACAGTATAGATATATAAAAATGTAGCCTACTCCTGCAGGTGTAAATCCAGAAACAGGTGGTGATAATGATACGATGCTGTGATATATAAACAAAGTAACTCTCTGTTGTAGTTATGTCCAGAAACAGGACTTGCCTGCAGGCTCTCAAGGACAGGTGCTGGATTACAGGAGGTTCAACATAGGAA
This sequence comes from Taudactylus pleione, assembly GCA_031769625.1. Lineage (NCBI taxonomy): Eukaryota > Metazoa > Chordata > Amphibia > Anura > Myobatrachidae > Taudactylus > Taudactylus pleione. The sequence continues at coordinate 5,631,190 of JAUIMM010000446.1, forward strand.
CAAAGTTGAAGGTTACGGATGTGTAGTAGGGCTGCATATGCTCACTCTGGGAACTCAGGTCCGGTAAGTTACATATTGTTACTTAGATGTAGAAAGAGGGCTGCGCATGGTCATGCTGGGAACTCTGGGCCTGATTCAGAGCCGCTCGTAAGCGGCCACTCGTTCGCTCCGAGCGATGTTCGCACATCTGTGCATGCACATGGGTCATAATGCAGATGTAGAAGGAGGGCTGCACATACTCATGCTGGGGACTCAGGTCCGGTGAGTTACATATTGTTACTGGGATGTAGAAGGAGGGCTGCACATGCTCATGCTGGGGACTCAGGTCCGGTGAGTTACATATTGTTACTGGGTTGTAGAAGGAGGGCTGCACATGCTCATGCTGGGAACTCGGGTCCGGTGAGTTACATATTGTTACTGGGATGTAGAAGGAGGGCTGCACATGCTCATGCTGGGGACTCGGGTCCGGTGAGTTACATATTGTTACTGGGATGTAGAAGGAGGGCTGCACATGCTCATGCTGGGGACTCGGGTCCGGTGAGTTACATATTGTTACTGAGATGTAGAAGGAGGGCTGCACATGCTCATGCTGGGGACTCAGGTCCGGTAAGTTACATATTGTTACTGGGATGTAGAAGGAGGGCTGCACATGCTCATACTGGGAACTCGGGTCCGGTGAGTTACATATTGTTACTGGGATGTAGAAGGAGGGCTGCACATGCTCATGCTGGGGACTTGGGTCCGGTGAGTTACATATTGTTACTGGGATGTAGAAGGAGGGCTGCACATGCTCATGCTGGGGACTCGGGTCCGGTGAGTTCCATATTGTTACTGGGATGTAGATGGAGGGCTGCACATACTCATGCTGGGAACTCTGGGCCTGATTCAGAGCCACTCGTAAGCGGCCGCTCGTTCGCTCCTAGCGATGTTCGCACATCTGCGCATGCGTATGGGTCATAATGCAGATGTAGAAGGAGGGCTGCATATGCTCATGCTAGGGACTCAGGTCCAGTGAGTTACATATTGTTACTGGGATGTAGATGGAGGGCTGCACATACTCATGCTGGGGACTCAGGTCCGGTGAGTTACATATTGTTACTGGGATATAGATGGAGGGCTGCACATACTCATGCTGGGGACTCGGGTCCGGTGAGTTACATATTGTTACTGAGATGTAGAAGGAGGGCTGCACATGCTCATGCTGGGGACTCGGGTCCGGTGAGTTTATATATTGTTACTGGGATGTAGAAGGAGGGCTGCACATGCTCATGCTGGGGACTCAGGTCCGGTGAGTTACATATTGTTACTGGGATGTAGAAGGAGGGCTGCACATGCTCATACTGGGACTCGGGTCCGGTGAGTTACATCTTGTTACTGGGATGTAGAAGGAGGGCTGCACATGCTCATGCTGGGGACTCAGGTCCGGTGAGTTACATATTGTTACTGGGTTGTAGAAGGAGGGCTGCACATGCTCATGCTGGGAACTCGGGTCCGGTGAGTTACATATTGTTACTGGGATGTAGAAGGAGGGCTGCACATGCTCATGCTGGGGACTCGGGTCCGGTGAGTTACATATTGTTACTGGGATGTAGAAGGAGGGCTGCACATGCTCATGCTGGGGACTCGGGTCCGGTGAGTTACATATTGTTAGTGAGATGTAGAAGGAGGGCTGCACATGCTCATGCTGGGGACTCAGGTCCGGTAAGTTACATATTGTTACATAGATGTAGAAAGAGGGCTGCGCATACTCATGCTGGGAACTCTGGGCCTGATTCAGAGCCGCTCGTAAGCGGCCACTCGTTCGCTCCAAGCGATGTTCGCACATCTGGGCATGCATATGGGTCATAATGCAGATGTAGAAGGAGGGCTGCACATGCTCATGCTGGGGACTCAGGTCCGGTGAGTTACATATTGTTACTTAGATGTAGAAAGAGGGCTGCGCATACTCATGCTGGGAACTCTGGGCCTGATTCAGAGCCGCTCGTAAGCGGCCGCTCGTTCACTCCTAGTGATGTTCGCACATCTGCGCATGCGTATGGGTCATAATGCAGATGTAGAAGGAGGGCTGCATATGCTCATGCTAGGGAATCAGGTCCAGTGAGTTACATATTGTTACTGGGATGTAGAAGGAGGGCTGCATATGCTTATGCTGGGGACTCAGGTCCGGTGAGTTACATATTGTTACTGGGATGTAGATGGAGGGCTGCACATACTCATGCTGGGGACTCAGGTCCGGTGAGTTACATATTGTTACTGGGATGTAGATGGAGGGCTGCACATACTCATGCTGGGGACTTGGGTCCGGTGAGTTACATATTGTTACTGAGATGTAGAAGGAGGGCTGCACATGCTCATGCTGGGGACTCGGGTCTGGTGAGTTTATATATTGTTACTGGGATGTAGAAGGAGGGCTGCACATGCTCATGCTGGGGACTCAGGTCCGGTGAGTTACATATTGTTACTGGGATGTAGAAGGAGGGCTGCACATGCTCATACTGGGACTCGGGTCCGGTGAGTTACATCTTGTTACTGGGATGTAGAAGGAGGGCTGCACATGCTCATGCTGGGGACTCGGGTCCGGTGAGTTACATATTGTTACTGAGATGTAGAAGGAGGGCTGCACATGCTCATGCTGGGGACTCAGGTCCGGTGAGTTACATATTGTTACTGGGATGTAGAAGGAGGGCTGCATATGCTCATGCTGGGGACTCAGGTCCGGTGAGTTACATATTGTTACTGGGATGTAGATGGAGGGCTGCACATACTCATGCTGGGGACTCAGGTCCGGTGAGTTACATATTGTTACTGAGATGTAGAAGGAGGGCTGCACATGCTCATGCTGGGAACTCGGGTCCGGTGAGTTTATATATTGTTCCTGGGATGTAAAAGGAGGGCTGCACATGCTCATGCTGGGGACTCGGGTCCGGTGAGTTACATATTGTTACTGGGATGTAGAAGGAGGGCTGCACATGCTCATACTGGGACTCGGGTCCGGTGAGTTACATCTTGTTACTGGGATGTAGAAGGAGGGCTGCACATGCTCATGCTGGGGACTCGGCACCGGTGAGTTACATATTGTTACTGAGATGTAGAAGGAGGGCTGCACATGCTCATGCTGGGGACTCAGGTCCGGTGAGTTACATATTGTTACTGGGATGTAGAAGGAAGGCTGCATATGCTCATGCTGGGGACTCAGGTCCGGTGAGTTACATATTGTTACTGGGATGTAGAAGGAGGGCTGAACATGCTCATGCTGGAGACTCAGGTCCGGTGAGTTACATATTGTAACTGGGATGTAGACGGAGGGCTGCACATGGTCATGCTGGGGAATCAGGTCTGGTGAGTTACATATTGTTACTGGGATGTAGAAGGAGGGCTGCACATGCTCATGCTGGGAACTCAGGTCCGGTGAGTTACATATTGTTTCTGGGATGTAGAAGGAGGGCTGCACATGGTCATGCTGGGGAATCATGTCCGGTGAGTTACATATTGTTTCTGGGATGTAGAAGGAGGGCTGCACATGCTCATGCTGGGAACTCAGGTCCGGTGAGTTACATATTGTTACTGGGATGTAGAAGGAGGGCTGAACATGCTCATGCTGGGGACTCAGGTCCGGTGATTTTCATATTGTTACTGAGATGTAGAAGGAGGGCTGCAGATGGTCTTGCTGGGGAATCAGGTCCGGTGAGTTACATATTGTTACTGGGATGTAGAAGGAGGGCTGCACATGCTCATGCTGGGAACTCAGGTCTGGTGAGTTACATATTGTTACTGAGATGTAGAAGGAGGGCTGAACATGCTCATGCTGGGGACTCAGGTCCGGTGAGTTACATATTGTTACTGAGATGTAGAAGGAGGGCTGCGCATGCTCATGCTGGGAACTCAGGTTTGGTGTGTTACATCATGTTACTTGGATGTAGAAGGAGGGCTGCAGATGCTCATGCTGGGGAATCAGGTCCGGTGAGTTACATATTGTTTCTGGGATGTAGAAGGAGGGCTGCACATGGTCATGCTGGGGAATCAGGTCCGGTGAGTTACATATTGTTACTGGGATGTAGAAGGAGGGCTGCACATGCTCATGCTGGGAACTCAGGTCCGGTGAGTTACATATTGTTACTGGGATATAGAAGGAGGGCTGCACATGCTCATGCTGGGGACTCAGGTCCGGTGAGTTTCATATTGTTACTGAGATGTAGAAGGAGGGCTGCACATGGTCATGCTGGGGAATCAGGTCCGGTGAGTTACATATTGTTACTGGGATGTAGAAGGAGGGCTGCACATGCTCATACTGGGGACTCAGGTCCGTTGAGTTTCATATTGTTACTGAGATGTAGAAGGAGGGCTGCATATGCTCATGCTGCGTACTCGGGTCCGGTGAGTTCCCTATTGTTACTGGGATGTAGAAGGAGGGCTGCACATGCTCATGCTGGGGACTCGGGTCCGTGAGTTACATATAGTTACTGAGATGTAGAAGGAGGGCTGCATATGCTCATGCTGGGGACATAGGTCCGGTGAGTTACATATTGTTACTGAGATGTAGAAGGAGGGCTGCATATGCTCATGCTGGGGACTCGGGTCCGGTGAGTTACTGATTGTTACTGAAGCGTAGGAGGAGGGCTGCACATAATCATGCTGGGGACTCGGGTCCGGTGAGTTACATATTGTTACTGAGATGTAGAAGGAGGGCTGCACATGCTCATACTGGGACTCGGGTCCGGTGAGTTACATATTGTTACTGAGATGTAGGAGGAGGGCTGCACATGCTCATGCTGGGGACTCAGGTCCGGAGAGTTACATATTGTTACTGGGATGTAGAAGGAGGGCTGCACATGGTCATGCTGGGGAATCAGGTCCGGTGAATTACATATTGTTACAGGGATGTAGAAGGAGGGCTGCATATGCTCATGCTGGGGACTCAGGTTCGGTGAGTTACATATTGTTACTGGGATGTAGAAGGAGGGCTGCACATGCTCATGCTGGGGACTCGGGTCCGGTGAGTTACATATTGTTACTGAGATGTAGAAGGAGGGCTGCACATGCTCATGCTGGGGACCCGGGTCCGGTGAGTTACATATTGTTACTGAGATGTAGAAGGAGGGCTGCACATGCTCATGCTGGGGACTCAGGTCCGGTGAGTTACATGTTGTTACTGAGATGTAGAAGGAGGGCTTCATATGCTCATGCTGGGGACTCGGGTCCGGTGAGTTACATATTGTTACTGGGATGTAGAAGGAGGGCTGCACATGCTCATGCTGGGGACTCAGGTCCGGTGAGTTACATATTGTTACTTAGATGTAGAAGGAGGGCCGCACATACTCATACTTGGACTCGGGTCCGGTGAGTTACATATTGTTACTTAGATGTAGAAGGAGGGCCGCACATACTCATACTGGGACTCGGGTCCGGTGAGTTACATATTGTTACTGATATGCAGAAGGAGGGCTGCACATGCACATGCTGGGACTCGGGTCCGGTGAGTTACATCTTGTTACTGGGATGTAGAAGGAGGGCTGCACATGCTCATGCTGGGAACTCAGGTCCGGTGAGTTACATATTGTTACTGGGATGTAGAAGGAGGGCTGAACATGCTCATGCTGGGGACTCAGGTCCGGTGAGTTTCATATTGTTACTGAGATGTAGAAGGAGGACTGCACATGGTCTTGCTGGGGAATCAGGTCCGGTGAGTTACATATTGTTACTGGGATGTAGAAGGAGGGCTGAACATGCTCATGCTGGGGACTCAGGTCCGGTGAGTTACATATTGTTACTGAGATGTAGAAGGAGGGCTGCGCATGCTCATGCTGGGGACTCAGGTCTGGTGTGTTACATATTGTTACTTGGATGTAGAAGGAGTGCTGCAGATGCTCATGCTGGGGAATCAGGTCCGGTGAGTTACATATTGTTACTGGGATGTAGAAGGAGGGCTGCACATGGTCAAGCTGGGGAATCAGGTCCGGTGAGTTACATATTGTTACTGGGATGTAGAAGGAGGGCTGCACATGCTCATGCTGGGAACTCAGGTCCGGAGAGTTACATATTGTTACTGGGATATAGAAGGAGGGCTGAACATGCTCATGCTGGGGACTCAGGTCCGGTGAGTTTCATATTGTTACTGAGATGTAGAAGGAGGGCTGCACATGCTCAAGCTGGGGACCCGGGTCCGGTGAGTTACATATTGTTACTGAGATGTAGAAGGAGGGCGGCACATGCTCATGCTGGGGACTCAGGTCCGGTGAGTTACATATTGTTACTGAGATGTAGAAGGAGGGCTTCATATGCTCATGCTGGGGACTCGGGTCCGGTGAGTTACATATTGTTACTGGGATGTAGAAGGAGGGCTGCACATGCTCATGCTGGGGACTCAGGTCCGGTGAGTTACATATTGTTACTTAGATGTAGAAGGAGGGCCGCACATACTCATACTTGGACTTGGGTCCGGTGAGTTACATATTGTTACTTAGATGTAGAAGGAGGGCCGCACATACTCATACTGGGACTCAGGTCCGGTGAGTTACATATTGTTACTGATATGCAGAAGGAGGGCTGCACATGCACATGCTGGGACTCGGGTCCGGTGAGTTACATATTGTTACTGGGATGTAGAAGGAGGGCTGCACATGCTCATGCTGGGAAATCAGGTCCGGTGACTTACATATTGTTACTGGGATGTAGAAGGAGGGCTGAACATGCTCATGCTGGGGACTCAGGTCCGGTGAGTTTCATATTGTTACTGAGATGTAGAAGGAGGGCTGCACATGGTCTTGCTGGGGAATCAGGTCCGGTGAGTTACATATTGTTACCGGAATGTAGAAGGAGGGCTGAACATGCTCATGCTGGGGACTCAGGTCCGGTGAGTTACATATTGTTACTGAGATGTAGAAGGAGGGCTGCGCATGCTCATGCTGGGGACTCAGGTCTGGTGTGTTACATATTGTTACTTGGATGTAGAAGGAGGGCTGCAGATGCTCATGCTGGGGAATCAGGTCCGGTGAGTTACATATTGTTACTGGGATGTAGAAGGAGGGCTGCACATGGTGATGCTGGGGAATCAGGTCCGGTGAGTTACATATTGTTACTGGGATGTAGAAGGAGGGCTGCACATGCTCATGCTGGGACCTCAGGTCCGGTGAGTTACATATTGTTACTGGGATATAGAAGGAGGGCTGAACATGCTCATGCTGGGGACTCAGGTCCGGTGAGTTTCATATTGTTACTGAGATGTAGAAGGAGGGCTGCACATGGTCATGCTGGGGAATCAGGTCCGGTGAGTTACATATTGTTACTGGGATGTAGAAGGAGGGCTGCACATGCTCATACTGGGGACTCAGGTCCGGTGAGTTTCATATTGTTACTGAGATGTAGAAGGAGGGCTGCATATGCTCATGCTGGGGACTCGGGTCCGGTGAGTTCCCTATTGTTACTGGGATGTAGAAGGAGGGCTGCACATGCTCATGCTGGGGACTCGGGTCCGGTGAGTTACATATAGTTACTGAGATGTAGAAGTAGGGCTGCATATGCTCATGCTGGGGACATAGGTCCGGTGAGTTACATATTGTTACTGAGATGTAGAAGGAGGGCTGCATATGCTCATGCTGGGGACTCGGGTCCGGTGAGTTACTGATTGTTACTGATGCGTAGGAGGAGGGCTGCACATAATCATGCTGGGGACTCGGGTCCGGTGAGTTACATATTGTTACTGAGATGTAGAAGGAGGGCTGCACATGCTCATACTGGGACTCGGGTCCGGTGAGTTACATATTGTTACTGAGATGTAGGAGGAGGGCTGCACATGCTCATGCTGGAGACTCAGGTCCGGAGAGTTACATATTGTTACTGGGATGTAGAAGGAGGGCTGCACATGGTCATGCTGGGGAATCAGGTCCGGTGAGATACATATTGTTACTGGGATGTAGAAGGAGGGCTGCATATGCTCATGCTGGGGAATCAGGTTCGGTGAGTTACATATTGTTACTGGGATGTAGAAGGAGGGCTGCACATGCTCATGCTGGGGACTCGGGTCCGGTGAGTTACATATTGTTACTGAGATGTAGAAGGAGGGCTGCACATGCTCATGCTGGGGACCCGGGTCCGGTGAGTTACATATTGTTACTGAGATGTAGAAGGAGGGCTGCACATGCTCATGCTGGGGACTCAGGTCCGGTGAGTTACATATTGTTACTGAGATGTAGAAGGAGGGCTTCATATGCTCATGCTGGGGACTCGGGTCCGGTGAGTTACATATTGTTACTGGGATGTAGAAGGAGGGCTGCACATGCTCATGCTGGATACTCAGGTCCGGTGAGTTACATATTGTTACTTAGATGTAGAAGGAGGGCCGCACATACTCATACTTGGACTCGGGTCCGGTGAGTTACATATTGTTACTTAGATGTAGAAGGAGGGCCGCACATACTCATACTGGGACTCGGGTCCGTTGAGTTACATATTGTTACTGATATGCAGAAGGAGGGCTGCACATGCACATGCTGGGACTCGGGTCCGGTGAGTTACATCTTGTTACTGGGATGTAGAAGGAGGGCTGCACATGCTCATGCTGGTGACTCAGGTCCGGAGAGTTACATATTGTTACTGGGATGTAGATGGAGGGCTGCACATGCTCATACTGGGACTCCGGTCCGGTGAGTTACATCTTGTTACTGGGATGTAGAAGGAGGGCTGCACATGTTCATGCTGGGGACTCGGGTCCGGTGAGTTACATATTGTTACTGAGATGTAGAAGGAGGGCTGCACATGCTCATGCTGGGGACTCAGGTCCGGTGAGTTACATATTGTAACTGGGATGTAGAAGGAGGGCTGCACATGGTCATGCTGGGGAATCGGGTCTTGTGAGTTACATATTGTTACTGGGATGTAGAAGGAGGGCTGCACATGCTCATGCTTGGAACTCAGGTCCGGTGAGTTACATATAGTTACTGGGATGTAGAAGGATGGCTGCACATGGACATGCTGGGGAATCATGTCCGGTGAGTTACATATTGTTACTGGGATGTAGAAGGAGGGCTGCACATGCTCCTGCTGGGAACTCAGGTCCGGTGAGTTACATATTGTTACTGGGATGTAGAAGGAGGGCTGAACATGCTCATGCTGGGGACTCGGGTCCGGTGAGTTACATATTGTTACTGGGATGTAGAAGGAGGGCTGCACATGCTCATGCTGGGGACTCGGGTCCGGTGAGTTACATATTGTTACTGAGATGTAGAAGGAGGGCTGCACATGCTCATGCTGGGGACTCAGGTCCGGTAAGTTACATATTGTTACTGGGATGTAGAAGGAGGGCTGCACATGCTCATACTGGGAACTCGGGTCCGGTGAGTTACATATTGTTACTGGGATGTAGAAGGAGGGCTGCACATGCTCATGCTGGGGACTTGGGTCCGGTGAGTTACATATTGTTACTGGGATGTAGAAGGAGGGCTGCACATGCTCATGCTGGGGACTCGGGTCCGGTGAGTTCCATATTGTTACTGGGATGTAGATGGAGGGCTGCACATACTCATGCTGGGGACTCAGTTCCGGTGAGTTACATATTGTTACTTAGATGTAGAAAGAGGGCTGCGCATACTCATGCTGGGAACTCTGGGCCTGATTCAGAGCCACTCGTAAGCGGCCGCTCGTTCGCTCCTAGCGATGTTCGCACATCTGCGCATGCGTATGGGTCATAATGCAGATGTAGAAGGAGGGCTGCATATGCTCATGCTAGGGACTCAGGTCCAGTGAGTTACATATTGTTACTGGGATGTAGATGGAGGGCTGCACATACTAATGCTGGGGACTCAGGTCCGGTGAGTTACATATTGTTACTGGGATATAGATGGAGGGCTGCACATACTCATGCTGGGGACTCGGGTCCGGTGAGTTACATATTGTTACTGAGATGTAGAAGGAGGGCTGCACATGCTCATGCTGGGGACTCGGGTCCGGTGAGTTTATATATTGTTACTGGGATGTAGAAGGAGGGCTGCACATGCTCATGCTGGGGACTCAGGTCCGGTGAGTTACATATTGTTACTGGGATGTAGAAGGAGGGCTGCACATGCTCATACTGGGACTCGGGTCCGGTGAGTTACATCTTGTTACTGGGATGTAGAAGGAGGGCTGCACATGCTCATGCTGGGGACTCAGGTCCGGTGAGTTACATATTGTTACTGGGTTGTAGAAGGAGGGCTGCACATGCTCATGCTGGGAACTCGGGTCCGGTGAGTTACATATTGTTACTGGGATGTAGAAGGAGGGCTGCACATGCTCATGCTGGGGACTCGGGTCCGGTGAGTTACATATTGTTACTGGGATGTAGAAGGAGGGCTGCACATGCTCATGCTGGGGACTCGGGTCCGGTGAGTTACATATTGTTAGTGAGATGTAGAAGGAGGGCTGCACATGCTCATGCTGGGGACTCAGGTCCGGTAAGTTACATATTGTTACATAGATGTAGAAAGAGGGCTGCGCATACTCATGCTGGGAACTCTGGGCCTGATTCAGAGCCGCTCGTAAGCGGCCACTCGTTCGCTCCAAGCGATGTTCGCACATCTGGGCATGCATATGGGTCATAATGCAGATGTAGAAGGAGGGCTGCACATGCTCATGCTGGGGACTCAGGTCCGGTGAGTTACATATTGTTACTTAGATGTAGAAAGAGGGCTGCGCATACTCATGCTGGGAACTCTGGGCCTGATTCAGAGCCGCTCGTAAGCGGCCGCTCGTTCACTCCTAGTGATGTTCGCACATCTGCGCATGCGTATGGGTCATAATGCAGATGTAGAAGGAGGGCTGCATATGCTCATGCTAGGGAATCAGGTCCAGTGAGTTACATATTGTTACTGGGATGTAGAAGGAGGGCTGCATATGCTTATGCTGGGGACTCAGGTCCGGTGAGTTACATATTGTTACTGGGATGTAGATGGAGGGCTGCACATACTCATGCTGGGGACTCAGGTCCGGTGAGTTACATATTGTTACTGGGATGTAGATGGAGGGCTGCACATACTCATGCTGGGGACTTGGGTCCGGTGAGTTACATATTGTTACTGAGATGTAGAAGGAGGGCTGCACATGCTCATGCTGGGGACTCGGGTCTGGTGAGTTTATATATTGTTACTGGGATGTAGAAGGAGGGCTGCACATGCTCATGCTGGGGACTCAGGTCCGGTGAGTTACATATTGTTACTGGGATGTAGAAGGAGGGCTGCACATGCTCATACTGGGACTCGGGTCCGGTGAGTTACATCTTGTTACTGGGATGTAGAAGGAGGGCTGCACATGCTCATGCTGGGGACTCGGGTCCGGTGAGTTACATATTGTTACTGAGATGTAGAAGGAGGGCTGCACATGCTCATGCTGGGGACTCAGGTCCGGTGAGTTACATATTGTTACTGGGATGTAGAAGGAGGGCTGCATATGCTCATGCTGGGGACTCAGGTCCGGTGAGTTACATATTGTTACTGGGATGTAGATGGAGGGCTGCACATACTCATGCTGGGGACTCAGGTCCGGTGAGTTACATATTGTTACTGAGATGTAGAAGGAGGGCTGCACATGCTCATGCTGGGAACTCGGGTCCGGTGAGTTTATATATTGTTCCTGGGATGTAAAAGGAGGGCTGCACATGCTCATGCTGGGGACTCGGGTCCGGTGAGTTACATATTGTTACTGGGATGTAGAAGGAGGGCTGCACATGCTCATACTGGGACTCGGGTCCGGTGAGTTACATCTTGTTACTGGGATGTAGAAGGAGGGCTGCACATGCTCATGCTGGGGACTCGGCACCGGTGAGTTACATATTGTTACTGAGATGTAGAAGGAGGGCTGCACATGCTCATGCTGGGGACTCAGGTCCGGTGAGTTACATATTGTTACTGGGATGTAGAAGGAGGGCTGCATATGCTCATGCTGGGGACTCAGGTCCGGTGAGTTACATATTGTTACTGGGATGTAGAAGGAGGGCTGAACATGCTCATGCTGGAGACTCAGGTCCGGTGAGTTACATATTGTAACTGGGATGTAGACGGAGGGCTGCACATGGTCATGCTGGGGAATCAGGTCTGGTGAGTTACATATTGTTACTGGGATGTAGAAGGAGGGCTGCACATGCTCATGCTGGGAACTCAGGTCCGGTGAGTTACATATTGTTTCTGGGATGTAGAAGGAGGGCTGCACATGGTCATGCTGGGGAATCATGTCCGGTGAGTTACATATTGTTTCTGGGATGTAGAAGGAGGGCTGCACATGCTCATGCTGGGAACTCAGGTCCGGTGAGTTACATATTGTTACTGGGATGTAGAAGGAGGGCTGAACATGCTCATGCTGGGGACTCAGGTCCGGTGATTTTCATATTGTTACTGAGATGTAGAAGGAGGGCTGCAGATGGTCTTGCTGGGGAATCAGGTCCGGTGAGTTACATATTGTTACTGGGATGTAGAAGGAGGGCTGCACATGCTCATGCTGGGAACTCAGGTCTGGTGAGTTACATATTGTTACTGAGATGTAGAAGGAGGGCTGAACATGCTCATGCTGGGGACTCAGGTCCGGTGAGTTACATATTGTTACTGAGATGTAGAAGGAGGGCTGCGCATGCTCATGCTGGGAACTCAGGTTTGGTGTGTTACATCATGTTACTTGGATGTAGAAGGAGGGCTGCAGATGCTCATGCTGGGGAATCAGGTCCGGTGAGTTACATATTGTTTCTGGGATGTAGAAGGAGGGCTGCACATGGTCATGCTGGGGAATCAGGTCCGGTGAGTTACATATTGTTACTGGGATGTAGAAGGAGGGCTGCACATGCTCATGCTGGGAACTCAGGTCCGGTGAGTTACATATTGTTACTGGGATATAGAAGGAGGGCTGCACATGCTCATGCTGGGGACTCAGGTCCGGTGAGTTTCATATTGTTACTGAGATGTAGAAGGAGGGCTGCACATGGTCATGCTGGGGAATCAGGTCCGGTGAGTTACATATTGTTACTGGGATGTAGAAGGAGGGCTGCACATGCTCATACTGGGGACTCAGGTCCGTTGAGTTTCATATTGTTACTGAGATGTAGAAGGAGGGCTGCATATGCTCATGCTGCGTACTCGGGTCCGGTGAGTTCCCTATTGTTACTGGGATGTAGAAGGAGGGCTGCACATGCTCATGCTGGGGACTCGGGTCCGGTGAGTTACATATAGTTACTGAGATGTAGAAGGAGGGCTGCATATGCTCATGCTGGGGACATAGGTCCGGTGAGTTACATATTGTTACTGAGATGTAGAAGGAGGGCTGCATATGCTCATGCTGGGGACTCGGGTCCGGTGAGTTACTGATTGTTACTGAAGCGTAGGAGGAGGGCTGCACATAATCATGCTGGGGACTCGGGTCCGGTGAGTTACATATTGTTACTGAGATGTAGAAGGAGGGCTGCACATGCTCATACTGGGACTCGGGTCCGGTGAGTTACATATTGTTACTGAGATGTAGGAGGAGGGCTGCACATGCTCATGCTGGGGACTCAGGTCCGGAGAGTTACATATTGTTACTGGGATGTAGAAGGAGGGCTGCACATGGTCATGCTGGGGAATCAGGTCCGGTGAATTACATATTGTTACAGGGATGTAGAAGGAGGGCTGCATATGCTCATGCTGGGGACTCAGGTTCGGTGAGTTACATATTGTTACTGGGATGTAGAAGGAGGGCTGCACATGCTCATGCTGGGGACTCGGGTCCGGTGAGTTACATATTGTTACTGAGATGTAGAAGGAGGGCTGCACATGCTCATGCTGGGGACCCGGGTCCGGTGAGTTACATATTGTTACTGAGATGTAGAAGGAGGGCTGCACATGCTCATGCTGGGGACTCAGGTCCGGTGAGTTACATGTTGTTACTGAGATGTAGAAGGAGGGCTTCATATGCTCATGCTGGGGACTCGGGTCCGGTGAGTTACATATTGTTACTGGGATGTAGAAGGAGGGCTGCACATGCTCATGCTGGGGACTCAGGTCCGGTGAGTTACATATTGTTACTTAGATGTAGAAGGAGGGCCGCACATACTCATACTTGGACTCGGGTCCGGTGAGTTACATATTGTTACTTAGATGTAGAAGGAGGGCCGCACATACTCATACTGGGACTCGGGTCCGGTGAGTTACATATTGTTACTGATATGCAGAAGGAGGGCTGCACATGCACATGCTGGGACTCGGGTCCGGTGAGTTACATCTTGTTACTGGGATGTAGAAGGAGGGCTGCACATGCTCATGCTGGGAACTCAGGTCCGGTGAGTTACATATTGTTACTGGGATGTAGAAGGAGGGCTGAACATGCTCATGCTGGGGACTCAGGTCCGGTGAGTTTCATATTGTTACTGAGATGTAGAAGGAGGGCTGCACATGGTCTTGCTGGGGAATCAGGTCCGGTGAGTTACATATTGTTACTGGGATGTAGAAGGAGGGCTGAACATGCTCATGCTGGGGACTCAGGTCCGGTGAGTTACATATTGTTACTGAGATGTAGAAGGAGGGCTGCGCATGCTCATGCTGGGGACTCAGGTCTGGTGTGTTACATATTGTTACTTGGATGTAGAAGGAGTGCTGCAGATGCTCATGCTGGGGAATCAGGTCCGGTGAGTTACATATTGTTACTGGGATGTAGAAGGAGGGCTGCACATGGTCAAGCTGGGGAATCAGGTCCGGTGAGTTACATATTGTTACTGGGATGTAGAAGGAGGGCTGCACATGCTCATGCTGGGAACTCAGGTCCGGAGAGTTACATATTGTTACTGGGATATAGAAGGAGGGCTGAACATGCTCATGCTGGGGACTCAGGTCCGGTGAGTTTCATATTGTTACTGAGATGTAGAAGGAGGGCTGCACATGCTCAAGCTGGGGACCCGGGTCCGGTGAGTTACATATTGTTACTGAGATGTAGAAGGAGGGCGGCACATGCTCATGCTGGGGACTCAGGTCCGGTGAGTTACATATTGTTACTGAGATGTAGAAGGAGGGCTTCATATGCTCATGCTGGGGACTCGGGTCCGGTGAGTTACATATTGTTACTGGGATGTAGAAGGAGGGCTGCACATGCTCATGCTGGGGACTCAGGTCCGGTGAGTTACATATTGTTACTTAGATGTAGAAGGAGGGCCGCACATACTCATACTTGGACTTGGGTCCGGTGAGTTACATATTGTTACTTAGATGTAGAAGGAGGGCCGCACATACTCATACTGGGACTCAGGTCCGGTGAGTTACATATTGTTACTGATATGCAGAAGGAGGGCTGCACATGCACATGCTGGGACTCGGGTCCGGTGAGTTACATATTGTTACTGGGATGTAGAAGGAGGGCTGCACATGCTCATGCTGGGAACTCAGGTCCGGTGACTTACATATTGTTACTGGGATGTAGAAGGAGGGCTGAACATGCTCATGCTGGGGACTCAGGTCCGGTGAGTTTCATATTGTTACTGAGATGTAGAAGGAGGGCTGCACATGGTCTTGCTGGGGAATCAGGTCCGGTGAGTTACATATTGTTACCGGAATGTAGAAGGAGGGCTGAACATGCTCATGCTGGGGACTCAGGTCCGGTGAGTTACATATTGTTACTGAGATGTAGAAGGAGGGCTGCGCATGCTCATGCTGGGGACTCAGGTCTGGTGTGTTACATATTGTTACTTGGATGTAGAAGGAGGGCTGCACATGCTCATGCTGGGAACTCAGGTCCGGTGAGTTACATATTGTTTCTGGGATGTAGAAGGAGGGCTGCACATGGTCATGCTGGGGAATCATGTCCGGTGAGTTACATATTGTTTCTGGGATGTAGAAGGAGGGCTGCACATGCTCATGCTGGGAACTCAGGTCCGGTGAGTTACATATTGTTACTGGGATGTAGAAGGAGGGCTGAACATGCTCATGCTGGGGACTCAGGTCCGGTGATTTTCATATTGTTACTGAGATGTAGAAGGAGGGCTGCAGATGGTCTTGCTGGGGAATCAGGTCCGGTGAGTTACATATTGTTACTGGGATGTAGAAGGAGGGCTGCACATGCTCATGCTGGGAACTCAGGTCTGGTGAGTTACATATTGTTACTGAGATGTAGAAGGAGGGCTGAACATGCTCATGCTGGGGACTCAGGTCCGGTGAGTTACATATTGTTACTGAGATGTAGAAGGAGGGCTGCGCATGCTCATGCTGGGAACTCAGGTTTGGTGTGTTACATCATGTTACTTGGATGTAGAAGGAGGGCTGCAGATGCTCATGCTGGGGAATCAGGTCCGGTGAGTTACATATTGTTTCTGGGATGTAGAAGGAGGGCTGCACATGG